>VYZX01006990.1:1174939-1200954 GCA_013401335.1 Brachypteracias leptosomus
GAGCAGCTCTGGGGAAAAAGATCTAGGAGTCATGGTGGACAAGAGGATGATCATGAGCCAACAATGCGCCCTCAAGGCCAAGAAGGCCAATGGCATCCTGGGATGCATGAAGAAGAGCGTGGCCAGCAGGTCGAGGGAGGTTCTCCTCCCCCTCTACTCTGTGCTTGTGAGGCCCCACGTGGAGTACTGTGTCCAGCCCTGGGCACCCCAGTTCAAGAAAGACAGGGAGCTACTGGAGACAGTCCAGCATAGAGCCACTAAGATGATTAAGGGAGTGGAGCATCTCCCTTATGAGGAAAGGCTGAGAGAGCTGGGTCTCATTAGCTTGGAGAAAAGGAGACTGAGGGGTGACCTTATTAATGTCTATAAATATGTAAAGGGCAAGTGTCGGGAGGACGGAGCCAGGCTCTTCTCAGTGACATCCAGTGATAGGACAAAGGGCAATGGGTATAAGCTGGAACATAGGAGGTTTCAGGTAAACATAAGGAAAAAATTTTTCATGCTGAGGATGACAGAGCCCTGGAACAGGCTGCCCAGAGAGGTTGTGGAGTCTCCTTCTCTGGAGACATTCAAAACCCGCCTGGACGCGTTCCTGTGTGACGTGATCTAGGTGATCCTGCTCTAGCAGAGGGGTTGGACTAGATGATCTTTTGAGATCCCTTCCAACCCCTAACGTTCTGTGATTCTGTGATCAAACAGTCTGAACATGCATCATGTCAGAAAAATTATCAAACCAATTTGATATCAGTGTATTCTTCAGCCATTCATTTCTGATGTATCTTGCTTTTATGACATGCTGAAGGAGCACTGTTACAGATGTATTTTTCTACAACTTGATCACTTTTAAGTCAGCTCTGGTTTTTGTCTCAAAATTCCCAAGGCCACATGCCTGCTTTATTTTCACGCATAGCAATGCAAGTGCCAGGCTGTACTAGCTCCTGCTGCTTTGTCTAGGTCATTTTGAAACCTGACTCATTTTTTATCTATGATGTGAGATTATTCAAACATTCTTCGAGTGCATGTATGCATGATGTGAGTCAAAATAGCTATTGTCACTGCTCATGGACAAAACATTTATTTCTGGAAAAGTATTCCTGTTGTGTCTTAGCTGTGAACATTTTGCTATCACCTTCAAAGACAGATGGGATCTTCACTGCTTGCTTTCTACCAAGAAGCAGATATAAATGAAGACTAGAAGGGAATGGTACAGAAGTGCAGCAAGTTTATGAAGAAATTACATTGCAGGAATACCCAGGTGGCACATCTTAGCAAGACATTACTTAAAGAGTCTTTCAAAAAATGCTTGAAAAAAAGAGTTTGAAGAGTTGAAGTAAAAGTATAAAAATTTATTCTACAAGTCTTATAATTTAATAGAGAATAATACAGTTTCTAGACAAGAGGTTTCATTATGTTTCTGTAAAAGGAATACAAAATGCATAAGGATAATGCCATTCTCTACTTTGAGACCATGAGATTTCCCAGTGAGAGTGTGCTGGGTGAACTGTGCTGTACAGTGCTGCTTAGAAGCTTCTGTGAGAGAACACCTCCTACACTAGAAGTCTGAAGACTAGCACTCTGCCTTCAGCCCTTAATGCACTCAAGTTAGGGCAACCTTCTTAGTAGCTTCAGTGGTACAAGGAACACCAGAAGCTTTGCCCAAACCCATTCACTCTTGCACCACAACTTATCCATGGGCACCAAGCCAAAATTTTGTCCCTTTTGCTGCTTAGTGCCAATTTATATGATATGGAATGCTTTTTTCCCCCTTTTCTGTATGCTTGTCATCATGAAACCAAGTCTGGAAAGTAATCCTTAAATCATATCGCTGATAAATTTCTCATTATTTCTGTTGGTGTGTTACACCCACTACAGGTCAAATCAGCAAGAAAAGAAGTCCTACCATGTACTATTTAACAGAGTGCACATCATACTTATTTCTCTGATAGCATTGGCTGCCTTTTGTCTTCAACAGTTGCCAATTGTTAATTAAAAATATTAGTTTGAAAAAACTTTACAATATGCAATTAATTACTATGCAATTGGTTAATTGCAGCACTTTGTGAGTTGAAAAGTGCTTGAGATACAAAGCATGTAGGGATGATACTGTCTTCTACAGATGCTCAAGAAAAGAAATTCTCTTTTGTAGAGAAACTGGTTGTACAAGGAAGAGTACAGTTCTCGTTTAAAATTGCAGTAATCTCTTATGGTTTATGCCTCTTAATTTAATCTTGTTTATAACTTGAAATACCTGCAACTATGTGCTTTTTCCCCACAACGCTTTAAATCTTTGTCTCTTTTTTCCTTTGTTCATTGAAGATAACATTTTAGGAATAGTCAGAGGGTTTGTTCAAACCCTCAAGTACTTTAGAAGACTACACGCTCATTCAAAGTGCCTATAACAAAAACATTTCCTCTGAAGTCTTGTTGGGAATTGCAGTAAAAGAAATCTTCTTTCTTTAGCTTCAGAGATATTATAAGGAAATCTATTAATATATGATGGGGGGCATTTAAAAGAAATCCCAAGATAATAAAACGGAAAATATTTTTCACACTGACATGATTAAAAAAAAGTGTTCTAACAGAAATAATCATTTTCACATAAACTTTCAGCCCATGAATGTCCTTTGTGTTTCTATACAAATGTGGACTGTCTTTTCTTTAGGAAGAATGATTTTTCTTCAAGAGAAATACTTAATGTTAGAAATAAACTCTTACTGTTAAAGCAAACATCAATTAGTGCAATTACTATAAAATTGTGAGCCAATTACATGTCATATCACTGTACTATCTGGGAACTTCATGTTTTCTGAGCTATTTGCATCAAAATTCTAGTTTTTCAGGTGAAATCATAGGGATTGCTCAAGTTTGTTTGAAAAAATAAGATTTCACTTGTGTTACTTTCCTTTGCTTTCAAATAATGATAATATTTTTAACGGAGTATCGTGGAGCTTAATTTGACTTTTACATATAGTTGTTCTTGAATGTTCTCTTTTTAAGGATTTATTGGTAGTAGAACCAGTTAAAACAGATTTTTTTGTTTCATGAAAACTTTTCACATTGTCAACTTCTTTGTTAATGGAAGCAAAGCCAACTTAAAAAATATCTTTCTCACAAAAAATAACACATGCTTTCACCTAATAGTTAATGAAAAAACATTAAAAGAAGCATTGCACTTTTGATATACTACTTTTATTATAATGTTTCATATCATACCATATTAATGAATCATAGAAACATTTAGTTTGGAAAAGACCTCTAGGATCATCAAGTCCAACCTTCATCCCAACGTCTCCCTGACCCCTAGAGCATGTCTTGAAGCATTGCATCTACTCATTTTTTGAACACCTCCAGGAACAGTGACTCCACCACCTCTCCGGGCAGCCTGTTCCAGTGCCTGACCACTCTTTCAGTAAAGAACTTCTTCCTAATGTCCAATATAAACCTCCTCTGGCACAACTTGAGGCCATTACCTCTTGTCCTGTCATTAGTTACTTGGGAGAAGAGATCAACACCAGCCTCGCTACAACCTCCTTTTAGGCAGTTGTAGAGAGCAATGAGGTCTCCTCTCAGCTTCCTCTTCTCCAAGCTAAACAATCCCAGTTCCCTCAGGCGTTCCTCATAAGACATTCTCCAGACCTCTCACCAGCTTTGTTGCCCTTCTTTGCACATTCTCCAGCACCTCAATGTCATTCTTACCCTGTGGCACCCAAAACTGGACACAGTGCTCAAGGAGTGGTCTTATGAGTGCCAAATCTGGGGGCACAATCATCTCCCGGATCCTGCTGGTAACATCATTTCTAATACAGGCCTTCTTGGCCACCTACTTACTGCTGTTCCAAACATCTTAGTAAAAATTATACCATACCATGCAATTCTTCATGAATTAATGCAAGAATGTAATGAAATTTGTTTTGACGTAATTTCTCAAGTGTTATAAAACAAATACACTTCAATTCAATGAAGCAACATTTGTGATTTCTTTGTAGGAAATTTTGTGTCAGAAATTTTCTGCAGAAAAAGACTTAATTGACATGTCAAGTTATGCCAAAATCTGCTTGGAAGAGCCTTGCAGACCAGCTCGATTGCTGTGCCTGACATAGAGCAGAGCACTGCTTGGTGCCTTCCCCTCCAGTGCCAGGGGAAGCACAGGGCACAGCACGGCAGGTACAGAGCATGGCAAGTCTGCTGGTGGCAAGGCTGTTACCCCTGTTATTTGTCAAGGGCACAGTAAACACCACCATTTATAATGCCAAACTGTTTGTTTTATTCTCCTTATACATCTTTTGCTACACAGTATTTCTATTTGTTTAGCATTTGGCACCATGATGCGAGGCTGAGTAGAGGTTGCTATTGCAATTTATCCTGTTTCCAGGCAAAGGCGCCAAGCTTTTTCCACATACTGAGCTGTGTGCGAAAGAAATCAAGTGAATTCACGCATTTGCTAAGCACAAAGGCTAACATCCATTTTCAGAGTATATCATCACAGAGAAGAACAACATGTTCTCTGTTTAATGTGACTCTACTGCTTGTACAAGAACATAAACAACTAAGCATTTCTTTGGAAGGGAAGATCTGGTAAAAGTATTACAAAGATAGCCTATGTAATTTTATTCAGTTTATCAAGTTTTTGATGCCTTGCAAAAATCATTTCAGCTACGATGAAGTTTATTTTTACCTTGTTTAAAATAACCTATACCAGTTGTGAGTGAGGCTGGTAAGGCTCTTACCTAGCTCCATGTATGTTACAGAAGGTGGATCAGGTCTGTATCACATGGGAGGAGAAATATCAAACAGGCGGGGGAAACATTCGGCATCTGACATGACACATGCATGAGGGTTTATTCTGCAGAATAGTCACATACATGTACCAGAGATAAAGACAGATGGTGATGATTAATTTATCTTTGAATAAAATACCATTTTCCAGTGATTTTGTTAGAATGTTTGCAAGACAGCTTATTTGCAGCACCTGCCTCGTATATCTATTTTACTCCTAGAAAAGACAGAATTTTATCTAATGCAAGCAAATCTTCCCTGGCTGTGTTGAAGGCTTGTGCACTGAATAATCCATGGTTTTCTGTAGCCATAGCTAACAATCCCGATATGGGCCAGATAGCAGAACAGCATTCTCTTATGCAGACCTCTTCTCTGAGAACTTTTGGCCTTCACCTAATGCAAGGGCAAATTCTTCCTGCCAGGCTTCTTTATTGTTTAAAGAGTACATAGGAGTCTTATACAGCCAAGAAGAATATGCACTAAAGTGTGAAGTTTATATCTAAGCTAGTGGACACATAACTATTTTTGAGTCATATGCTAACCCTGTGCCTTTTCAGCATGAGTATTTTTGTGTGGATATGCACAAATACATATTAGCTCTATATTTGGTGGATTTTTCTTTATGGCAATAATAAGGGCATGCTCAGGCCAGGAAGAAGCTATAGCAAATTTATCTATCGTGGGTTAATCTCAGAGCAGCCTCACAATATTCTTTTGTTAGTGTGTCCAAATGGGCTATTATTGCTATAGAGAGCTGATGTAGAGAAGGAGAAAGATGCTGAGCCAGACAAAGAGAACAGGGGTAGCTCTTGCTGGGGGAATAGTGGGGTCCAGCCCAGCAGAACTTCATACATCTCACTAAAACCTTTCTTTGTCATTCTATCTTAATAGTAACAGGCATGTAGCACAACACAAGTTATAGCAAGGAGGAAATATGTCACAACAAATGCAAGGTGTCAAAAGCTACAGCATGTACTGTACATGTAGTTTCCGTATATTTATTTTTTTTTACTAATGGTTAAGTGCATCATAGAGTTTGCACATGTTTGTCCACCTGCATGGCATCTCTCAGCAGGAAATTTTCTGGCTATCTCCAAGTTTTCAAAGATAAGTGTGTGGCAATCCAGTTTTAGTGCAAAAATGGACATGTAGCAGAAAATTACAAGGGCTTTTACAACATAATGTCTATTTTCTCTCTTTTCCAAAGTGTAACATCTAGATGGTCCTGCCTACTTAGTATTACTGTGTTACTGTTAGGAATAACAGACACTGATTTTGTGCTGTGCTGCTCACTGAAATATTGTTACACGAGCACTGATTAGTGCTTGTGCATAAATCTACTGTTAAACTTTCTGCTGAGATCTTCACCAGTTAAAAAACATTAGAGTTTCCATGGATGATACTTCATGCTAACTAACTAGCATTTAGGGAAACATTGGTCTCTTCTTCTTTTAGAGTGGCTTTCACTGAAAAACTGTTTTAATTTTCTGTGTACATTAGTTGCACCTAAGAAGGTAACAAAAAAAGATATCTATTTCAAGGGCTGATGCTTACATCTAGTTCCCTCCTGTAGCATGCTTAGTAATTGCACAAATCCTTTCCTTGCCACCATTCATGGTACATAAGAGCAAGAGCAGCAAGCATTCTGTTGACAATGATATAATGAAGAAACCAGTATCAGGAAATTGGTCCAGTTTCAACACCACAGTGGTTCAGATCAGCCAATGCACCTACAATGCAACTATGTGGAACAATGAAAATGGCAGAAGCTCAGAGGAAAGGTGGCAGAGACAGCGGCACTGCACATGGTGAATGTTACTACATGAATGGTTTTAGTGGGCTGTGGTCATTACCCTTAGAGGCATTAATGAGTTACTCAGACTAGCTTACATGGTGTCCTTCTGTCAGTGGGAGACTGCAATCCTACAATGTAACCTTGCAGAATGAAAAAGAAAGTGTAATGAACCTCAAGGAGCAGAGAATGAAACACTTCATCAAATAGCCAGTTGTTGCCCACCATTATCTTTCTCTTCTGAACACAACAAAAACTGGTACCCAGAGACCAGGGCTTGCCTGATCTCCAACTGATTTTCTACACAAGGACACTGGCTAATTCTTGTCCTATCCTCTCCCTCATCTGCCTGCCTCTTAGCCTTCAGGAAATACAAATAGAGAAAATGCAATCTCTTGATAAAGTGCTTAAGTGCTGGCCTAGTGTTATCATCCTTTACTAAAATTAGCAGACATTATAAGAGCCTTGACTGTGGACTTTTTTTTCCCCCTGGTAGTGTACGCTTTTGCTGAACAGCAATTGTCTAAGCTAAACTTCTCCGTTCAAGCACCTGTCTCAAGTATAGAGGTTTGGGGGAATGAAATGTCAGCCCAGATGGTTCAGCTGCTTCTGAGAAGGAGGAAATGCTTGCTGCTTTTCCATGTTAAAAATGAATCTGACCACCTCTCAGAGCAGTGCCATTTGTATAGCTGTTTGGGAGATGAGAGTGAGGTCTCTGGCCACTACAAGGCTCTCTGAACCAGGCAAGGAATAGAAGTACAGCCAGGATCTTTCTGGCTACCTCTGCCTCTTTTCTTCTGCAAAGCCAGCCTGAGGAGACCAGTGCTGGAGTGTTCCCCAGCACAACAAACCAACCAACCTAAACAAGAATAGATTTAATAAAGGAGTGTGGAGGGTTTGTGGGGGAGTAGTAATAAACCTAGGTTATATTCACCTAGGAGAAGGATGGGGTCTTGAAATTGGGAGCAGTCAGACCAGAGCTGGATACCTGGGAAAAGAGGGCTGGGTGAAGCATGGCTACTAGTGTGGCTGGGATCTGTTTGGGTGAGGTGAGCTGTGAATTAGAATAAAGGCAGGAAGAGTGTAGATTCGATTTTATTATAAATTAGAGCTGCATTTTCAAGTTCAGAGTTAGCCTGGATTAATTGTTCAGGCTCCCTTTAAGTAGTGTCATGATTTAGGGCCACTGTTAGTGCAACATCTAAACTGGAGTCTTTGCTTCAAGATGGAAAATGTCCCCATGCACCAGTTTAAAAAAATTAATTACATTGATACATTCTGAACATGGTGTTTCTTTAAAGTGGGCGAAGTCTTCTGTGCTTGCTGACTCATAGATCCAGGAAGTATTACTGTGAAAGCTAAAATAAAAAGAGATAGAAATAAAAGATAAAATAAAAGCAGGTAAGTAAACAGTAAAACACTATGATATTGCTAGATTTTTGAAGCTGAGTAGTATTCCAGGTTTGTCTGGAGTTGGAATGCCAACCTGAATTAGTGGGGTAGTATAAACACTAGAAGAGATATGAGGTATTTAGGGCATAAGAAAGCTGACAATATCACAGTCTGTTGCAAAGAATTGGCGGTTTGCATAATGAAGAAAATTACACAGTGCCCAGAACATGCAGGATGTTGCTATGCTGGTGAAGGTGATACACAGACATTACAAGCAATTTGTCACCAGTTTAAAAGAGCAGATACTTTGGTACTTGAAGTGACAAATATTGAGCTGAGTGTCAGCACAGACTTACTAGCACTAGTTTTCTTCTCTCCCTGCTTGGTGAAGGCATTTCTGGTATTCTTGAATTACCTGTCTGTTCCTTTTTTTGTTTAGGATCTTCCCACTTTGTTCAACAGGTGTTTCTTAGCACTGTTATCTTGAAGGGAAAGAATTTCTCTCTCTCTGGGAAGGGAAATGAAGCAGCTGTATAGTCACAGTACAGCTGTCTTGAAGTGCGCAATTCCCTCAGCAAAGATAACAGTCTAACCTGTGTAATGATCTATAAAGACCATTCAAATTTTCCTTGATTTCTCTGGAATTAGAGGATAGTTCTTGGCAGAATGAGCAGTATCATAAATCAGCAGATTGTTCAATGAGTAGCAGAGAGGGAATACTGCTGGCCATGCTCCTTTGCTAATTTTGTATGAAAAGGGCTGGGGTTTTTTTGTTTGTAATAGATCAGCCTGCGTTCCCTGCGGTGAAGGAAATTTGCTTGACCTCTTGGTATACATTTCCACTATGTAGAATTATTTTGTGCTGTTGCTCTGTAAAGCTCAGCATCCCTCCTTTTAAACTGAGCTGGGAATGTGAAGTTAATATGAGATTCCTCCTGCCTACAGAAAGGAAGCCATAGAGCACCTCTTCACTAGCATCAGCCCTAACAAAGTACGAACAAATTCATGGGGTTCAAAAATTATTCAGCTGACACAGAGCAGTTAGAAAATGAAACAGTTAATGGAATTTTAAAGGTCTCATATGCCTAATTATTTGAAACTGTATCCTGCTCATAGACTGAAACTAGAGGAAGTAAAATAAAGTTAATTAGCAGGTATTTTGGCAATCTGCTCAGTTTAATTCTCTTGCTACATCCTGCTATGTCAGAATACCCAGAGGGTAATAGTAAAAAAAGCTTTGGAAAATTCTGTCTTGGCCAAGTGGCTGCATATCATGAGCAATTGCTTTTACACCCTTGCTGCATGGATTATTTTATAAGTTACCTGAGCAGATTTTTCTGTTAGAGATGTAAGTGGTCACTTACCCACATTTGTAAGGTTGGGAAATAGAAGGAACATATTTTTCTTGATTCAATTACTTAGGGATAACTGCAATAAAGCCACAGCCTTCAAGTGGTATTCTGTTACCTGACCCACCTCAGACTCTTAAACTGAGGAGGAAGAGGTGATTGCAATGATAGGAGAACCATCAGGAGATGGCCCAGATCCTTGGGCCAGGATCTGTGGTCCCAGGTAGAATAATGATGCAGAAATATTGGCTTAACAAGTTAGGGGGGTTATTTCTCAGGGAAAATGGAGAGATTACAGTTTGTACACCATACATATGCAGTCCTTGAACTAAATTGTATTTTTGGTAAAAACTACTGTAAATCCCAAGTATGATCTTTTTAGAACCTGAAATCCATCCTTTAGGTACCCCTGGAAACCTTGTGCTAGACTCCTGAATCAGAAGCTCACAGAAGCCTAAGCAAGCAGGTTCACATGGTAAAAAGCCTGAAGCACCAGATGTGTTTGGTGTATGTAGTTCATCCGTATTTCAGTTTTGCAGAAACGCCAGAAGTAACTGGCATAGAGCTGTGTTTTTAACAAGCATCCCCATCCATGCAGTGGGAGAGCCCTCCCCGTGACCATGTAGGTCTCACCAGATTCCTAACTACTTTCCTACTGCAGCAGTCCAGGCAGCAGGAGACTGTCATTCTGAGCCAGCTGCGTACAGCAGTTTCTGGACAAGTCTTTGTTCACATGTTCTGTGTAAAGCCATGTCATGCTTGCTTAAGCTCCTTCTCTAACTGCTAGATAAAGAACTATGCTCCTAACTAGGGATAGTTTGGTAGGGTTGTGGTTTTACATCTCACCGAAAAGCCAAATACAATTTGCTTTGGCTGGTAGGACGTTTGCCACAGGGTCAGCTGCTCAGAGGACAGCAACCTTCCCTTCATGCAGTGGTTGTTCCTTCTCCTAATCTAACTTACTTCTGCCTCTCGCCCCAGCCCTGGCTGACTATATTCCAGATGCATAATGAAAACCAAAACATCCTGCAGAAAGCCAAACCAATGGAAAAATTCCTGACTTACAATGTGACTTCAAGACCTGAAAATATTGCACCAAATTCCAAATCTAGGGTCCAATGGAACAAGTGCTTTTTGCAGGATGAAACACCCAGCACAGGGAATAGCAAAACAACTCCAGCCCCCAACTTCTTCAGCCTGACTTTTTCACTAATACCAATATTTTGTGGCTGATTGTGCCTCTGGCAACTCCATGGGCTCCAGTGGAGCTGTGCACCTTTTTCCAAGGGAATTCCCCTTACATGGTACATTCCTTTATTTTCTTGTGAGATGGAGGGGACTTGTGAACTGTGGGTAGTGGGCTCCATTTCAACCATCCAAAAATCTTTCTTTGTCAATTGGTGTTAATGAATATTGACATGCACTAGCAATGTAACACAGTGGAGGTAATATGTAATAACAGGTAACATGTAAAATGTTTTCACATGTGTGTATATATACGTATATGTATTTTTCTAATGCTTACGAGAGTCATAGAGTTCTCATGCATTTGGGCACCTGCACAGTAGCCTTCACTGGGGATTTTGCTGACTATGCCCAATGTTGCCGAAGGCAGACATGTGGCAAGTCAGGCCAGAGAGGAAAAGGGACATGAGGGAGAAAGTCACAAGTTTACAAAGAAAGAGCCTTTTTTTTTTTTTTCCTGTGTTCCAAAGCATAACAACGAAGTATTTTAACCTTGTTAGTATTACCTTGGTAATAAGCGACCCACACTGCTCTTATTTTCTATAATGTTGTCTCAAACCTCCATTACATGCACACGTATGCACAAGTCTACTGCAGTTTTATAAGATCAGGTAGAAAGCACTAGCACTGCTACCAGAGAAGATGAAACCAAGGGGTCTGGATTTAAACTTTTGTTTAGCAAGTAGAGGTACTGATTAGTCTCATATTTGTTTCTGGAACTTAATTATTGTACTAAATGCCTTTTAGTGATGTACAGTATACAGGGGATAAGCATATTTTGGAGCCTGTGGTATGTTTTTTTAAAAAGTAAACATTACATAGTACAGTCTTTGGTTCTGCATAATATCACCAGAAACATCTGCAGATATTCAGTTCCCTCTAATCTTATTACTTTCCTGGCAGCTATAAACTGATGCCTCAAAATGCAACACTATGGGCAAAAAGGTTTCTTCTCACCAAAAAGAATTCCCCTGCTGGAGAAAGAGTCCAGTGATGTCAGTAGAAGGAAGCTATGGTTTGTGGTGGTGTCGTGCTGAAGAGGGAATAGAAGTCATTCTCAGTGTTTGTCAAAGTTTCAAAGACTCAGTCCTCTGCTGTGACCCTTCAGATACTAGTGGATTTTTTTCCTTAAATTAGCTGCTGTTCATGTCACTTGACTGCATTCTCTGCAGAGTTATTGTTCTCTCTGTGGCTGACTCAAACCCCAGAATGCAGTGAAAAGGTATCCACACTTCCACTGTTTTCATAGAATCAGATCATAGAATCATAGAGTGGTTTGAGTTGGAAGGGACCTTAAAGATCATCTGGTTTCAACCCCCCTGCCATGGGCAGGAACACCTTTCACTAGCTCAGGTTGCTCAAAGCCCCATCCAGCCTGGCCTTGGACACTTCCAGGGAGGGGGCAACCTCAACTTCTCTGGGCAACCTCTTCCAGTGTCTCACCACCCTCACAGTGAAGAATTTCTTCCTTATATCTAAATCTACCCTCTTTCAGTTTAAAACAACTACCCCATTTTAACAATTTTTAGGTCAGTTTCATGGGTTTAGGTGCTAGACTAGCAAGATTTTGTTCTTTATAAAATATTTGGGCTTGCAATATTTTAATAATTAGAAAGCAGCTGCAGATGCACTGGAATAGCCTGCTAGCCTTTTATCAGTACAGGCTTGTGTTTTGACACATGGTTTGGAACGGCCATCAGTGACTTCAGCCAGTTGCAAGAACTGGTAATTCAATAATGAGGAAGAAAAACTTGTGTAAGTACTACCCACTAGTGCGATAAAGTTTGCAGAGATAAAGAGATAAATTAAAGTTCTCATCCTTTCTGTCATGTAGTTTTATCTAACATGACCATATTTGTGCTTTCTGACAGTCCCTCCTTCTTGTCTACTTCAATCAGATGTGGTGGGCTGACCCTGGCTGGGCACCAGGTGCCCACCAAGCCACTCTATCTCTCCCCTTCTCAGCTGGACAGGGTAAAGGAAATATAACAAAAGACTCGTGGGTCAAAATAAGGACAGTGAGAGATCACTCAGCAATTACCATCACAGGCAAAACAGAATCAGCTCAGGAAAATTAATTTAATTTATTACCAATCAAATCAGAGTAGGATAATGAGAAATAAAAACTAAATCTTGTAAGAATTGCCCTCCATCCATCCCTTCTTCCTGGGCTTGATTTTTTTCCCAATTTTCTCCACCTCTTCTCCCACAGCATCACAGGGGGATGGGGAATGGGGGGTTGGGGTCAACTCACCACACGTTGTCTCTTCCACTCCTTCTTCTTCAGGGGGAAGACTCCTCACACTCTTCCAGAGTGGGGTCCCTCCCATGGGAAACAGTTCTCCATAAACTTCAATCTGAGTCCTGCCTGGAGGGTGCACTTCTTCACAAACTGCTCCAGAGTGGTCCTTTCCATGGGTTATAGTCCTTCAGGAACAGACTGCTCCAGCATGGAACCTCCACAGAGTCATAAGTCCTGCCAGCAAACCTGCTCCAGCATGGGCTTCTGAGAGGATCACAGCTTCCTTTGGGTGCATCTACCTGCCCCAGCATGGGGTCCTCCACAAGCTGCAAGTGGATATCTGCTCCATCATTAACCTCCATGGGCTCAGGGGGATAGCTTGCCTCGCCATGGTATCACCATAGGCTGCAGGGGAATCTTTGCTCTGGTGGCTGGAGCACCTCAACCCCCTCCTTCTTCACTGGCCTTGGTGTCTACAGAGTTGTTTCTCTCACATATTCTCACGTCTCTCTCCAGCTGCAATTGCTGTTGTGCAGAAATTTTTTCACCTTCTTAAATATGTTATCACAGAGGCACTACCACCATTGCTGGTGGGCTTACTGATGAGAAAGGAGCATTTCTCAGAGAATTCAGAGGTACCTTTTAGAAGTGAAAAAACTCTTTCTACACTCAATGAGAAGATGAGTAATAAATATGGGAAGACAAACTATTTTCTTCATTTCTTTGATTAACTTTTTAAACCTATTCATCAGTGAGGATATGCTTTTCTAATCAGATATAAAGCTAAAATTTGAGAAAAAAGCAGATACAATGCAGCGGTGAAGAAGGAGTCTAAACTTGCTTCAATTCTGATTTTAAATGAAAGTTATCTTCTATGCTAGTAGCACAAAAAGATTGATGGAAGAAAATATTGTTCTATTTGAGATGCAATTATATAATATACGAGGCCTGAATGTTTGATTAGATTCAATCTGCAAATTCTATTCTGTATATTCACACTCACAGCTCAAGGATAGACAGGTCTTCTAAATGCAGAGGCTGTCAGGTGCAGACGATTACCATGAAATAGTACAGTACTTGTCACAAAATGTGACTGTGCTACTCTGAGGTAATATCACTTGACCTGTATGTGTTAGATAGATGTTCGCTGGTTTTCAACATAAGTAAAAATTCATCCTGTGAGGAAAAAGTCCTGTGCTACTTCACTTGTCTGATCAAGTGAATTGTATTGGTGTGGTTTTGCATTGTGTTATATATAAGGTTTCAAAAATGTTGGGAATTTTGTGCCATAGACTGATTGCATCATTAATATAGTTTAAACTGTAACTATTATAAAGCCAGTTTGTAGCCACTATCCCTGATGTGCATGACTGAAAATACAGCAATCTAGTCTCTTACTTCAGCAGTATGAACAGCCATGTGAAATAAGGAGAGATTTTTCCTTCATAATCAAACATTAAGGAAAACTGCACTTCAGATTTAGGAAATCTAAGAGTCTATCATCATGCAGGCTATGTACTTAACAGCTTTGTTCTGCATTGGGGATAAAAGTTTTAATCAAAATTTAACAGAGGTTAGAGGGCAGGAGGTAGCCCTGGCCCAGCCTGTGGGGCTGCACAGCAATGGCCACACCAGGCATACTGACAGCCAACCTAATGCTTTGCACTTTCACTATCAAAACCACTGGGTGAATGACTTTCAGGTAGCTGATGCTGAAATCTCTCTGGTTACCTTACTTCTTATCTTGTTGACAGCTCCTTCTGACACAATCTCAGATCTGTGTCAGTGCCAAACCCCAAGAATACATTGCTATGAGGGCAGAATCAAACTTCTAACAGACTGTTGCAGAATAACTGCTTGCTTGAATGTAAGTGCTGTACAACTGCTGTGCTGCTTAAATCTTAGTGCAATAAAACCAAGCGTGAAAACAAATCATATATTCATATCCTCAAACTTAGAAAGTCTCCACTGGAAGAATGAGAAGACCAATTCTAAGACCATCCTCTTCTGCTCTGTGGTGACACATGTACAAGCTAATGACATTACTGCAATACCACAATGCAGATGGAAAAGCCTGCAACTTGTACTTTTAGGCCTATTTACCAGCNGATTTTGTTCTTTATAAAATATTTGGGCTTGCAATATTTTAATAATTAGAAAGCAGCTGCAGATGCACTGGAATAGCCTGCTAGCCTTTTATCAGTACAGGCTTGTGTTTTGACACATGGTTTGGAACGGCCATCAGTGACTTCAGCCATTTGCAAGAACTGGTAATTCAATAATGAGGAAGAAAAACTTGTGTAAGTACTACCCACTAGTGCGATAAAGTTTGCAGAGATAAAGAGATAAATTAAAGTTCTCATCCTTTCTGTCATGTAGTTTTATCTAACATGACCATATTTGTGCTTTCTGACAGTCCCTCCTTCTTGTCTACTTCAATCAGATGTGGTGGGCTGACCCTGGCTGGGCACCAGGTGCCCACCAAGCCACTCTATCTCTCCCCTTCTCAGCTGGACAGGGTAAAGGAAATATAACAAAAGACTCGTGGGTCAAAATAAGGACAGTGAGAGATCACTCAGCAATTACCATCACAGGCAAAACAGAATCAGCTCAGGAAAATTAATTTAATTTATTACCAATCAAATCAGAGTAGGATAATGAGAAATAAAAACTAAATCTTGTAAGAATTGCCCTCCATCCATCCCTTCTTCCTGGGCTTGATTTTTTTCCCAATTTTCTCCACCTCTTCTCCCACAGCATCACAGGGGGATGGGGAATGGGGGGTTGGGGTCAACTCACCACACGTTGTCTCTTCCACTCCTTCTTCTTCAGGGGGAAGACTCCTCACACTCTTCCAGAGTGGGGTCCCTCCCATGGGAAACAGTTCTCCATAAACTTCAATCTGAGTCCTGCCTGGAGGGTGCACTTCTTCACAAACTGCTCCAGAGTGGTCCTTTCCATGGGTTATAGTCCTTCAGGAACAGACTGCTCCAGCATGGAACCTCCACAGAGTCATAAGTCCTGCCAGCAAACCTGCTCCAGCATGGGCTTCTGAGAGGATCACAGCTTCCTTTGGGTGCATCTACCTGCCCCAGCATGGGGTCCTCCACAAGCTGCAAGTGGATATCTGCTCCATCATTAACCTCCATGGGCTCAGGGGGATAGCTTGCCTCGCCATGGTATCACCATAGGCTGCAGGGGAATCTTTGCTCTGGTGGCTGGAGCACCTCAACC
The DNA here is from genome assembly GCA_013401335.1 of Brachypteracias leptosomus. Taxonomy (NCBI): domain Eukaryota; kingdom Metazoa; phylum Chordata; class Aves; order Coraciiformes; family Brachypteraciidae; genus Brachypteracias; species Brachypteracias leptosomus. The sequence continues at coordinate 1,190,970 of VYZX01006990.1, forward strand.
CCCTCCTTCTTCACTGGCCTTGGTGTCTACAGAGTTGTTTCTCTCACATATTCTCACGTCTCTCTCCAGCTGCAATTGCTGTTGTGCAGAAATTTTTTCACCTTCTTAAATATGTTATCACAGAGGCACTACCACCATTGCTGGTGGGCTTACTGATGAGAAAGGAGCATTTCTCAGAGAATTCAGAGGTACCTTTTAGAAGTGAAAAAACTCTTTCTACACTCAATGAGAAGATGAGTAATAAATATGGGAAGACAAACTATTTTCTTCATTTCTTTGATTAACTTTTTAAACCTATTCATCAGTGAGGATATGCTTTTCTAATCAGATATAAAGCTAAAATTTGAGAAAAAAGCAGATACAATGCAGCGGTGAAGAAGGAGTCTAAACTTGCTTCAATTCTGATTTTAAATGAAAGTTATCTTCTATGCTAGTAGCACAAAAAGATTGATGGAAGAAAATATTGTTCTATTTGAGATGCAATTATATAATATACGAGGCCTGAATGTTTGATTAGATTCAATCTGCAAATTCTATTCTGTATATTCACACTCACAGCTCAAGGATAGACAGGTCTTCTAAATGCAGAGGCTGTCAGGTGCAGACGATTACCATGAAATAGTACAGTACTTGTCACAAAATGTGACTGTGCTACTCTGAGGTAATATCACTTGACCTGTATGTGTTAGATAGATGTTCGCTGGTTTTCAACATAAGTAAAAATTCATCCTGTGAGGAAAAAGTCCTGTGCTACTTCACTTGTCTGATCAAGTGAATTGTATTGGTGTGGTTTTGCATTGTGTTATATATAAGGTTTCAAAAATGTTGGGAATTTTGTGCCATAGACTGATTGCATCATTAATATAGTTTAAACTGTAACTATTATAAAGCCAGTTTGTAGCCACTATCCCTGATGTGCATGACTGAAAATACAGCAATCTAGTCTCTTACTTCAGCAGTATGAACAGCCATGTGAAATAAGGAGAGATTTTTCCTTCATAATCAAACATTAAGGAAAACTGCACTTCAGATTTAGGAAATCTAAGAGTCTATCATCATGCAGGCTATGTACTTAACAGCTTTGTTCTGCATTGGGGATAAAAGTTTTAATCAAAATTTAACAGAGGTTAGAGGGCAGGAGGTAGCCCTGGCCCAGCCTGTGGGGCTGCACAGCAATGGCCACACCAGGCATACTGACAGCCAACCTAATGCTTTGCACTTTCACTATCAAAACCACTGGGTGAATGACTTTCAGGTAGCTGATGCTGAAATCTCTCTGGTTACCTTACTTCTTATCTTGTTGACAGCTCCTTCTGACACAATCTCAGATCTGTGTCAGTGCCAAACCCCAAGAATACATTGCTATGAGGGCAGAATCAAACTTCTAACAGACTGTTGCAGAATAACTGCTTGCTTGAATGTAAGTGCTGTACAACTGCTGTGCTGCTTAAATCTTAGTGCAATAAAACCAAGCGTGAAAACAAATCATATATTCATATCCTCAAACTTAGAAAGTCTCCACTGGAAGAATGAGAAGACCAATTCTAAGACCATCCTCTTCTGCTCTGTGGTGACACATGTACAAGCTAATGACATTACTGCAATACCACAATGCAGATGGAAAAGCCTGCAACTTGTACTTTTAGGCCTATTTACCAGCCTTATTGTAGTTCTCTCTTGCTTTTAGAAACGCAAGACATTCAGGCTACAGCTTTCCATTCCCTGGTTTTGTAAGATGTTACACTTTTTTCAGAGGACTTGGTCTAGATCAGTTATGCTGTCTGAGACTGGAATAAGGAAAATGTGGAGCTTTCTCATTAACAGAAAAAGGTAGGGAAAACTATATGAGAGTAATCTCCAATCATATCTGCCCTGAAGTATAACACACTGCAGGCAGAATCAGACTTTAGTGTGGGGTGACAGAAGCAGCAGTAGCAACGTCAGAATTTTGCAGGAAACTGGTACCTGTGGCCATGAGAGGCTCCTGTAGCTGCCACTGTCATTCTTGCAATTTTGGCAGAAGGTCGTATCAATCTTGAATGCTTTTCTTTTGGGCATACGGTGTGCTAGTTACGTAGTATGACAGTTTATATAATCACACTGTATTTGTTCATTGAAGCACGGTTTCACTAAGTGAGACCATTAAATGCTATGGGCTAAACTGAATTATGTCTCTGCTCTGCAAATTAAGGCAAGGAGATCTGTACTTTCTACATTCAAAATATGACACTCGATTATTTATTAGATACTTTGAACCTAAGATGTAGAAATTTCAAACTGGTTATCTAAATTAATAGAGACTTCTGTCCTTAATTTCTGTCTTTAATTTCTGTCCATATGCTGTTCATGAAAGGGAAAGAATACTGTAGTATCTTTGTATCATGTGACAGTTGTGAAACACTCTAGTGCTACATTTACAAGCAGCATAAAAGATTGAGAGAGGATAAACAATTCTGCTTTTAGAACAGCATTTCTGAGGTATAGGATAAATATGGTAAAAAAGACATAAAAATACATGACCTGCACATTGATTAGAAACGGGAAATAATACCCAAAATACTGCCCAGCCTGTGTGCTGAATGAGTCAAGGGTCCTGCTGAAGAATATAATTTCATTATGCAGTTAGACAGTGTATTTCTTTGCATTTCTTAGCTTTATAAACCTTGACTTAATAGCCTTCCTGACTTTGGATACTTGGTTTTGTAAATATTAAGTATTCAAGGAATACTGAAGTTCTTATAATGTGTTAAACAACAATCAAGATAGAGTTTATGTTTCCTTACTCAGCAGTCATAAAATAATGACTTCTTTCACATCGTCTAATAATGCTTCTAAAGGAAGAGATAGAAGGTAGAGGAAGGTTCATGCATGTTACAAGAAAGTTGAATAACTTTGCAGTGTTATATAATTTTTCCACCTTTTTTCCCCCTCTTTTCCTTCTTTCTGTTAATATTTCTTCAGACCTGGTCTTTTCTTCTTCTCCATCCTGTGCTGTGGTCTGCATTTCAGCACCTTTACAGCTGAAAATATAGATGAATAATTATTGCTAAATCTCTTTTATATTTAGATATTATAATAAAAAAATAATGAACCTGCAGTGAGCGATTTGCAATATCAGAACTCTGGGTTTAACTATATAAAATGTACTCAAAAGTGTCAAATTGTCACAAGATCAAAAAGAAAATAGTGAAAAACCTGTGAAAACAAATAGTACTCTACTAATATTTCGAGGTATGTTTTTTGTCCTTAAATCACTGATATTTTTTGTCAAATTATATCCTAAAATATTGCATTAATTCCTGCCCAGTTAATTGCATATCTGCAATAAAATGGAAGAAACTGTAAATCAAATGCTGTATGAGTGGCTAAGACAAAATTAGTAAAAGACATGCAAAAATGTACATAAAATAAGCTTCTATCTGTAACAACAAGATCCTGATATTTTCTGTTCAAATTCAAAAATATCTGTGAGTGTTGCTCTCAGGATGTAATTGTTAGCTGAATTCCAAACAATTTTAAAACATTTTCTGTAAAATTTCTGAGATCCTAAAATTTCAGTAGTATCTCCCTTATTCATTCTTAAGTTTTCGAGCCATTTCCTAGTACTATAACATTAAGATGTGACAGCAACTTCACATAGATCAAAATGAAAAAGTTTGTGACAGGCAATCTGATAAAATCCTAAGAGTTTATCATCAGTTTGCAGGCAAAATGCCTCTTATTTCTATGTTATCCATGTTAAGCAGACTCATTCAATGCGAAGACAAAGGAAAAAAGGTGCAGAGCTGCATAAATTTTCAGTTGTTCAGTGTTAATAGATACCTACCTAGCTTTGGACGAATTTATGCCACATCTGCCAAAGATCACCATCTAGCATGTGCTAGGCTGTGCGTCTAATGGATTAGCAACGCACAGCAGGTTTCTGTGTTTTACAGTTTATATCTGAACCCCTGCCATCTGCATGACACTGGCAAGTGTCCACAGTCATCTCAGCTTTTCCTGACATGGCAATGGCATGCCAAGGATAGAGCATGAGCATCAGTGCAAGACTGGAGAATTTAGGAGGAAAAGAGTTTAATAATATCTGTATAGGATGTTAGTTTTCTTTCTTTTCCTCAGGAAAAGGTGTGCCATCCCCAGTGTTAAGTTCAGGTGCACCTTTCAGGTTATTAAGTGTGTAACAGCATTTTAGTATTTCCCAGAACTCATGTTTCATTTGTCATCCTATGTCACCAAATATCATCAAACTGTTTAAACCTTTGGAGAAATGGTTCAATGGATGCTGGATGGAAGAGCAGGTCCAGGAAAGGTGTGCTGGTACTAGGTGGCACAGAGATGGTTATTTAGGGCAGCACAGAGAGTAGGAGAAGTCAGAGACCTAGTACTCCAGCAGTGCTTAGCAGCATTGCAAACTAATCCTTTCCATGTCATCTGGCATTGCAGACATTTAACATTGCAGCACTGATGTAGTGGAAGAATATTGCCCATCACTTTCAATCTTGAAACAGATCTATGAAAAAAACGTACAGAACACAGGGACTCGTGAGGTTTCTACTTGTATTTCTCTTCTTTTCTGTTCAAAATGGGCTTTCTCAACCTTTCACAGGGATTACCTGAACTTTTTGGAGTTACACATACTAGTGGAACACAGAGGCATAGGGAAAAACCCACAGTCCCCCTAAGGTGTAACTCTGACACAAAACAATTGCTAAAGGTTATTGTAGCAAAATATTATTGCCTTCATAATTCACGCCTGAATCAGCTGTTGGGGAAAAGACCAATATGTCTCTGGGCTTTTCTGTCCAGAGGGTCCCCCTCTTTGCTATGGTTCTCTTTGTTTCCTGCTCTGGGGAAATGACTGACATTAAGGATGATGAATGTACTGACTCACACTTCTGTTAGCGATTAAGTCATATTAAAGATTCTCCCTCCGTGTGGGTGGAGGAAGCTGGGCCTCATTAAGGGTTCAGAAGGAAAGATCAATGTATTAATTAATGCACTAGAAAATGACAGCCAGGATCTCTGGATTGGATTTCAGACTGTGTTCTTGCTCTAGTATCTCATATGACAGTTCTATATTTAATCAGAGTTTGTTCCATTAGAAGACTGCTTGTATTCACAAATTTAAATAAGATTTTCCATTGTTAAGTATCAACATTAATAGTTTATATTCCTCCTGAGGAAAATAACTTCAATCTGTTAACCGCTGTGTATCATTGGTATGGCTCTCATTACCTCAGTGCAAAATTGAAGGTGAAACCCAGACAGAATTATTCCCCATATTCTTGTAGTCAAAATACTGAAAACCGAAAGTAATCAATTTATAGTGACTGTCTTTGTTTAGGAAAGGCTTTTGTGGCCCTTTAAATCTTGGTAAGTAAATAGGATAGGTCATTTTGTAACTCTTGGCTCTGTAGCTGGACAAAAGCTTTTTTTTTTAATTGCTGTTTTTCAAAACCTTAAATACTTACATGCACCAAGATGCTATTTTCTGAACTGTGAAACTTCCTCACAGATGATAAATCTTGTGTGTATTGAAGATTGGGTTTGGATTTTGGATTCAGAAAGAAATTGTTTATGCAAGCAGCAGGGACACACAAAGTTATGTGGCTGTTAAAATCTCCTATATTTAGAGCCTGGTGCACCTAAACCACTATGTCAAGTAATTATCAGTGTTGCAATAAGACCTTCATCAAGATGGGCTATCCGACCTATTGCATTGTATTATAAAAATGTTTGCATCTTCCACGAAAATATTTGGAGGTGGGCAACAGAAAATACAGTAAAATAGAGGCGATGGTAGCTGGTCCAGCATATTCCTAAGTGCTCAGTTTATTTTCTGGTGTTTATTGTACATTCTGTCATTTTTGAGGGGTCAAATTACAGCTGTCAGATAAAAGGAACAGCAAAGTATTATAAGCTAGCTAGAAACTTTGCTGTAATTCAGCCATTCTTTAATTCAACCTAGGACTTTGCTCCCTGTCCCCTAAACTTTCTATTTCCATGTTTCCACTGTTGTTAAATACTATTTTAATGCATCAGGTTTAATTTTTTGGCTTGATAATGAACGATCAGAGTCTGCAGAATATGATAAATACTGTTGCCTTTCACTTGTTTTTGTTTGCTTGCTTGTATTACCCATTTCTTGCCTTTCTATTATCTATTTGGATTGTAAATTGTTTCAGGAAAAGGCGTTATATTTTTCCATATGTTCACTTCATTCATTTTCTCTAGGTTCACTTTAAATATATTTTAGCTGGTAATCCTAAAATGAGAATTTTTATCAGTTCTACCCATAGTTTAAAACTTGGTTGTAAAATATTTAGTTTTACATTTTTAAAGACTTTTTCCCCAAACATTTTTTCTTCACCTTAGAGAGTAACTGCTCAAACTGCTGCTTAGGCTTTGAAACCACCAACGGTCTGTTACGGCTTTTCAGATGTTGCTAAAATGCAATCTCATGTTTAATGATTCTAATTAGAAAAGAAATAATTTCTTAGATCCATTAATTTAAATGTACTTTGGCAAGAGCTGCTTATTACACAGTTATTAATATTCTGTTCTCATATTCCTGATCCCTGAGTGACTGTGACTACCAGCAAGTATTTTGGAAGGCATATAATTAATGAGAACCAGGAGTATGCTTGGTTAACAAAAAAACATTAGGGAACGAATTAAGTGTCCTCTGCTGAGTAATACTCTGTTATCCAAGGCAAAGACAGCTGATGCGCCTGCATGATGTTCACCTTAACATCATTTAATTCCTTGCATTTGGAAGGGATTTTGCTTTTCTTGTTTGAGGCAGGATGGGCAGAACATTTTGTGCTGTGGTGCATCACTCAGGGTCCTTTCTTTGCCTGCTATATATTACAGTCAGTGCATTCTCTCCATCCTTCCCCTTCAACATTTCAGAGTATCACAAGCAAGCAAGGTCCTTGGTGTAGGAAATGGACAGGAATAAAGTCTGAATTGTTGTGGATACATTTCAGATGGGAAGAACAGAGTTTCATACCAGACCATTTTCTGTGTCTAAGTTGGACCAAGAGCCTCAGAAGATACCAATCCCTCTGCTCCACAAGAGCAGCTTGAGTTCTCCTGCTGTTTTTCCAGGGTCAGGTAGGCACAGCCAGGCTGGTGGTGCCTCACGGCATTGAGCCATCACATTGCTGTTAAAACAAATGTATTGTTTCAGCTTCTTCCACACCAAGAGGAAAACACTATGGCTGTAAACAAGACCAAGAAACTATTTGCATTGCTGGGGATATTCACCTACAGAAAACCCTGGTGAAGAGGTGGACACACACGCTGCCAAGCAGCAGTTGCAGGGCACTGACAGAAAGGTGGGACCTGTGGCATGTGCTGGAATAATATTTTTTTTAATGTTGCAGAAGAACCTATTGGGGTGAAAGGAATATATTAGATCATGGATGAGCTTCCAGAGGAAGAAGAGATTTGCCACACTTCTGTTGGCACTGGTAGTCTTTTCTAAGGTTGTCCGTGCTCATTTGTGTACTAGTCACACTATGTTAAAGGCAACAGCACAGAAGTATAAATGATTGAGACAGGATAAATGATTAAGCATTCTTGAACTCTACCTTTTCCATGCATATATGATATATTGATTTTAGTTTGATTAATGAGGTGATGTTTTGGATTTCCAATGTTTCACTATTAACTAGTCTCCTGAGAGCAGAGAAGGCTGGACTTCTTAACACACATCCAAGAGGAATTCTTAATTTAACAGAGCAGATTGTGACTCTCAGTGTAGTCATCACATGCTTCAAAAAAACATATTGGAAAAGCTTCCTAAAGTGGAAGTGTCAAAGTGTCAATTTGTTCCCAAATCTTGTCCAGAAAGTTTGGCTACAGCTTTGGTAACCTACCAGATACAATAATAGTAGTATGTTGACCATAGAACGGAGAAAAAAAAATTGAAATTATGCATGTCCACCTAATTAGTATTTGCCTTCAATACATTTTTTCCTGTTGATCTGCTTTGAAGACTAAAATCAGGTGTCATATGCCAGACAGTAGAGAGTATACAATGTATGTGGTGTAAATGTCTTTTTAAAAAACAGAACTTAGAGCTTGTCTGTCTTTTGTTTCTTTACCTTTCCCCAACTCTTCTATCAGCAGTATTGGAAGTTTAAGAAAGGAAATCCATCACATTTCTCAATAACTGCTGTCCACCAGGAAACTAGAGTTCTCCACATAATGAGCATTCAGGAATGCAATATATTGTATTTTAAAGTTCATGAAGTGTAAAGAGTGTAGCGAGCTATTCTATTAGGAAGAAGTTCTTCACCATGAGGGTGGTGAGACACTGGAACAGATTGCTCAGATTGGTGGTGGAAGCCCCATCCCTGGAAATTTTTAAGGCCAGGTTGGATGGGGCTCTGAGTGACCTGATCTAGTGGGAGGTGTCCCTGCCCATGGCAGGGGGGTTGGAACTAGATGATCTTTAAGGTCCCTTCCAACCCTGACAATTCTATGATTCTATTACTGATGGCAGCTCCAGGCCTTGTACTCCTCCATCTTCACAGATGTTCAAGCCACATGCTAAGCCAAAGATGCTAGGCTTTGACTTTTTGGTGAAATACATCTTTGTTCTATCTCCATTGCATAGCATTCAAAATTAAGTGGGGAAACAATTTTTTGTAACCTTGTTTGATTTCATTATCTGCTTTGTCCACACAAAGTCCACAGCCATATGTGCTGTATGCTAAACAATGCATTGGGATTTCTACCTCAGAATTGGATGTTTGAAATGATGTAGCTTCAGATGATACATGGAAAATCTAGCATTTATCTTGGTTAATTTTTCTGCATTTATGTTCCCCACCCACACAGATTTACTCAAGTTTCTTACTATCCTTTAGACAGAGCCTGCCACGGTGCCTTCCTCCTGGCCTGAGGCATCAAACAACCTGGGGATTATGTGTCCCATGATGCTTTCCCTTCACCACTGACCATGTCCCTCGGGGACAATCTGCTTATAGAAAGTCATCTGATTCACAGATTAGTCTGTCTGTAAGTTAATTTCTGTATAGAACATTACAGTTTTTCAAGATCTGGGGACAGATATCACGAGGGAACTGGCGAAAAATGGAGAAGCAACTTAATTGAAACAAATAAAAGAGATGAACATGGATTGTTCTGTGGGTTTGTGTAGTACTTTGATTTGTGAAATTTGGGTGAGATTAACTGTGGATTTCAGATGTGTGACCAAACTTTTTCAAGGCTTGATAGACTGTTAGATCTGACAGTTTCATTTTGGTAAGATCCAGGTTTTCTGCAGCAACTGTCCTAGATAAGCTTTGAGGATTTAAACAAGCAATTTCATCTTTCTTTGCATTAATTTGGCTTGTCCACCTAGGGTAGTTTTTCTTCAGCAAAATGGCCCTTACTGTGTTTTTTAACTTTGCTGTTATGACAGGGAAATATAATCTTGGCAGGATGTTGCAAGCCACGTTTTAATAACATTAATTTAATTTAAGATATAATAATCAATGTATACCTGGAGACAAAAATTACATAATTATTATTTTGGTTTTATGTATGATTACAGAACATAGAAATGTTAAAGAAAAAGCCTTTTCTTTTTGTTTCAGAGCNTTTTTAGGTATGACTACATCTCCTCTTGCTCTCCTTCCTACCCTTTGGTGGAGTGTTAGCTCGCCTCCCCTTCAGTCCTTGAAGGACATCCAGACAGACCAATTCTTTTGCTCCCAAACTCATGTTCATCCACGCTTACGCAAGAGATAATCAGGCCGTTCTTCTGAATGAAAACCAGAGTTGTTTCCTCTCCTTCAGTATGTATACATCGCTTTGTCAGCCAGAGGCTTGCTGCCTATATATAACTAGCTAGTAGACAATACTTTCCTTCAGTGAGTAAAATTCTTTCCTTCTCTCTTTAATGACTGCTTGCCATGTTTCCAAGTGGGATGTAGCTTTCACTGCACTTCATATTCTATAACAATCTGTA
>VYZX01006990.1:1213425-1228637 GCA_013401335.1 Brachypteracias leptosomus
TTATGGGCATCCTTTTTATCTAGCTCATGTTACACAGGAAGGAATCCAGACAACTGCAGGATGGGTCTCTGTTGAAATGCATCTGAGTCCTAAATCTTCCTTTAGTCTCCAAACATTCAATAAACCCCACTGATATCATTGTCTGTTGCTGAAGTGCACTGCTACTGCCTATCAGGTCATTTATCCAGGTGTTTTAATACTGACTGAAGAGCTCATTTCAGGCTCCTACTCCCCCAGATCCTTATTTATATATTTGTGCTGATGGCCATTACATGTAGTGGACATGTGCAAATGGCAGCAGCTTGTATGTAGAACAAAACACCTCATATAACTAGGTTATGAAAAAAGTGAACATTCATAAGCATAGCTCTTTCTCTTGCTCAGTTTGCAGTTTAGAAAAGTTTAGAGTTTCTTCCTCGAAACAAATTTACACCAACAAATATGAAAACTCTTTTCTTGACCAAGTTATAACTGTTCATTAGTCTCATAATATTAAAGTATTCTTTATACAGGCAGTAAAACTAGCTAGTAATAAGTGAATTTTTAAATTAGTCTATTTGTCAATGAACAGTAACAGTAGCTAAAAATCAGATGCATCTCATCTGATGGATAAATCAAATTAATCATTGGACATTAATTATTTATCGCACAGAATCAGCGAAATCTGAGCTATGAACTATTTTCATTGGAAACTAAGCTCAAGTAAATCTTCATTTCACAGAACAGACACTAAGTCCTTTACCTTCTGTTATCTACTCAAGCCTAAATTTTCTCAGAATTTTTTTTCTGAGAATCTGTTGTATTTTTCTTCCCTTTTTTGTGTTACATATCTTCTAAGCATGCCTCCTCTTACTGCCACCTTCCTTTCTACTCCTAGTTAATCTATTTTTTAATTTCCTGTTTATTAATTATTTTTTTTTCCAGTGGAACTCTGTTAAGGAACTAGAGCTTACCAGGAATGGAAAAGTTTACAAGGAACATGGTAGACTATTGCTATCTCAGAGCTGCCTATTCTTCTTTCCTCAAGAGACAGCTTTAAAATTTAAAACAACTAAATACAAGAAAGCTGTATAGTTTGTATTATGACAGACTTCAGAGAATCTCTTAACATCTATACAGTAGTGCATTTTGGGAAACAGCTGGATGCATTTACTCCTGTTTCTAGACTGCATATATTTTTTTACAAGATATTTGCATCAAATACATTGTGAAATACCTAATAATTGGCAACAGAAAAGTTCACAGATACACCTGGAAGTATTGCTGGGTAGTCAACACCACCCACTGGAAGACTCAGATTTGGCCACTTAAACGTTTACGAAATTTCAGTTATTCAGGAAAACAGCCTTTTCTGATGGTTAAATTTATTAGGTATATAAACCTGAAGCACTTTCTGATTGAGGTTTGAAACATCCTCCTGTCCAGCATCTCTGAATTTGAGGTAAGCTCTAACATCAAGCAATGCAGTAGAGCACACACTGTAAAGGCATGAACTGCTGCTGAAAGCCACTCTTTCTACTTGACTATTTGCTTACCCCACAGCATAAGTCAATACATACCTGCTGGTCAGATGAGATCACCAAAAATAGACATTCTCTGGCACAAATTGGGATACTGTCATGCTTTTCTTTAAAAATGCTATGAACACCCTTGCTTTCTGGACCTGTTTCACTGTAGTGATGCAACACCCTACGAGGGTACCATATCCTTCTTCCTAAGACCAAACTTCACAGGTGCAAATAATTTCCCTTTGTTGTTCACCTTCAATTTCCTAACTTAAACACTTTCCAAATGTAGAATTTGGGGGAGGGAATGTTACACATTGACAACTCTAGCTGAAGCTGATAGCAGAACAAAGACATGCACTTCATGAGCAAGCATTGTAAGCATAGTTGATAGAATTCCTTCTTATTTACACGGCACTAGCTATTTGATCTGCTCCGACTGAAAGAAACGATAAGACAGTGGTTTGCAAACTGCCATGTATGAAAGAGAAAAGTATTTCCCAGTGGGGAAAAGGAGAAGGCAGTGCAAGCAGGTACGTGCCCTATAATTGTGCACTTTGTATAGATTTATACTGAAAACTGCTTGTTGTTTCCAAATCCCTCTAGACTATGCAACAGCAAACCCCCCAAATGGCATGATTCCCTATGCGACGAAGCTGAAGCCCAGCTGCAAAATGTGATTGTTTTTGTAGTAGGAGAGGAGATTGTGAGGAGGGGGAGACTCCAGGTCAGCTATCAGAAATGTTTGCTGGTTTTTCCCTGCTGATCCTGCTGTGGCTGTGGCTGTATTCAGGCATTCTGGAGCATGTTTTATGTGTGAGACTGGTTGACTTCCTCTCATTGGAAATGCGTTGAATAGCAATAAAGCAGAGCTTTGTACATGTCTGCCCACACAGTGACTAGAGCTGCTTCTCTCTTTAGCGATAGAAGAAAATATAATGATGGCTATCATGTTTCAGATTTAAAGAGCATGTTTTACTTAGAGTAAAACCAATCTGAGCACACATTAGATTCTCCTGTAAAGACATACCGTGCTTCATCTGCATTCGGTGATTTAGTTTCAAAATGCAGTGAATTCAAGAGCTAGGTGATCACAAATTGCATGGAATACAAATCTTAGATGCTGCAGATTTTCATTTCAGGAATTTTACTGTAACAAAGAAAACACATCTCTTGTTCCCCTTATAAAAATGAATTTGTAAGTTCAAATGTCAGAATCTTGTGATTATGTAAAGAATAACAAATATGCTAGGCAATCATTCTTATTGGTAAGTAAGCTAAACGCATTTTTATGTTCTAAACCTATTTTTTTCCAATTACCCTTTTTGGAAACTTTCACCTGAGGACTTGTAAATCTTTTTTTAAGCTAAGGAAAAGCACTGTTCCTTTTTATAATGAGGAAAAGTAAAAGGACTTCCAACTGGACAGCCCTGCATGTAACATTTGTTTCCAGGCTCAGTGTGCTAAGCAGTTAGAGCTTTCATATCTCTGGAATCAGGCTGATTTCTCAAAATGTCTCCCATAAACTGGCATTAGAAAGAAATCAGCTCTTCAACACGCTGCAGGGGCTGGATTGAGAAAAGGGATATTGCAAATGGAGACATAGACAGGCATAACTTCCTCCAACACTGAGCTGAGTGAGGACTGCTATTTTAGAAACACTTATACTCAAATAGAGGAAGTGGTGTGCTGGTCCTCCCCAAAGAGAAGTCCTAGTTCTGAAGAACATGCAAAGTAAAAGTCCAGGTGTAGTAAGTGGAAAGAGAAAAATGAGAAGAACAGCAGTACAAAGTGGGTAGAGCCCTGGATATACCCATTTCTGCCCCTCTTCAAGTTAGCTTTTCATCTGCCCACAGAGGCCTTTAGCACACTTCATTGTGGCTTAAGAAAAAATGATATATATGTATCATATGTACATTATCTGTGTGTGTGCATACATCTGTAAGTGCTCAGTGAGAACATAAACACTTTAAATTCTATAAGTGAAGAGGTATTTATACACAGGCTGGTTTTACATTCATTCATTTGTAAATTAACTACACGCATCAGGCATGTTTTCTTTACAGATTAAGTGCTAGTGGAAAGCAGAAACATGTGCTTAATAGCACTTAAATACATCAAATATTTTTGACTAAATTTTCCATTAGCTGGAATGTTTGTATTAGAAGAAAAGGAGAGTAAAGCCTCCTTTTATTATAGGCCTTTCTGGACCGATACTGCAGTGGTGCACAAGATCTGTTTGAAATATTGTGTGAGATGATCAGTTTTACAGAAAACTGGGTTGTCAGAGGCAACGATTAGACTGAGACAGAAAACTACAAAATGGAGAAAATGAGTTTGAAAGTCTGCTGTGTTCATCCTCACAGTCCTGTACTACTACAACCACCTGTTACTGAGCTTTTTGATCTTTTTCAGCAAACAGGATGTTGGTGGTGTCATAAAAATAAAGCTCATCTCTTGAAAAATGCTTTGGAATTTGAAGATAAAATACTTAGGCAAACAATTCTGAAAAAAAATTCCTATTTGATTATTGTTAGATTATTTCTACTCTAAAATGTAACATCACTCAAATCTTTAAAAGCCAGTATTTCTGTAAATAATTGCTTTTCTTTCCTTTTCAGGCAAGGATATAACATATCATTTGCAAGGACTGTCAATATCTATTACGTTGTTATTCATCCACTGCTGTCTTCTTCCAGTAGGGAATAATGATTTACCAGGAGAAAGATTGGCTTTCCAAAGCATATTTCAATGAGGTCATATGCCTTAATATCCATGGGTAGTAAGAAACCCTGAGTTCTGACAAGATTTCTGGAGAGGGTCTGTCCCCTTGTGGCTGCAGAACACCTCCTTGATTCTCAAGGTTCATTTAGAAAACTAAAATTTAAGACTTACAGGTTTTAGAAACAGCGGCTTTTCCACTGCCCCTTTCACAAGTATTTGCTGGAGAAGGACATATTTTGAACCATTTTTCTAAATATTCAAAAGAGATCTTCTGAAGTTTAGCCACCATGACCTTATAGAAAATTCTCAGCAATCAAATGTAGCTTTGGGATTCATCAGTTACTAACACAGCTCCCAGTTGTGGTACATCTCAACACCTTCAGATAGTAGTGCTCTGTTTGCCTACATACACAGTCTGAGATTGCTCGAACAGGCACTTGCTGAGGTGATGCTCTTGTATCAGAGTCTTCTTGGAAACAAAAGTATCTAGAACTTGTTCTGATTCTGCCTATCAAAGTTTGGTAAGCATTGTCTTGTGATTTTCAAGGACTTAAAAAGTTTTATGAAATACAGCAATCTCATGAGTCTTTATAATTAAGGCTTGATTCTAAGACTTAAATGAAGCTGCTATCATCTGGAGCTCACTGAAGGTCCATTCATGAAAAATTTCAAATGAGTTCATAATTGGGTCTAATTATGTTTCCTCTGCATGTAGGGCTTGATATCATTAATCTTGCATCAGCAATCACCACTATCTCAATGATGGTTCCTCATTACAGTATTTTGCCATTTACCATTTTCAGTTCTTGAAAGTGAATAGCTGTTCTTTCATCTTAATTCAATATCATCCTGTGAATTTTAATTACATCATTCTTTGAGTTTATATGACACTGGTCTGGTTACCCATTATGAGGCTTTCACACCCAAACTATGGTTTCCCTAATAAGTCTAACCCATTGGCCAACCAGGTCAATTGTTTCTCATTAGGACTAGTAAATGGCCAATTCTAGTACAAAATTACACATGAAATATTGTGCAAATTCTGCTTTCCTTCCATTCCCTTTCTCTGATTTGCATAAAGGAACACTTTATACTTGACTCAAGCAATTTTTACTGGACAGTTAATCAAAAAAATAACCAAGATTCATTTCCTTGTGTCACTTGTTTTCATACTGTCATTTATTCACGCTGAGCTTTTTAGAGTGGCCCAAAGAGCAGGGGTGAAATAGTATGTGGAGAATATTTAACAAAGAAGATGAGAAAACAAACAGAAGAAGAAATGATACTGGTGTTGTAGACCTGGACACATTGCTGCTGAACATACACACTGGCTTTCTTCACAAAGACCCTCCAGCAGCTGGCATTCATTAGAAGCAGAATTATAAGGGCCAAATCAGAACATCTACACTTCTAGCCATCAATGCTTCCAGTGTTTTTACAGAAGTTTAATTTTTATAAGCATATGTAAATGAGCATACTGACATCTGCCTACATACAGAAATCCTGGAACAATAAGGGAAGCTACAAGCTGAAAAGCAGAAGGAGATGTTCAACACATGAAGAAAGAGCTGATGCAGCTATGCCACATAACACAGCTGTACAAGGACAAGAAGTTTCCCAGGGTGGGTTTTTTTCACATACTGTATGACAATCCACATTCTGCAGTTTGATTCTCCTCACACCTTTACACACCTTTAGGCCTCCAGAGAAAACTGTGCATAACTGTATGTAGACACACACATGGCTGTTTATTTATATCATAGAATCACGGAATGGTTTGGGTTGGAAGGAACCTTAAAGATCATCTAGTTCCAACCCCCCTGCCATGGGCAAAGACACCTTCCACTAGAACAGGTTGCTCAGAGCCCCATCCAACCTGGTCTTGAACACATCCAGCGATGAAGCATGTACAACCTCCCTGGGCAACCTGTTCCAATGACTCACCACCCTCATAGTGAAGAGCTTCTTCCCAATTTCTAATCTAAATTTATGCTCTTCCAGTTTAAAGTTATTGCCCCTCATCCTATCACTGCAAGCCCATGTAAAAGGATATCATAAAATGCATAATTTGTGCATACACACCTGTATGCAAAGATACGTTCCCATTGTAAATCCATGACCCACTGCTTGCAGGACAATTATTAGAGTTCAAAGCTATATGTAATATGAAAGTATGCAAGATTGGGGTTCTAGTCCCTTTACCATGATTTATTCATCTGCCTTCTGAGGGTGCCATCAGATGAGACTTTAGATCTAATTTTTCCCTGAAATTTTATGCAGAAAAAGCAGAGATGACCACCTGAAGACTGAAATTGAGTGTTGTCTTGAAATTGAGTGTTGCCTTTTAAAGTTGACAAATATTGGTGTCTTTTTGTCATGCTTTTAAACAAAGCTACCATTTAAAAGTAAAAATACGCATAGCGCTTAACTATCAAACTCATTTAACGTGTTCCTCAAATTTCTAAGAAAAGGAAGCGGTATCTTTTTGCCAGTGAAGAAGTGTGAGGAAAGAGAGTGATTCAAAGCAATATTTTCTATATTCTTAATATAAATTTCCCAGACTCTGAATTGCTCATGATGGCGATATTCCATCTATTCTTTTCCTTTGCAATCTTGTCTTCCTTCTATGATCTTTTCAACTTGCACTCCAGTGCTTGCACTTCAGGTTTTAGCATGCTCTAGAGTAGTATTCATACTTCTAATACAGATTAACATTGCAAACTTCTCCCTTTGCACTGTAAGGAAATACTGGTAGGATGTCCCTTGCATACGACGGACATATTTCCCCAAATATTTCTTCATAAGAACATACAGTTTATAATCTGGCCCAAAATATTTCCCTCAAACCTCCTCCATCTTCAAAGACAAACAGCAAGCCAAAAAAGATGTATATATCCACAAATTAGGGGGTAGCTGAGCTAATAACTCTCCATCTGTTGAAGTTTAAACATGATGCACTTGGCAGGTGCAACAGATCACCAATGAACCTTCTTAAAAAAACCCAACTATCTATACATTTACTTCCTACTTTTGCATTCTCACACAGGATGGACACAAGTATCGTTTGCCCAAGTACACACAAAAGTGAATCGCCTCCCGTAAAATGTCTGATGAAATTGAAAAGGCAGTTTCTCTTTCCTCTGCCCCCCAGCCTGCCCCACCGTCAGGGCTCCTGTTGTGAAACCTCTTCCCACGAAAGTGGCTGAACTCTGCCCGCGGTGACACCGAGTCGTGGGGCTGCAGGATGCGCAGCTGATGGTGCGCGGCCCCCAGGCGAGTTACGGCGTCCTGGGACTCGGGCTCAGACCGGGCAGAGCACGGCCTCGCTCAGGTATCTGTTGAGGGCGCATGACTTTGAGTCGAAAACTGGAGATAGGGGTTTTTTTCCCTAGGAGTCAGATTTAATAAAATCGTGTTTGTCCAAGTCCTGAGGACAAGTTACCGGCCTGCCAAGCCCGGGAGGGCTGCGAGCAGCCGGGCGGGCACGCCAGACAGGTTGGCGCCGCTCGCCCCGCCGGAGCCAAGCCCCACTCCTGGTGGGCTAAGCCCCCTCGCCTCCCTTACCCAGCAGGAGAGCGGTGCCCGCCCCCGCAGGGTAACGGGCTCCCGTCCCTCCTTCGCCCTCGGGGTCCCTGTCCTGCCCGCCCCCGCCGGAGGTGCCCTCGACCGCAGCTGCTTCCTGGTTGCGGGCGGTGCTGCAGCCGCCGGGACGTGCCTCCCGCGCAGGTACCGGGGCCGCCGCCGGGCTTCCACCGGGAGGGTCGGGAGCAGGAAGGAGCCAGGGAACAAGCCGCAAAGCGCCGGTACCGAGCGGGGGGAGCGCGGTTGTGCGGCGGCGGGAGGGACCCAGGCGCGCTTCTGAGCGCGGAGCGGAGCTTCCCGCCCCCGGCTCCATCCCCGCCTCTCCCCGCACCTCGCCGCCGCCTCTCCCGGGGGCGGCGGGGACGGGAGGTGGGGGCTGCTGCCCTCTCGCACCTCGGCTGCCCCCGCTGCATGCAGCCCCGGAGCGCCGCAGCCCAGGAGGACACACCGGGTGCGTTGTGATTTACTTATTTCTTTATTATTATTATTTTGTGGGGGTTTTTTTCCTCCTTCTCTCCAGACGCCTTCGCAGAGGGGAGCCGTGCGAGTTGGGGAGCGGGGCAGGCCGGGGGCCTGGCGGTGTTCCCCCCTGCCCCACCGCCGCCGGCCCCGGGGCCGTGCCCGCCTCGCACGCTGGGCTCCGCCGTGTTTGTTGTTGTTGTGCTCCGGGGAAGGAGGCGGCAGAACGAGCGGTTCGCCCGGGGCCCGGAGGGGAGCGTTGCCAGTTGCTTCCCTTCCTCTTCGCGTGCCTGCCCCGCGTTCCTCCTCCCCGGTGGGGGACACCTGGAGCAGGTGGCACCGACGGGCAGCGGGAGGGTGGCCCCTGGGCTCCCTCCTCTCTCTGATTCCGCCTCCGGGACAGGTACCTGTGGACAGGGCGAGCAGCGCTCGGGGCGACCCCGTCACGACCGGGACCGGTGCGTTACATAACCGGGGGTAAGGGGGGGGGAAGGTACAACCCGTCGCGCACCGGCCGGCAGCGGGAGGCCCCAAGTCGGTACCTTGGGCTTCCGGTTTCACATCATGGCCTTGCCCGGAGTTTTAAACAGAAACGAACAACTTCTCCTTTTTTTTTTTTTTTTTTTTTCCTTTCCCCCCACATCACCGGGCAAAGCCGCGCTTTGCGGGGAGCTGAGGAGCGGGGCAGGTCCCCCCGCCCTGCCCGGGCACTCACCGGTTCTTGCCGGGGGTTTTCTTTCATTTCATTTCAGTTTCAGTGAGGAAGGCGCGAAGCGCCGGCCGGTGGTGGGGACCGGCCCCGGGGGGGGGCGGCTGCGGGGTGTCGCTCCCTGCCCCGGCTCCGCTCAGCGCCCCCGTGCCCCGATCCCACACCTCCTCCTCTTTCTCTTCCTCTTTTTCCCTCACCGTCTCGGCTTGGCCCGAAGCTGCCGTGACACCGGCGGTACCCGGGGTTATGCGGAGGCTCCGGCAGTGGTTAAGATAACTCGGGGTGTGCGTGTGCTGGGCTGCGGCCACAGCGAGGGATGCGGTTTTAGTTCCTTCATATGCTCGCGAGGGACTTGCCGAAAACCACCACACAATTTGTCTTGGGAAGAGCGTAAACACGTATTCTTGTAATTTTAAGTAGGTCAGTCGTGATAGTCTTTCCTGTGGGCATCCGATTTGACCTTCAGTATATCAGATGCTACATTTGGAGTATTGCTCATTTTAAAAAATGATGAAGGAACTGAAAATAAAAGCTTTCTTGTGTAGAAGCTTAAAGTTTTCCCCCTTGTCAGTGGGACCAGAACTGAGTCTCAGGTGATCAGGAGTGACAGCATATATATTGCGCTGTTTTCTTTCTATTATATCTACTATTTCTTTTAAAAATTCTGAGGTTAATAAATAGAATTTTGTATCTATAGAGTACTGCTAGTTCACAGATACAAAAAAGTTAACCTATAGACTGTGGGGTGATGGTGTATAAAATCTTGAAAGACCTGGCTGGAAGGACGACAAAGTGCTCCTTGTCAAGGTAAATAATAACAGAATAAGAGAACAGACTTGCTTCATGTTAATGATTCGATTACTGGTGGCAGTTGAGTAGGAAACGGTTCTCTGAAGTCTTTAAATGGTCTTTGAGCAGTTAATGATGACTGGTATGAGTCTGTCAGAGTTCTCAAGCATCATGGATTATATACTTTTTGTGTTTCAGAGCAGCTCTGCCTGTATGCATTCTGAATTATTCTGAAGAGCACCTCTGAGAACATTAAAAATGCCATACTGGGATATACCAAGGTTTCTACCAGCAGCAGACGGCCAAGAGTAGGCGCCTGGTGAGGACCATGGTAGGGAAAGCTTGCAGTGATGCTTCCTTAGAAGAGTCTCTCCAGGCAGCTGTGACTCAAGGATTCCCTTGGGTAGAAGTGCTGTTGCCTTTGTTCTTGACAGATACAAAGATTGTTGTTGGTTTGTTTGTTTATCTTTCATAGTAGTTTTTGAAGCTGTGTAGACTTTTAGTAAGATAATAGGAAGGTATCTGAGGAAATGGGTAACCAGGTGGAGTGTGTTACAGACATTACTGGTCACCAATAAGATGGTCAAAGGGCAATTTCTTGTTTGCAAAGGCCCGTGCATAGAAGTTATTATAATGGATATTAATTTTCCAAGTAACGTTCATGTATTAGGCTCTGAGCTGATCCGTCTAAAATAAAGTTTGGTATTTATAACAAAAAAAAGAAGGCAGAGAGTGTTATGCTCTTCTAATGTATCCTAATGAAATGGATCCAAATTCATTTTCACTGAGCTGAGAGAAAGCCATGGATAAAATGTAATGCTTTGTTAGCTTTACTGGATTTATAAGTAGAGAATTAAGAATAGAAACTGAGAGTTTATGCTATGCTGTATAACTAAAGAATGCTCACAAATTTTCAAAGCCCCTGTTCTATAATGATAATTACCATGAATAAGGTAGTGAATGTTATGGTCATTATTGCAGATGATAAATTGTGGCCCACCCTAGACTTTTACTTTATGGTAGAAATTGTGGCATGTTCCTGAAAAAATAGTTTCATCTTTTTATTTGCTTAATTTTGTGCATTCATGAAAATTTTCATTGCATTGGGCTTTATTCCTCAGAAAGCCAACTCCTGTATGATATTTACATTTCTAGTCAGCTAAGGCCTTACATTCTTTCTAAAGACAAGCTTGTCAGAATTACAAAAATCATGAAGTCGGAATATCCTGTGCATGCAGGAAGGATTATATCTGTTTTCAAGGCACGGCAGCAACCAAGACTTGATACTGGTCACCCAGTATCAAGAGACACTAGAACTGTTTGCCCAGAGAGGTGGTGGAAGTCCCATCCCTGGAAATTTTTAAGGCCAGGCTGGATGGGGCTCTGAGTAACCTCATCTGGCGGGAGGTGCCCCTGCCCATGGCAGGGGGGTTGGAACTAAATGATCTTTAAGGTCCCTTCCAACCCTGACAATTCTATGATTCCAGTTCTTTCAAGTTGCAAGAGTTTGAGAAGATGAGTGCTATCCCTGTGTTCGATGACAAATGACATTATGTGGAATGGTAATGGTAGGATCAGGCAAGAGAGTGACCCAACCCATCCTGTTCTCTTTTGGTGTTGCCTGGAGAAACACGCAGTTTGGGAAACAGGCACTCGAGTCTCAGCACTGCTGCGTGTGCAGAAATTTCCCATTTATTCTTTTTGTGATGTTTTTATTCAGTACTTGATATAAATTATCTATATTGTTGAAATAGCCACTTCAGTTATTTATTCCATCAAATAGAACATACCATTTTAGTTTAGGCTCTAATTACTCTGCTAATGTGGCTGTTATGACTAAAGAAACACTTTCATTATAGACTGCTGAGAGAAGGCAGGTTAAGCTGAAATCTGCGTCTCATACTTGCAGCATAAGTAGCAAAAGTTAAGTGTTCAAAATCAAATGTTACTCATTTTTTGTTAACTTCTTACCTGCCAAAGGTGAATGCTGTGAAAGTGAGTACTCATGTCTTGGAACCTGGGCAGTTTGGTTCAAATTTTTACTTACCAAAATAAAATTGGTTTGATTTACATAAGAACATTATTTTTGACGGTAAACACAATATGTGGATTGATGTGAATGAAATCCAGTAGTCTTTGGCTAAAGCACTGAAAGAGTAACCAGTGTTTAATGGGGGAGAAGGCTGGAAAGTTTGCAGTCTAAGACTCTGGTCTTGCATACAGGTTTAAAGTGTAAACTGTTGTGGATTAAGAAATGTCACAGTCTTCTGGATCATTGGTGAGGTGCCCAGTCCTGTGGTGTTTAATTACCTGAATAATTTTTCTCTCAGGCAAGATACCACGTTGGAGCTGTGATCCGTGTTTTCTGCAGTGAGGCTCTTACTTAAATAAAGGACACCAGTGATGAACAGCAGTAGGTCAGGAACTTTCAGATGCAGTTTTGAATACAGCCAGTTGATGGTCTTTTATAAAATGGGCGTTTGTTTAGTTTCTTTAAAATGCTTTGTTGAAGATGGAAAGGGAAAAAAGCCATTACAGTTGTCCACAGTTGTTGGGTGCTTTCAAGAAAAGATCAGCAGGACACTGTCATTTCTGAAGAAGGCTGAATCAATATATATAAAAACCCAAACAGTTAGCAACCTCTTAGGGGAAGAGGAAAAAAAAAAGATACATGCTTTAGAGGTCAGCTGCTCAAATAATTTGTACAGCTGGAGTTTCAAACAGATAAGACTAGGCTCCAGTGCTTTATTTGCATATTGTGTTAATATCCATTTGCTGGGGCACCCAGTCTTCTGCACAAACTGCTTGCTTTGGACCTAATTAGATAATTGGTATAAAATGGACAAGTTGGTCTCAGAGAGACTGTTCCAGTTGCCCAGGGCAGTGGCTGAATTCAGTGGAGATGACATTAGAGCTGTATTAGTGTAGTCTGCAGTTGTAGTCCTGGGTCTCGCTGCACTAATCCTGCAGGCAGCTTGTTCTCACCCCAATGGGACAATATCTGAATGCTGTGTTGGAGCTCAAGGAGCACAACATGGTGATACTGTCCAACTAGGTCATAAATTAAAATGACACCATTGAAATCTAGTTCTCTAGGGGTTTTGCCCAGCTGAAAGTTTAGACAAAATGTTCTTAGGCTAAGTGCTGTAGAATTAGCTGTGATTGGAAAGATTGCATGAAACATCATTGGTGGCTCTCCCTCAGTGAGATGATGATAGTCTCTAATCTTACATATTCAGAGACATTAAATGAAGGCTGTGTCACATTTGGTTTTAGAATTTCTTTACTTAATAATCTCATTCAAATCACTCTGGATTTTCTGCATTTGTTTCTCTGGTTATTTTCATGTATTAGTAGCATATGAAGAAATTTCTTTCTCCTACCAGCTACTCACCATACAAATATCGAATGTAATCCTTGTCAAGCCCTTGTGTCACATGGGCTTTTGGGTATAGTAGTGAATTATTTTGATATTGGTTATGTGGATGATTGCCAATTTCATTAACTTCTCTGAAGAACAAATTGTATTCATGTTCTCTTGCTTTGCCAGCTCTTTCCAGAGTTGACTTTTGTTGTTTGCTTGGTTTTTTTAAAGACATTTTCTTGATGTCCAGGAGGTATCCGTCACTCTCATCTCAATTTTCTACAACTTATCTTCTTAGTTGAGAAGTTCGCAGAGACTGACCCTTCTGTAAAAGGTTGATCATAGAATCATAGGATGTTTTAGGCTGGAAGGGACCTCCAGAGGTCATCTTGTCCAACTTCCCTACACAAATAGGGACTTCTCTACCTAGGTCAGGCTGCTCAGAGCCCCATCAAGCCTGACCTTGAATGACTCCAGGGATGGGGCCTCCATCACGTCTCTGGGCAGCCCATTCCACTGATCTATTACCCTCATGCTAAAGAACATCTTCCCAATATCCAGTCTAAATCTCTCCTTTCCTAGCTTAAAACCATTTCTTCTTGCCCTATCATTACAAACCCTTTTGAATAGACCTTCCCTGCCTTCATGTAGGTCCCCTTCAGGTACTGGAAGGTCACTATAAGGTCTCCCCAGAGCCTTCTCATGAAGGTTTACTTTTCTGTAGAGATTGACATACAACCTCCTCCTATTTTCGTTAAAGGGTTCAGAATCTGTTAGGAACAATTTTTTGTGGCTAAACTTAAATAGTTCCTGACAACAGTATTCAGATTTTAGTGTTCTGGGGGTTTTATATTCAGAAGAAAGCTTTAGGCTTCTTAAAATGCTCAGTTAAAAATATTTGGAGAACACGTTGGTTAATATAAAGTGAGACTGTTCCTATGAGGCTTCTAGCATCAGCTGCGGTAACTGTGAAATCCCAGCTCTGTTTCTTGGAATAGCTGTAAATCTTGGACGTATCCCAGGAAAACCCACACAAAGGGCAAGTGAGAGAAAAACAAGAAATAACATGGAAATTTCCAGCCATTTTTTTTTTCTTTTGTCCTGAAGTGATTTTGAAATAACTCAGCAGGGAAGTTACTTAATCTTTTCTTCACTTTTTCTTTTTTTTTTTTTTCCCCTGAAGCTTTTGTAAGGCCTTTCAAAGAGGAGAAAAAAGCCAGGTAATAAATCTGAAAAGATTGATCAAATCAGAGTTTATCTTTAAAAAAACTGAAACACAGTGACTAAAGGTACAGTAACGATCATTATGCTAGTATTATTATTTTCTTTTTAATTTCCACAGTTTTTGACCAAAGAATCAGCTGCACTAAGCTTGTTTTGTACATTGGAAGCAAAGATGGTTATTAAGTCTTTTTTTTGTAATTTGTTCCAACACTTGCAAAAATTTCTTAGTGTATAATTGCAATTCTTAATGTTTAGTTTCTTAAACTTTTGGGAAAACTTAAACATTTGGGAATGTTTAAATTCAAGCCTTTCCAAATTGGTGAAATAAAGAGCTAAGGGAATCTAGTGTCTGGCTATTATGATGTGAAAGTGGGAGGGAAAGGAAAATCAAAGCAAATACACACCAATATATATTCCTAAAATTAATTCAGGCATGTAGCGTATTTTTATGTGTATACCTGGTACATTATCTTTGGCTTCTGCTAAAGAGTTGAAATCTTTGGATCAGAAGTGATATATGTTTGTTCTAGCCTACTTCTTATTTAGAAGTGACAAAATTCAGGTAAAACGATGCAGTTGGACAAGTTATAGCTGTCTTTGGAATTCAGACCATTGAAAAAAGAGGCTTGGTAGCGTGAGATCAGTACTAAAAGACATGCACAAAGCTGCTGTGGAGAAAGTTCATGTATTGTTTGCATACTGTATTGTGCACCTGGTCTTAGTGTTTGCTTTCAATCCTTTCTGAAAGAGATTTTTCAAGAATACAGGAGGGGGAACATTGTTAGATGGACTTGTATATCTTTTCAGTTATAAGCTGGGCCATGATAGTTTCCGGACTAGAAGGCGATTGCATATT
>VYZX01006990.1:1250349-1294615 GCA_013401335.1 Brachypteracias leptosomus
CTATTTGTATATTCTACCAAGAGAAATTGTTTAATAGCCTATTGTTTTACTTCATGCATTTTCTATCATACCAAAGGTCTGGCTGCCCTTTTCTGCCAAGCCTTTTAATGAGATCAAGCTTAATGAAATAACAGCCCTCTGATAGTGAGAGTGTTGTGCCAGGATTTCAAATACTAAGGTTTTATGGTGTATACAGCTCTGTTTACTGCAGAGTAATGAAGTGTTAGTATTAGCACCAGAAACTGAACTTTTATTACTGAAAGTTCAGTTCATAATTTTGAGAGGAAAAGTCCACTTGAAACTTCTTTTGCATGTAGTTTTAAGTTTCAGGACTTTAAATGCTACCTAGCACTGCATTCAAATTGGCTGAATGCAGCAGCTGTGCATAGGATCCTGTACAAACACATGCTTCTGTCAAAGGAAATGTGTAGCAAAGCCACAAGTGTACTCTAAAAGCCGAAATTTAAGTGTTGTGGTTTAGCCTACATAAGCTCTGTTAAAGCTGAGATATGATAGGATGAGCCAGGGAATAAAAAGGGTTGGCATTCCTTTCTTAAGTGCTTGCCATGAAAGTCTGGGCTGTGAAGAACAAACCCGTTCTCACCTCCACAGCAAATTGTTAGCACTTTAATGTGGTGGGTTATTTGTTTTTCTCAGTAATTGCTGTTTATGTAATGGCAAATGTGAATTCAAAAAAGCTTGCTTGATCTTTTAGGGAAGCTTGTAGTTACAGGTCATTTGATACTTATTACACCATTTTGGTATTATAAATGTAGTATCGAAAGATAGGGCCCATATGTAATTTCTAATCTAGGCTTGTTTTATGTGCAAATTTCACAAAACCCACTTCATTTTTTTCTCCTCTATGTGTCTTTTTAGAAGAAGGAAAACTTTCTGGTATTGCTCAGATTTGCAAAATAGACCTTTTTTTCTCTTAGACTATTTCACAGATCTTACCTCCAACTGTAAAAAATGTTTGTTGTGTGAGAGCCATCTCTTTGTTCTGTGCCAGATTAAAAATTAATCTGTATTTCAATGCAAATGTATTGGTTTCAAAAATGCTGGTTTGGTTTTATCTTTTCAGAATTTGAAGTTCTGGTGATCCATCATGGGAAACCATGTAGGAAAACGAGAACATAGTGCTGACAAGTCAACCAAGGTAAGTGTAGAAAAGTGAAGTGGCAAAGCCTCTTCAGAAATAAGTATGCTATGAAATATATATATTTATCTTTAGTACATTAGTGTGTTTGCCAAATCACTTTCACCATTTCTATTTTGTAGTCTTTTGTATCATTTTGTCACTGTAAAATGGCTATCTATTTTAAAGACGGTTCTATGACTTGTGGCCAAATCAGGACTTTGCTGTTCTGGATTTAATGAGACATGCGATGTTTTCCTGTGTCAGGTCCAGAGCTGATAAACAGCTTCTCAGTCATGGTGAAAATAAATTAAATGTACCTTAGAAGCATGATACTGCAGAAATTTTTAACCAGCCAGAGACCTGAATTATGTTCTGTGTGTTGACAGCTTTCCATTTGGGCAGTCATTCGCTTTATCCATAAGTAAGGAAGTATATAAAAACAAGTAAAATAAGATAATTCTAAAGGAAAAAGATTGTCAGTCTGAGGAGATATAGCTTTAAAAATCTCCTCCCCAGAAAAAAAAAAAAGAAAAAGATGAGAACTGTCAAAATGTTCATTAGGAGTTTGTTTTTGCTTCCTAAGCCTCTGCTGACCCTGTTGTGTATTTTGCACATGAAGTGGTATTCTGTTTGCCTTGTGATAATATCATGTTTATTTGCTTTTCTGCATTGTACCGGAAGAGAATTCACACATATCTTAAAAAAAGACATCTTTCTATATAAAGATAAAAAAAGATCCTTCTTGTTGCTAGCTTCCCCCCACCCATCCCTGCCCAAAAATAACAGTTTACAGTTTGAGCCCACGCTGTATGCAGCTATTGCCCTTTGCTTTGGACAGAAGATGTAAACATTTCTATGCTTTATCTGAAGGAGTGTGCTTATTGTGCATTGCTGTGGCAGAGGAGCAGCTATCCCTAAAAGGTATACAAACTAGAATTCATACAGTTATTAATTCTTTGCCATCTCCTTTAGGAAAATACATAAGCACACTGGAGGAATAGAGAGAAAATAGCAGGAAGGGAGGATGACTGGCTACATATGTCTTTGTTTTGCATTTGTGTGGTATTTTGCAAAATGGTTTTGTGCTTCAAAGACCCAGGGTGTGAGATCCTGCAGGCGTGACACAGCAGACACACAGAGCTTGATGGCTGCTGTGCACCACATATCCTCTGCTTTGGTCTTTGAGGCCAAAATTTGGTTAGGAAAAACATCATAACTTTTCTCCCACCATCACGTGTGTCTGATGCATTTGGGTGGCAGGTGAGTGAGTTGTTGGGCACATGAGGCCTCAAACTGTAGCAGCTGATGCGGTAGGTGCAAGTTCTGCAGTGGTGAGCAAGATTCAGGTGTCTATGAGTCCTGCACTTGATGTGTAAGACAGGTCTACAAGGAAGTGGTTTGCTGCAATTTAAAAAAATTCCTTCTTTTTCCTAAGTAGCTCATGGAGAATACTTGATTCTGCAATTAAAATAGTATCAATTTATCTAAAATATTTTCGAAGGGGGAACTTATTTTTGTAGTAATTTCTTCTGTCACTCGCTCATTCTTATAGAGAACAAAAAAAAATCAAATCACCAAACCCCTAAAGTTTAAAATCAGCAATGCTTGATCATAATCTCCCTTTATGCAAGTAAGACAGTAAACACGATAAAAGACATGATAAAGCCACAGATTTAAAGTCAGGAAGTACATGGTTAAGGCACTACTACGTATTCCTCATAACCGGGCAGTCTTGATGCAGTTCTTGCAGGCAGCATTAAAAGTTTTTACCAGCAGATAGAACTGCAATGGAGGAGGCTAACATTTCATTAAGGGTCTTTCTAAAATTCATTACTTCTACCTTCAGGCTGGTTACTATATTTTCTTCCCCAGAAATATGGTACCAAGGAACAGCATAATTTTGGCAGGTCCTTTGAACCTGTGAGGTCAATTTTGCTGCACAGAACACTACACTGGCTTCTGAACTGATAGACCAGTTCTTCAGATGGATATTTTATGTATATTGACATTAGAGAGTCTGTTACCAAACTGTAGCAGTTGCAATTTTTGATTGTCCAATAAATGTCCTGTAATACAGCAATTAGTATGGTTGGTTTTCTTGCGTTGGCATCTAGCTTTGTGTTACTTTCAGTAAATTTGGGTATTTGAATTACAAAGTTAGAAATAGAGATCTGGAAAGCAATTATTTAATCCAAAGTCTGACATGACACTAAGAAAGCACCAATGTGCTTTCAAATTGGGAAATTTGCAAAACACAGCAAGATGGTTCCCCATGCTGTGGTACTTCTTTCAAAATATTATTCTCTTGATTTATAAATATGTCAAGCTAAAATTATTTAATAAAATATTTAATAAATAATAGGAGATACTGTGAAGTTAATTAAATGCTTTGAAAAATAGTTGATCTATTTGACCTAAATAATGCAGAATATATTTACAAAACCCTCGTGTTTTATTCAAAGCAGTAACATACTCCATCTCATTTCTGACAGATTTCTTTCTTTAGTATTCACTGGATTTTTTTTTTTTTATAGTTTTGTAAGATACATAAAAACTATTCCGTGAACCCAGCAATTTATCTTCTTTATTTGTACTTTGGATGATACTAGACTTTATGGTCTATATAATGCATTAGTAAATGTGTAAGTATTTATTTTAACTTTGTTCTTAGTATTAACACATAGATATATTTATGTAAGTTTAAATCCAAGATCAAGAATAGCAAATAGAATGGGCCGTACTTCATGTCCTGAGTTCCTTTAAGTTCTGAAAGAGCTAAATGTAGGCAGAGTAGATGACTGAAATTTTATTGGTCTTTGTTCAGAGCTGTAGCTGATGTGTCTTAATATGACATCATTTAGCTACAAAAGTGCCATGTGCTGTTTTGGACTGACTAAAGGTGCCTGTAAGCATGACAACAGCGCAGTTCCCTCCTGCTTGCCGTGTCCATTGTCATCCCAAAATCTTTGAACCTTCTTGGTAACCTGTCAAAACCGGGCCTTGACTTCACTGATTGTTTGGGAAGGAAGGTTTCCAGCATTGTCCCATCCATTTCACAGCAGCTACGAAATGCATTGAGCTCATGGAACCTGATTTCCATGTGTCTCGGTCACATAATACTGTGGGGAGTTGGAAACCAAGCTTGTGATCTGTAATAAAAGATGAAAACCCACTGCCTTGCCATGTCAAGGGATTGCCCAGGCAACTTATACAGGCCTGAAACATGAGATTATTTGGAATACTGGATCATCTACTTATTTCATGTCCGTGATGTACTTGAGGTGTGCTGCAAACAAACGCCAAGGAACCAAACCCAGTTGCTACCTCTGATATCTAGCTCTGAAAAACTTTAGGCAATGTAATTGCTCTAGAATATTGCTTTCTCACAGGCTAAAGCTGAAAACAGATGTACTGATGATAAGGCACTCGGTCTACAATTTAATATTTTGTCTGAACTGAAAGCTATCTGTTAACAACTATCGAGTCTTGCTGTGTAGTAAACTACAAAAAATCTTGCCTTTAATTGTATGTACCTAGATTCTATAATGTGTAATGCACATTGGTTTGATAATTTTAATAAACTGACTGGTTCTCAGTGCTTGAGGAGAACTCAGCATAATTAATTCAAGCTAAATTTCTATGGTAAGCATGTATCAATAAATTCGTGATTTCTGTACTGCTTCTGGGGAGATTTTCTCTCCTTTGTCTCCAATTGGCTTTCTAATGTTCAGAAGTTTGCACCCTGTGCAACCTTATTCCTGATAATATTGTCAGAAAGCTTTCTGGCTTCCCCCGCTGAGAGGAGGTTGAAATCCTGAAGATGGTTGTTGCCAGGATAGTTGTGTTGTTCACCTCATAGATGCTCAACGATCTGCAAGAATCGTTTTCACACTGATCTCATCTGATGTCCTACCTCTCATAGTTGAGGTAGCTTACAGACCTGAGCCTATGTGTGGTTTTCACCAGGTGCTTCCTCTTGGTATGCATCATAAAGTGTCAAGAAAGGAGAAAACAACAGATGAAGTCATTATTTGCTTTATTAGTTGTTCTGAAGTGTTATTTTTGTAAGATGGAAGTTTATTTTTTAATACGTAGAGTTTGAGAGACACATGACATATGGAGTATGTGGATTTTGAAGTCTGGGATATGCTTTTCTGTAAAAAAAAACCCAACCCCATGAATATGGCATTTGATTTTATTACATTTAAATAAATAGTCTTAGTTCCATACATAAATAAATCAGAGTGCAGGCTTTTCACTTTCCCCCCCCTAGCAAAGTTTTATAGGGCTATCTTTATTTTCTAGTACAATTATGTGTTTTCTCAGCTGATTAAAACACTTCTTCTCAAGCCAATATCTTTCTGAAGGAAAAGGAAAATGAAAGAAAATCTTTAAAATGTTGAGAGTGCCAGCATTTTCTGTGAGAGATTTGCAGAGCATTTTCACCAACCAGTTTTACAGGTTACACACTGTAGAAATTCTCATGACCAGCCAATGTCTGGTTAAGCTGGTGCCTGGTAGAAGAAACTGGTGCTTCTGGAAGAAGCAAATCCTATTTCAAGGTGTGAAGGGAAGTTCTGGGCAGTCAGGTTAATCAAGACCAGTTCAATTTGATAGATGTCTGTTTTCTTAAAATTCTGCTATCGACTAGATTTGGCCTTCAGCAAATCCTCTTGTGCTCACTCTATCCTTGTTTCATTCCTTAACCTTCATACAACCCAACTGGATAGTTTGCTGGGACAGATGCAGTGTCGTTCTGTATTAATAGTAGTGCTTGGAGAACTTGAGTGGAGCCTTCGGGCACTGATGTGCTTCAGCTAGTGAGATGATATCATAGTGATACAGAG
Organism: Brachypteracias leptosomus; assembly: GCA_013401335.1. Lineage (NCBI taxonomy): Eukaryota > Metazoa > Chordata > Aves > Coraciiformes > Brachypteraciidae > Brachypteracias > Brachypteracias leptosomus. The sequence continues at coordinate 1,256,338 of VYZX01006990.1, forward strand.
GTGACTGTACTGTTTGAAGCCTCTGAGAATGCCAAGTATGCAGCAGCTGTGACATCTGTCCTCAAAAATTAACCTTAAGACCATCATTTGGTAGGATGTGGGAAGTCTGTGTCTAATGTTTAAATAGGCAAGTAGCTCTACTATAAAGTTAAAGGGAACAATTTCTGTATCTAAATCCAAGTCGTATGTTTGAATACTTCACTGTTCATTAAACTCTTCAGATGCTGAATTTAATACAGTCAATTGTAGTTATTTAATATTTTGGGTGTCTAAAATATGGTAAGCTCATTGTAAGTATGTGTGGAAGATAAACTGTCCCTGGATCAGAGCTGGTACCTTCACACTTCCACGTTTCCCTTTGTATGTGAAGGCCACTGAAGGCACAGTGCTGTGCAGAGCAACTGGTGAGAGGTGGGGAGCAGCAGATGTGAGTGAGAAGCAGGTTCTGGTCGCTGCCACAGCTGTTGCTGGTGTTTAAGGAGCTGCCCGAATTGTATAATCTTGGTGGTATGTCACTAGGTCTGTGTTTCAGTGAAAACATGAGTAAATATGTAGGTAATAGTTACATGAAATAACTTGAGAGTGTGTTTTTCTGTTGTGCGCACTACTGTTGAGTACTAGTGTTTCTTGATTTAGGTCTCAAGCTGGTTGAGCTTGCATGGGTGTAAGAGGAAGAGATGCAGTCGCTGTGGTTTTGGCTGGGGAGGAGGTAGGGTCTTAGGCTTTGTTGTCCCACTCTCAGCCTGCAGAAATGACTAGAAAAAGAGGGAAGTACACTCTGTACTTTTTAAAGTCTTGTGCTCCAGATGCTATGTTGTTGTGGTATAGTTTTCTATAGTTCCCTTCCTGTTAGCTTTGATACAGAACTAGATAAATGTCCTGTTAAGTGAGTTTAATGACAGCATCACTTGAATTAGCAAGGAGTTGGAAGAACGAGGGTGTAACGCACTGTCCGTTCTTTGTGAACTCTGTGGACTGCTCTAGTTGCTGAGGTGACTTTTCTAATAAGAATCAGCCCGTGCTTCAACCTGAGAACATGTTGTTTGGTGCTTTAGCATCTTCATGCTGGAAAGATGATGGCAGAGTTGTTTATATTTTTAATCTTGAGGAAGCAGTAAGTTACATGGAGATCCTGAAAGGGAGCAATATCTTCCTTCCTCACATAACCTGTATGTGCTTTTGCTGTTTTGGTGGTCATAGATCAGCATGTGACGATATGTTGTGTGACCTGCTCTGAAAGTGGGTGAGATAGGGCAAAGTAACAAACTAGAATTTCTATTAGTTACGTTTAAGAAGAGCCTAAAAGACCCTTTTCCAGTAATGTATTACCTTAGAATGCAGTTGTATCTGTAAAATCAGTTGCGGTGAAGTGCATTTTCCCTATTAGAGAGGTTACCAAGCTCTATGTATGGATACCCAGAGCCAAACCACAGCAGAATCTCCAGTATCTAAGACAGTAGATGGTAAATCTGTGCTGCAGCACTCCTCTTTTACTGGGATTTAATACTTTGATAATTTTGAAGTTTGTCTTTTGCCTCTAATGCTAGTTCTGTTGTCTTTGATGCTTCTGGGCAATAGCTGAGAAGAAGAGTGCTGGAGCCATGCTTTATTTTAATTCTCATTTTCACACAGTTGTATTTCTGATAGTGTGACTGAATTTCTGATAATGTAACTGCCTGTGCAGCCAGGTCAGTGTAACTAGTTGTGAGACATGGTTTTACACTATGCATCAGTACAAAGCCAAAACCCCAGCTGTGCTCAGATCTAATGCTAGATGTTCTGCCGTGAGAAAAGAGGAGTTCCATGTTGCTAAGGCGAGTTGAATCTTGCTCTCATTTGTAAATTCACCAAGTGTGAAATGGATATCAGAAAGAAGAAGATACAGTGCCTTCCCATACAAAGTATTACTTTAACAGCAGCTGTTTCTTGCACTTTAGAAGCTGAAGATGAATTTCTTATGTAATTGCAGTTATTTGTATACTGAGTAAATTTAACTTGTCTGCGGCTACAATTCAGAAACTTAATTTTTTCCACTTTGACCTAAAATGTCACGGTATGTTTTTCTTTTTCACTTCATTTTCTCATGCCCTCTGCTTTAAGTTGATGGAAATACTTAGGTAGTATTTGCTGGAGAAAAGAAAAAGTTTTTTGCAAAAGGAAATTGAAAAACTTTTAAACAGAGTAACGTGTCTTTACTATTGATTGCTGAGATAAGGCTCACTTTTAAAAACAATCTGATCTTTCAGTGCAGCATCCCGTGGATGTGGCCATAGAAATATCAAAATCTGCATAGAGCTGAAAACCACAAGATACACACTGCTTACCCTGAATGATTAGGGGACTACTGAGCATTGATTATGATCAAGAAGAGGCAGTGGAAATCTCATGTTTCTATCACACTGCCACAGACTGACAGCCAGGCTGGTGTAGCTGAACTTAGCTAGAACTGAAAGATGAATTTGGGAAAGCATGAGGACACTTTGGCTTCCTCATGAATTCTGTGCAGCTCAAAAGCCACCTAAAAGCCAGAAAACTAAGCAAGTCTGTATCACTGATGAGATCTATCCTTAAATCAATTCTTATCAAAACAACAGTTACCATTTTTGGGTCCTCAGTTATTCCTGTTCTGTGTAAGAGCTTCAGGATTGGATTCAGTTTGGTACTGCTGAGGTTTTCAGATGAGTTATGGAAATTCCAATATACTGGAAGTGTCTTGATTAAAAGGTACTATCTGAGGCTGTTGCATTGAAATCTGAGTTTTGTGGGGTTTTATTTGTTTTGTGGTCATAACTGACTTGCATGTCTAGCACGTTTTCCCAGCCTTTCACACCCTCCTCTTCCTTCCTCCCTCCCTTTATCTTCCTTCTCTTCCTTCTTACACCCAGGTTCTTTCTGCATGCTACTTTCTGCCAGCATCTCCATCACTGGTGCAGTCTAAATTCAGTGCTGTGCTTTGATTTTTCTGAGGCCTTAAATTGCTAGCAGTGCGGTTGTGTGCTCAGAAACAGTGAAGACATTTCTGGCTAATAGTCAGTCTGATGGGGAAGGTGGGAACACTGTAGAAGAGAAGAAAGAAAACTTGAATGTTTCCGACAACACATGCACTTGAAAAATTATTTTCTCCTCCAGCCATCTCTGTCTCTGTGTTGACATATGACTTTCAGCAGCTATCTCAGCCTGCCCCAGTACGTTGCTTCACAAAGCAGTCCAGTAGTGTCCCTGACACTATTTGAAAGCTGAAATATGAAACTGAGTCCTGTTATTTTTATGGCCAACTATCATCATCATTTCTCTACTGTTTTGTCATAAAGTTGTGTTGCTTTTTTTTGCATTTGTACCTTGTACCTGTTAAAAGAACTTGCTTTATGCAGAAAACAAGAAGTGCTGTTGAATTCTTTTGGGGAAATGTGGCTAAAATTTTTCAAAGTGAAGTAGAACTGTGTGCAAAAACTTTAAATCCCACTGTAATTCCCTGTGTGCATGTGTATATATATGTATGCACATGTCCATATATTAAAAACTCCAAGTGTATATTTTAAAAGACATATATAAACGTGTGTATTCAAGTATAGGTACCCTGCTTATATCCTTGAATGGCTGCAAATGTGCTCACTACATGAGTTTAAAAGGCAAGACCCATAGCCTTCCACCCTGGGGAGCCTGGCTATCTATTCTGATCTTCCCTGTGAACTACAGGCTAAATGGGTTTTTTTAGGGTTTAGCCAGAGCTTTCCTACTGCAGATGAAACTTGCCTTATGGTTCACTGTGATAAAGCCTGAATAATCACTGTCATCTTTTTTTTTTTTAACCCAGTGTCTGAAATTCCAGACAAACCTGTTTATTGAGACTTGACAGATGAAAGGTTGGTGAATGTGAGACTCTGAGAAGCTCAAGTCAGTGCTTGTAACAGTTGAGGAATGTTTATATCTCATATATTAGATAATTCAATGATAATACTATGTATTAAAAAATTAAATATATTTAACAAATACATTTGTAGGAGAGGTTTCAGAGCTCACAATAGGTGAGACCCACTGCATAAACTAACAACTGGTTTGACTTGGGTACACTGCTGTAAACTCAGTATGTTTGGAGTGATTGTTGTTATTTCTGAAGCTCAGTCACATGAGATTCTAGGTCAAAAGCTGTACAGAATCAAATCTGTTTGGAAAGAACTTATGTTTTATATTTTATTTGAGATGGATCTGAACCAGATTGATTTAAATGAAGCATATTTATTTGTAGTTGCTGACAATGTGGACCTGAACGTTTAGTCTTAGGATTCTTGCAGATTCATTTATTTGACAAATTACTTTTAATGTTGATATTTTTAGTCTACAATTCAGTATTTTTTAAAAACATAATTCTTAATAAAAAGTTTTTTCTTCATATTTCTTTAACTTATTTCTTGCCTTATAAGTAAGGAGGTTGGTAAGCAGAAAAAAACAGGTGAAATACCTATTTAAAATAAAGCTGTGACACTTTTTCCTCTTATTTTGACCTTAGGGCTTGGTGGTTTACTTTCCTGAAATCCACTCAGAAAGAGGGGGAACATAACTCCATTCTGGAAGTTCTTCAATGTACTTCTGTCTGCTGCACGCTTTTTCTTTCCTCTGGCATATTGTTTGTTGTTTATTATTTTATTATTACTCTATTATGCTGTATAGTCCCTATAAGAATCAATAAAACCATCTAAAAATGAAAGTTTTATGAAGCGTGAGGGAATGGAGGCCAAAAGGTTCACGACAGTGGATGCAATCAAGTGAGATGGGGATATGAATACCTTCCCACCAGATTATAGAATCATGAGTAAGGTCCCTTCCAACTCTCCATTCAAAGATCATCTAGTTCCAACCCTCCTGCCATGGGTAGGGACTCCTCCCACTGGAACAGGTTGTCCTATCCTTGTCCAGGTGTCTTGGCCAGTGACCTTTAACTCCAAGTACATGAAGAGCCAGGGGAGATAGTGCTACGTCTACCTTTGAAAAGGGATGCTGAGATCTTTCAGGCATCAGATTCTACTCTGGGATTCTGCAGAAAGAATTTATAATGCAATAACATAATGCAGTTAATACTGTAATAACATTGTAATGCAGCTGTTGAGTCACCTGATTATGGCAATATAAAAGATTTGTGGTGTTTTGGAAGCTTACAGAGCTCGACACATAGACTTTCTATCAATTAAATTGCATGTCTTTGATCACTTCTGATTCAGCCTCCTGCTGCTGTGCATAAGGGAGAGGAGACAGTCTCAACATGTCTTACATGGTATCTCACAAGGGAGGTGGCTCCACCAGGAGCAGGGGGCCTTGGCTTTGATCCCAGCGTCTGAGTGCTGGTCTCAGCAGTAGACAAGTCATTCTGTTTTTTGCCCTGATCAACTCACTTTAGCCAATTAGGCTACAAAGCATGGGCTGGTGGAGCAGGTGCAGAGCTGCTTGGTTCATGCAGACAGCCAGATGGCCGGTTAATTGTCCCAATCACTGAGTAAGACTTGGCCAGGTCTCCTGCTCAGTTCTCAATTCAGCTGCTGCGCTGCCAAGTTGGTTCTTGTGGCTTTAAGAAAATGAGGGCTTTGGGGACATCTCTGAGCATCTGGACTTCTCTTAGTCATGATTTAGTATGGTTAGTTTCAAACCTTGAAATGTTCCTGGCTGATTTTTACTTTCTTAAAAGAAAAAGTTTCCTGATGAGGAGGAAAGACTTCTTGGTCTGAGTTAGGACATCTTACTTGTTACAACATCGTTAGTATTGAGGTATGGTTGTGGCAGAGAAAATACTTTAAGAAGCAACCCATATTTTGAAGGATAGATTCTCTGGGATTTTGCAAGGAGAACTTTTGTATCTATTGAGTTACCTATTACAGGACAAGAGTTTTGGGGGGAATTTTGAGGGGAAGACTATTTTGGTTTGCTAGAGTTTCCAGAATCCTTTGTTAGGATAGTTATTTTTAATTGTTAGGAAGAAATGGGAAATGGTTATTTGAATGCTGTGCTTAAGATGTGCTGGTCTGTATAAAGGATCATAAACTTGCTAATAGAATTGCAAATGAAGTGTGCTTGCTTATCTATATGCTTATACTTAGTCCTTCAGTTTAATAACCGCAACTATGGTTTGCGTAACCTCTCCATATGGACATATTTGTCCTTGAAATGCAATGTTTGTAACTCAATCAGTTACTTAATATATGTTACTCAATCACCTTTGTGTCAAGGCAATCCACTTTTGGTACAATAATTCATTTTAGGAGATAAAACTGGAGTGCCAGAGGTGAAGGTTGGGACAAAGCAGAGGAATGATAATATGTCCATTGCAGTGGTAGAGAACTGAATTTAAAAGATTCCTAGGTATTTCCAGCAGGACATATCTTTTGTTCTATGTTAAAAAGGCAGTGTCTTGATCTAAAGTGGTTCTGAAGTCCTATGTTGACAGTTATTCAAGCAGTTTGAATGGGCTGTCAATTCACAAGTAGCCTGTATATGGGAAGGAACAAATACAGAAATTAATAATTCAGCTATTTAAGGTTTGGGGTTTTTTAATTTAGAGTTGAGGGATTCTATTGTGATTTTAAAAAATTTTTTAAAGTCTGTCATGCTCCACCTGTTTTCTTCAGCCCTGCATCTCTTTTGCACAACTTTTTTCAGTAATGTTTTGACTGTGACTCTGGCAGTACCAATTCTAGAATTTAAGTAGCCAAGGGGAGAAGGTGAAGAGCTTTGCATAGTCTGTTGTAGTTACATCTGAAGTCTCCACTGCAGTGTATGATTAATACCAGAAAGTCTGTCTGAGGTCTAACTTCTTTGAAGTTGTACCTCCTGCTTTTGTTATGATGAAATACCAGCAAGAGAATGGTGGTGGAAATTCCTCCTTTCTCATGCACAGGTTTTCTCTCTCTAGTTAAACTCTCTGCCTCCACATGTAATCAGACATAGCTGGTGCAAGTTTGATTTACAGTTTCCCACATGACTGCTTTGATTCCTGCCTGCCTATAGAATCAAGGCATGGATTTTAGCCTTCACAACACATATGCAGTAATGTAAAATTCTATTTATGTGCAGCGGGTTACTAAGTAACAGTTGCTGAGGGAAATGCAGTCTTTATCTGTGTGACGTCTGTGCCCTTACCATTGCCAGCTGAGTAGTGCATTAACATAGATTTTTGCACATTAACGTAACAGGGTTTGCTGCGGGCTATGTGTGAGCAAAACCCTGGGAAAACTGGCAGCAGCATAGCCTGAAGAGCTGATGTCTCTGCAGCCTGGTCCTTTGGACCGGGAGGTGGAACCCAGTTCTCTCCTTCTACCTCATCCTCTCCATACCACACCATAATTATGGACCCTGATATATGTGTGGAGTTATATTTATACCTACATCTACCTACAGATAAAAAGGTTTCCACATGTAATCAGTATGTTTTTCCACATGTAATCAGTGTGTGCATTGAATTTTGATAAGAGGAAAGTTGAGTGGCAAACAAACAAAAAGACCGTTGTGACTCAAGGATAGATTGGTTGTTGAATAATACAAGGAGAAGTTTGCCTTGAGCTGTGTCTCCTCCAGTAACTTGTTTACTTCTAATTTTGCACAGAGGTTATCAGAGGATTTGGTTTTTTCTACAGATTTATTTTCAAGGAATGTTAAATTGGAAAGGTCATGTGTCTAGCCTTGAGATGGAGCTTATGTATTTAAAATGATTCTCTTTAAGTGATCAACCATTCCTTTAGATCACACCTAGTGTAACTTACACTAGGGCTTTGAGCTGGAGACCTTTAAATGCTGATGAAAATGAGCTATTGAACTATCATAGAGTCCTACAGCTTTTCTCTGTTACGAAGCTACTTTCTGTCTGCAAATACTTGCAAGATATGTGCGTGTGTGTGTGTGAATAATTATTGCAGTGGGAAGGTAACATGAGCTTATTAGGCTGTATGATTTGCTTATTGTGGTTTATGTAGAGCTTTGTTTCAGTGAGGTTCTTCTGTTAATTATATCATTATGTCAGTGTACTTAAAAGATGTGCAAAAATGAATTTTGATAAGAAACTACTATCACAATCCATCTATAAAAAGTGGCATAAATATTTATCAGTCATATTTAGTCATTAGTTTCTTGAATTTTTATAACGTTGTCTTAGCTGAATCCAAGAATGTTATTTGTTTATCACTGAAAAATGTATTATAGCCAGAAGCTGATCTTATGTTATTTACCTGGGCTCTTCAGTAGCCAGCATTGCCACCATCATGTGAATAGTATGATTTGTTACCTTTGAAGAATTCACTTCATCTATTCAATCATGGAAATTGATTTTTCTTTTTTCCCTCTTTTTTTTTTCTTGCTATGGATGATTGCAAAGGAAACCCAAACCAAACCTACTAATATCACCACTGTAAAAGCTGTGTAAATTGAGTTTTTTTTGTTCCTGGCATTGTAAAGTCTCTTGACACTTTTTATGGGGTATAATTCCAAGGTACTGTCTGACTGCAATTTTTGCCTGTGTTTGAGACAGCGTAGTGCCTGAGCTTTTTTTGTAATTTTTTTAGCCCACCCATATTGGTTTTGGGGCCAGAAACCTTTCTCTCTGGGGAGAGATCAGTCCTGAGTTCTTCATTACTCAGCCAGGCTCCTGTTTTTCTGTAATTCCGTGTGACCAGCTGCAACTGTTCAAGTGGTTTTAAATTGGTGTATTAGCCACAGCTTTTCCCTGGGGAAGCGGTTTTCTCTGGTGACAGTATTAACTCAAAGTGTCTTTAAAGTCTATAGAAGAAGCAAAGCAGAACAAGGAGATAAAAATTGTCAGCTGTAAATACATATCTGTTCTTACAGACTCTTTTCTTGTTGCTCTATAGGGACTTGCGTGCATCTTTTCTCTCAAATATCCAAGTTTAGGAGAACTGGGATCAAGCCTTTTTGCTAATAGTGCCTGCCTTTGTCATGTACTCCAGGAGCTGCTCATCAGTTCCAGACATCTGTAATGCAACCATTTATAGTCACTTAACTAAAATGGATGTGAAAAATAAAACCTCTTCTGCAGAGCTACTTTCTGGTCAGTTGGTCCCCAGCTGGTCCTAGTCAATGGGACTATCCCACTTCAGATGAGGGACTTTGCCTTTGCCTTCATTGAACTTAGTCAGATTCTTGTCAGTTCATTTCTATGGCCCATCAAGGTCCCTCTGAATAGCAGCTCTGCCTTTCAGTGACCGGTCCCCCAGCTAGTTATTACCTGGGTCTTTAATAAAGACATTACAGTTTATTGACCTTACTGTTGATCCCTGATGGATGAAGCTGCTGACGGACTGCCAGTTGGACCATTGATCGCAATCCTCTGAGCCTCATGGTCCAGCCAATGATCCACCCCTTATATTCCACCTACTCAAACCTTGTCTTCTTGGTTTAACTACACGGGTAGAGTGGCAAGACCATGGGAGGCTGTGTCGCAGGCCACGCTAAAGTCAGGGGATGTGACACCATGCTTTTCACCTCCTCCACAGAACCAGTCATTTCATCACGGGAGTCTTGTCGGGCTGGTCAGATACCATTTACCCCTGCTGAAGCTAAGCAGGCTGTTCCCATGCACCTTCTCTTCACAGAGAACAGTTACTGTTAAAACTGCTACATCATCTGCCTTTAATAAAAGGATAAAACAGCTCAGCATTTGAAATGCTGTGTATTAAGTGTGGCTCTACCTATACCAGTGCATTATCACTCCTTTGCAGTAGACACAGAAGCTTCTATTGAGCAGAGAATGTATACTGCCTTTGACAGTCTTTTATACTTCGAAAAAGTATTGCACATTGGGATCATTGACTAAAAATGCTGAAGATGAGGCCTTTTTCTTTCAAGACAAATCCACATAAAAGAGAGAAAAGGTATGAAATGTGTTTTCTAGTTGGATGATGATCCTTTTGCTTGCTTGAAACATTACTAGAAAGATGGATACTGGTCACAGCTTCACAAAGATTTGACAAATTGATGCCAGGCTGTATATGGTAACTCTTAACAGTACACAGTTAATGTTGAGTGGTCACAGAAGAAAAGCAATGCTGGCTGGCTAAGCTAAGGCATTTTTGTTTGTTTTTTTTTAATTAAATAGCTATAAAAGAAGAAAGATCTGAAAATTAGGCAGGGAAGGGAAAGGTGGAAGTTAAAGAAGAGAAGGACTAGTATTCCTGCCTGGAGTATGAGACAGACCCAGACCCAGGCAGTGAACAGAAATGTCTGTGTTAGTGCTCCAGTTTCCCCCATAGAGTTTGGGGCTTGCACAGATAATGACTATAAATGATGCAAAAGTAGGACGTATTTAAATATCTTTTTTTTTTTTTTAACGTACAGATCTTGAATTTCAGCATGATCCAGATATGTCTTTGTTCTTTCCTCCTCCCACTATGATACTTTCCTTCTCCTGAAGGTGCACAGGGTTTTTACTAGAATCACAATAATGAATCAAACTCAGATAAACTGAATCATCTCTTTAAACGTCAGTTTCTATTTGCTTTTTGGCTCGCTGAATGATAAGGTGTCTGCTCACAGGTTGTATTTCTGGTATTACCATTTCTCCCGTCTGTACACACGAGTCTTTTATTGTCATCACTTCTGATACTTCCTTACACTGGTAGTAGAGAAGATTGACATCTGTTTTTACAGTCAGTTGGAAATTTCTATTGCTTGGTCTTTCTCAGACTTGATTTCTTTATATATTTGGAAAATGGTAGCTACAACTGTTTAAAACAACAGTGTCCCAGTAAACTGTTCCATTTGAAAACAACAACAAGTGTTCCTGAAGAACAGGATTGCGTATAATGCAGATGGCATCTTTCTTATTCAGTGATTGGATTATCTGTTTGTACTTTACAAAAGGTATGAGGACAACCTTATGAAACATTTATATTATGGAGCATGTATCTTATCATATCGGACATCTGAAGACACTTGATAAATGCTTTCTGATCACAGTCTTTTTCTTTTTTTTTGAATGGTGTACTTAATTGGAAGCAATTAGCTCTACAGGAAAACCTCCTCTACTTCTAGGTGAGTAATAGTGTGTATTTGCTGATGAATCAGGTGTCACCTGGGTCTGAAGGAGCACTGAGTGTGAGATCTGAGTGAGTCATTTTCTCAGGTTTGTCTTACCATGGGCTCATTGTGCTAAGCAGCAATGGTTAATTTGAGGTGACTGTTTCTGAAACTCAGGAATGTGTTAAGTTCTTGATATATAGGGAAAAAAAATTAACATTTTGCCTGTACTTGTGGCATATGAAGTCACCAAGACATGTTAGAAACTAGCCACACCACATTACCAAAGTTTGTCTAGACATTAATATGATTGCATATGTAAGTATCCACATCTGCCTGTTACAGTGTGAGCTGCATTAGGGTGTAAGTGTGCTCCAGATGAGGGCACCAGGATCTGAAGGTGGCAGTGACACTTATATGACAAACCACTTGGTGGCCTGGCAGCCAGAGATCGCAGAGGTCAGGCTCTGAGTGATAGCTCATACAATGTCTAGAAACCCCAGCAAGATCAGGTGCTCTCATGGGTCTTAAAATATGTGCTCATTAAAGTGCATGAACCTCACAACTGCATAAACATTCTGATATTATTGCTGCTGAACAAAACAATGCATCCTCTATTTTCTTGTAGCTTGCTTATTTCTTTAGAGGACCTTCATATACCAGTTGTGGGGCAACACAATGTCCTTTGCCATTCATTAACATGAGCAGCTCCTCGGGGTTTGGTGGTGGTGGTGGTTGTTTTCCTCCTCACAGTGGTCAGTGCAATCTGAATGCCAATTTAGACATTTTAAACACAGACTGAACAGTTGCCTGAAAATAAACAATTAAAAGGTCACCTCTCTGGGCATGTTTGGGTAAACAACTGTTTTGTGTTGGTTGTTTGGGGTTTTTTTTCCCCAAATGTTTTGCCTCTGAGATTTTATTATTTCCTTCTGGGATGGGAAAGTTCAGCTATTGAACATGCAGGTTGGTATTTCAGCCTGCCAACTTCATCCATGTGTTACAAAGGTCCATTTTTCTTCTAATCATATTGGTGCAATTGTAACTACACAGTAGTTTTTGTGAGAGCGCCTCTGTGCTGGCTTAAAGCGTGGAGGAAAGCATTGTTCTTTTGTTTTGCTCTTAGAAAACAAAATAACAGAATAAGGAGCAAAATCACGGGAAGAGGTAATCTGTTTTCACACAAATCATTGACATAGTGGCACTTACACAGGTAGCTGACAAATTTTGCTTTGAAGGCGTTCACTGTTGTGAAAAACAGAGCAGGCTTTCATGGTGAGTTCGGTAGAGCCTCTTGCATGTAGTCTGGAGTTGCAATTCTCACAAAATTATTTGCTTCTGAAGAAGCTGTCAAAGAATAAAATGCCAATTTTTATGTAATGTCAGATTTCCAGTTTCATCAGTGTTCTTGCACGAGTGGTCTGTGTGGGGACTTACTGATGACTTGGACAGTACAGTGTCTGAAGAAGAATTGGCTTCCTAATGATTTTCAAATTGCTTTCTCCCTGAAAATAATAACAAAGAACAAGAACCATGATCTTGTTTAATGCATGTGAACATTGTGAAAGGAAAATGATCATCTCAGTAAGGGTCTGCTTCTCCGTTCCTGATAATGGACACTGAAGTCAAAGCAAGTAGTGAATGGAGCAGTTTCTATAGCTGTGGAATTTTTTCCTTATTGTTGGAGTGGATTATTTTTGATTAGTTTTTTCGAGATTCCCCTGACTTGTTCTGTATTGCTTTAGTGTTCATTAGGTGTATTGTTTAGTGTTATTTATTGTATATTTTATGACAGTGTTTCTGTTTAGACAGTTTGGTGAAAATTGACTGACAGCTAGAATATTTCAGAAATCACTTAATCTTCTTTTTAGGTTTTTCATTTTGTGGTTGGTAAGGTAACTGAGGAAAGTGAGAAAGGGATCTGTGTTGTGCTGCTTTTCAAGTGCCTCAGCCAAAATTGTAAATGGATTATAATAGGTGTTCTGAAATTGCTTTCTTATACAATACTTTTCTGAATATTTTTATGTTTCAGTGTTTATTCTTTGGCTTTAAGATGACTTTTTTTTTCCTAAATATGAAAAAATACTAGATGTCTTCCTGTTCTGGAAAGTAGTTATATTTACGTATCATTGACAACTATCCACTAGTGAGCATGTGGTTTATACTTGAGACTTACAGTGGCCTGTTGAAGGTCAGCCCAGCTTGGGGCCATAGTTGGATATTAGGTGAACAGATCCCTGGGGTGGTACTGTGGCTTTCTGAAAAGATAGTTGTTTCTGATATAGGATTTTCATGTCAAAATTTAGCATTAGTTTTCTATTTTGTCCTGCTAATTGTCTTCTGTGAGAATTGAAGTTTGCTGAGAGTTTATGGGCAAAGTATGTCTCTTAAAATAAGGTATTTTAAACGTATTTTAGTGGTAGTTCCAGAGGAATATGGTTGACTCTGTATTTACTGGATTTCTTTGAAGGAGAGAGAAACCTCTAAGCTATAAAAGTATAAAAATGTTTTGTAGGAACTGTTATTGATGAAACACTTCTTTTTACCGTGTTGCAGCTTTCTAATTTACTGGGGCAGGGAAAGATGGTACTTTAGGTTATGGCTTTCCTTTGCAATTTTTTGCGGTGCTGTATTCATGTAACTACTACCCAAAATCTCTGATAATTGCTTCTTTTTCACAGAAAAGCACAATGAAAGTACCTATTTGCCACCAGAGCTATTTTGAAAATCTATTTATGCCTGCTGTTATTTGGAGTACAATCTGCCTGTGTATCTCCTTTTAAAAAATTAATGATGAAAGGGTTTAAATCCCTCAAACCACCATATTTTGTTGATAAGAAAGTGGGAAAGCTTGATAATGTTTTAATTTTTTTAAATCTGATTTTGTTCAAGATTTGCAAAGGTGACTAATACTTCTAAGAGTCTTCTTGCAATGTCTTTGGTGAGGTATGGAAAAGGAAGGTAACTTCTGTTTTTTAAGCATGTTGAAAAACAAACACCTTGTGGTGCTTTAATATGGTTCTAAAAACTAACATACACTTCTCAATTGTTCCTCCTTCCTGTCTTTTTAAATCTAAGGTTATTACTTAAGGTGCAGCTACATTTTTGGGGTGCTCTCTTTCTCTCTCCCGTACTTTCTCTTTTAGAGGAGAGATTTGGATCCATGGTGCTGCGGTGAGGCTGCTGGGGCTTGTTAAATCCTTGGGCTGTTAGCTTCTGCTGGTCTTCTGCTTGGGCATCCTTGATACCAGTAGTGGAGTCCTGGGGCCTATCAAGCATGGTTATATGGCTCAGGGGCTGAGGAACAAGGGCATAGATGCAAAGGGTTTCTCCTTGATCCTCCCAGTAGGGTTGTAGGGCTTGAGAAGAAATGGATGGATCCTGGGGGTCAACGACTGGTTGCACAGCTGATGTTGACAGCAGGTATTTGGTTTTTACAACCATGGAGACCCTCTTTGAGGATCAAGGACTGCTCAGAAGAGACTGAATCTACCTGACTAAGCCAGCCAAAAGCATCTTTGCAAACAGGCTAGCCAACATGGTAAAGTAGGAACAATAGGGAAGGGAGATGACAACCCACAGACGAATGATGAAGTGGTGGACTAGGATGACAAACAAAGGGCACAGGGTGGTGTGGACAAGAGAGACCTTGGAAACAACACAACAGGGCTGAAGGCAGAAATTTGTTCCATGGAAATACTTAATACTCATTTTTGGCTAATGTCTAACATTCCTTCTGAGTCTCCATTATACTAAAGGTTTCAATAAAACTTAGTATTTAAGGTTTATAGCAATTTTTTTACATAGTTTAGAGCGATGAACTATTTTTGATGCATTATTATCTTGATAAAGTGATCCTTGATAACATGATCAGTGGCTTTCCTTATCTTCACATATTGATAGCAGAGGTAACACTAAGCTAGGACTTCTAAAAGCAAAGAAATGTCCTTACTTTGGTGCCCATACTTAGTGCATGGAGCTTCTCATCACCAGTGGTGTTTGCTGAGTGCACTTATTTTTCAAATACAATAGAGAAATGAGACTGCAGGAAATCATCTCTGCTCTTGGTAGTTATCCTTTCCTGATCACTATTCTGTGCTTCAGTTAAGCTTCAGTTTCGGAGGTCTTCTACAAAACCATACACTTTTGAAATGAATAGAGGTTGTTTATTTACTTGGGGTTTTTTTAATTTATGTAAGTGGGAGTTAAAAGCTGCCATACCAGTGTTTTACAATTATACAATCTACTTTGTGTCTTTATCAGGTTCCTTTAGAAAAGCTTGCTTCCATGCCAACTGTATTTCAAAACTCTAATCTGAAAGGAAATCTTTATTTACATTTTGAAAAGGACAATCATGTTGGTTATTTTGTAAATATTACCCCCATAAATCTTGACATTAGAAAATATTTTCTTTTAAGTGGTGTTTGTGCAGTTGTTTGCACTATGCAGAGGAACTGTGCTCATTCTGGGAGCACGGAGTAATAAAACTGAGTTTCCTTCAAGATCGTGCATTAATATTGGCCTGTTCAAACAGGGAACTGGAAAAGCTTCTGTCACTCAGTTACAAAGTCCACAATTTTCTGTCTTGGGTGGCTAGACGGAAATATTCGTACAAAGGTCTTGTGCTCTGTGGCCAGTGATGAGTACTCGGCAGCTTCCCCCTTAACCAAACATTAATTAGCAGACCTCGTTTCTCCCATTAAAACTGGGAGGACGATGACCATGTGGTGGGTTGGATCCAAGAGCTGATCTGGTTCATTTCTCTCCACTCATGTTGTTAGGAGGATTATTTTTGGCCCCTCTCACAGCTTGAGGGGATGGTGAAGAGGGAGGACACAGATTAGGGGATGGGACAAGGCTGTGGCTATGGGGGCCTGAAACTGGATTAAAATACCTTGCCACTTTTGAAAGACAAAGTTGTCTTTTTCTCAACAACCTGCCACCCACAAAAAATCCCAAACCCTTTTTGTGCTAGATTTAAGAAACATTTGATGATTTTCCCCTGTCAAGGTGCAGAAACAAACACTTTAGTCAGTACTGTAGTCAAAATTTCCTACAGATCTTGTAGGTAAATATATTTTAATATCAGGAAATTTGTGAGCAATAATTTTTCTTAGCTTTGTCCTAGAAATACACTTCACGAGGTTAGAGACTGCCAAGTGACCTAAAGCTGTGAAAATGGTCTTCCTTCCAAATCACAATGTTGGAATAATTCCCTTGTAAAATTAACTGCTTGGTGTTAAATTAAATTCCTCTTTAATTCTTGGCAAATAAATGTAAATTTTGCTTTTTAAATGCTGAAAATGCTTTGATAGTTTTCAGGGAGTTGAAGGGATGTAATTTTGAGTACAAAGTGCTTTTACTTAGCAGCTTGTGAGCTTTCTTTCCTCATGAGCTAAAAGCTTGGAAGTGAAAATTAAATTCAAGAGGTTGAAAGTCCATTCCTGGTGTGCAGTAGCAACTGTTCCAGGGTGTGTTTCATTAAGCTCAAAGGGGGTTTGGATTAGTCTAATGTATACTGTGAGTAGAAAGTTGTCTGCCCCTTTTAGCCTTTTTTTTGTGTTACCCTCTTAACCCAGAGCAAGCACTAAAGAAATACTTTGGTTATTCAGTAAAGCCAGCCTTCAGCCACGTATAGAAATGACCCAGACATATATGCCAGCATATTTATTTTGCATGCTGAAGGACTGATTCATGCACATAATGGAATTAATAATAAAATACCAGAAGTGAAGTTGTGGCCTCCCTGCAGTATGGTTTGCTGCTGAGGAACTAGGCAGAGCTAAGCTGTCACGTCAGGTGACAAGTTCCTTGCCTGTGTGTTTAGTTGGCACAGTTGTGCTTCAGGTCTTTGTAGCCCTCATAGTTGTGTGTGTTCCCTTCTGCAAGCCTGTGGAGGCAACCGTTTACATAGACAAGAGAAACCTTATCTGGTTTCTCTTAACAAAGGTAATACTGGCAGCAGAGCCAGGATGTAAACTGTGTTGGCTTTTTGTCAAAAATACCTGTCCACTGTTAACTGGCATACTGAAAAAGCCAGAAGGGCTTTCACAGCTGGGGACCCAGAAAAGATGTTTTGTTGCTGATAAGGTGGCAGACTTTTTTTTCCAACAGTCATGTATCATTCTTAGGCCTGATACTTTTATAGTGAATATTTCTGAGATGCTGTGTAATAACTTTCGTTTTATCATATATTACACTCAAAATACCTTCTGGGTAATGCAAGGAAGAAAATATTTAACTGAATATATATATCTTCTTTTTTTTTTACTCATGTAAGACACTCTGAGTATTTTCTTGTTCTTGGACCACTGTAGGCATCCTTTTGTGTGAGGAAGCAGATTTAGATATCGCTTGGGTCATGATTTATTTATGTATTTTATTATTATTATTTTTACAAGCCCCCATAAGCAGCAGGCAAATGCAGCATCACACAACTAGTTGTTGGTGGGAGTCTAGGAAAGGGCTGTGGACACTGCTCTGAATATCATGACATTGGGTAAATTCTGCACTGAATCATGATCAGAGGGCAGGAGCACCTCTCCTATGAAGAGAAGACAGGCTGAGAGAGTTGGGGTTGTTCAGCCTGGAGAAGAGAATACTCCAGGGTGTCATTGTAGCGATCTTCCAATACCTGAACATGGCCTATAGGAAGGTGGGGAAGGATCTGTTCACAAGGGTTTCTAGTGATAGGATAAGGGGTGATGGTTTTAAGCTAGAAAAGGGTAGATTTAGGTTGGACATTAGGAAAAAGTTCTTTAATATAAGTGTGGTTGATCACTGGAGGAGGTTGTCTAGAGAGGTGGTGGAGGCCCCATCCCTGGAGACATTCAAGGTCAGGCTTGATGAGGCTCTGAGTGACCTGACCTAGTTAGAGATATCCCTGCTTATTGTAGGGGGGTTGGACTAGATGACCTTTGGAGGTCTCTTCCAACCCAATACGTTCTATGATGGTGTAGTGTCCCAAACTTACTCCTTTTTGGCCAGCTATTTCTAGGCAGCCGATGGGGAGCCATTTGAAGAGCTCTCTTGGTGCCTTTGCTTCCTTTGCTGCTCTGTAGAAGTGCCCACATACAGCTTTGCAGCCCAGCACCCTGCAGAAACCTTCACAGTGTTGCTTCAAGGCAAGGTTGTCGTGCTGCTGAGCACTGTGCTCTACCACTGCGTGCTGCTCCCTGCACAGAGATGCCATCTCTTCTATCTCTCTTCGTGAGGTTAAAAAGGGTAAATTGACAGGTTTACTGTCACAGACAGTCCTGTTTAGGTGCCTAAGGAGGATTCAAGGCTGAGCACCTCTAATAATTTGAGCAGTGGCAAGTGTTTTGTTTTTTCTTCATTACAAACTGCCAAACTCAGACCTGCAGTATGAGAAGAACAATGTATAATGTTGAAAAGCAATTTTTGCCTTAAAAAAAAGCCCAAAATATTTGTAAACCCCTCTCCCTGACTAGTGGATTGTTATTTTCCACTTTTAAAAATGGTTGTAGTTTGGGGTTTTTCCCTCTTAACTAACATGCATCATTCTGTAACTGGTTGCTAGTTTTTGTGTCTCTGTTGTGCTTTTAGCACGGATTGAGTATTCGGATGCTTAGATGACTCTTTTTATCTTTTTTTTTTTTTTTTCCCTGGTGGATCAGATATATCCACATGAATTATTTTCAGATTGTATCAATATGTTAGAATATAAAAGTGGTTTCAATATCGGAGGGAACAGGATTGCTTTTGTACACCTTTTTATTACTACCCTTCAGAAAGTCCTCAGGTGGTGCCATTTGAAAATCACTGATCTGCTGGGATTAGACACTGCCGGTGTTTAATGTATTTATGAAGCTCTCAAGGAGATACAGAGGGTTGAGGCTGCAGCATCAACATTGTGTTTATGACTTAAACCGCATCCGTTTCCTGAAAAAAAGGGAGTGAAATATTCATAGTTGTTCAGCATGTGACTAAAATGAGTGCTTAAAGGCAAAGTAAATTAGCAAACAGTCTAGATAGGATAAAGGTGATGAGTGGGCTGTGAAAGCATCAGTCTTGATAGATGTCACTTTTCAGACTATTCTGGAAGTCTGCCTAAACCCCTTTTGTAGAAGAGACTCGATGTCCAAAGTGCCTATTTTTGGTGTTGTTCATCAAGTGTTGTTATGGTTCCTCTTTTATTCATGAGGTCAAGAGCTGTATCCATCAGTGTGCCTGCCAGATGCTGTTTTTGCAGTGGCACTGTAGAAAAACCACCTGGGTTCAAAGCAGGCAGCACATGTGCTTAAATAACATTAGTTTCAGGTCAAGTGTTGTGGAGGCTGTCAGACCTCAGTGTGTTCCCAAGTGTGGTTTTAGATCCTTATAATGATCTTCACTGTTTTGTATTGTGCCACTGCACTGCTGGTACAGCTGATGTGGTGGTGGTTGCTCTGCTCTGTAGGAGCAGGGTGGGATTGGGACATAGCAAGTTACGGCTCTGTCTGTGCTTGTCTGAATTTTATGTGATTCACTTTCAGGTTTCCTGTGTATGGTTTCAGGATAAATGTGCACAGAGTGAAAGACATCTGATGGGATTCTTGCTTGAAATGAAAATACTGACCCAGAGCGTGGTTTTGTGTCTTGTCTTAACTTGTTTTGCAAATTTCTTGCTGTTTTATGAGAATTCTGTCAGAGTCTTAAGAGTACCTATGACAGGTCATTCCTCTCTCTCTGCCCCTATGTATAGGGTACATGAGTTTGGGTTATTGGAATTTTTTTTCAGTTCATGGTACTGATGGGAATACTTTGATTCTTGCACAGGGTTGTCTGTCTTGGGTTATATTTTCTTTTGTTTCCCAAATGAACTCCTGTCATTTTAGCAGTTTGCTCCCACGTGCAGTCAGCCTCTGTCAATGGTATGGACACAGTAATGTAACTGCTTGTTTTCTCCCCATTACATGCTTGAATCCTCCCTCCTCAGCACTGAGGGAATACCTTACAGACTAGTAAAACCGACTAGTGGCTGTGGATCCATTAGTTGTCTTTATCTGTTATGTTCTGAGCTGAAGAGGTTTTAGTGCAGTTAGAAACTATGAGACCCCAGTGTGGTCAGGAACCTTTTCTCAGAAGGGAACAGAGCTGCTATAAAGGCACAATATCCTGTTTATTAACCCAGTTTGTGTGAAGTTCTCCACAAACAAAAGTAGTTCTTAAATGTCTTTCATAAACTGAGGGGAGCACATAGAAAAATAATGTGGAACTGGTAATGGGAAACGTGGCAAATTTTTGAGTTGGAATTCAGTGGTTTTTTACTGCAACCCCTCAGTATATTAAGATTTTAAAATAGGCTGAATGCATTTCTTCAAAGACCTGGATAATGTGTTTAAGGCATCTAAGACCTTTTTCAAAGGGCCTTTGGGGGTTAGTGATGGGATCCTTTTGTTTGAAACTTCTTTTGAAATTCTCCATCAGTGACATTAGCAGCAGCAGCACTGTACTGATGAAGCTGAGAGGAACAGAAAACTGTCCTTGGAAAACTGTAGCTGTCTCTCCATCGCTCTCTCTTATTTATTCTTTTACCTTAAATAAGATTTTCATACATGCACAGGAACATAAGAATAATTACTCTATATAGAAGTTACCGAGTAGAGAATATTTTTAGTATTGCATTTTAGAAAATAAATGTGAAGAATCTGTAGAAGTCAAAATAAAACTGAGAAAAGTACACCAGAAAACCAGAGATAATGATTGTGATTAGCTTGCTCTTAAAAGTTATTTTATTTATCTGAAAATTAATTGGAAAATTTAAATCCTTTACATGATTAGTTGTGACTGAAGGAGGAACTGATGTAGGAGTTCCTGGAACATTTTCAAGAGCTTGAAACTGTAGAGACAGCATGAGCTTCAGTCTGACGTAACCCTGTTCTGAATGATGGCAGTGGCCTTGCTTGGAGAGTATGAATTAGCATTGTTAAAATTCACCATTCACATTCTATATGAGAAGCCCGGTGCTTGCTAGTATGTGTATGAGTTTCTGTACTAATGGAAAGTGGGATGGAAAATCTCCACAGTTAAGAATTATTAATGGGTGAGTTCAGGAAGATGTTTGAACATACTCATTAATGCAGGTCCAAGAGATCTCTGCCCGCCTGAAGAGGACCAGCTGCCATTCCAGGAATTCTTGCTGCTCATAAGGGATGTCCACAGTGTCTCATCTGCTTGTGTTAAGCTGTGTGTGTAAAATTCCTCACAATGGATGGAAGCTAAAAACTTTGAGACTGATGGAGGTCTCTGAGAAGAAAATAACAAGGAATTTCTCCAGCTTTAAGAAGGCAATATTGGTAATCTGCGGATGCAGAATATGAAAGTGACAAAGCAAATGATCACTGCTAAGAATGATTTACATCCAGTCCTGCTGATTGCAGCAGTATTTGGTATTTAGAGAAGCGTTCATGCATTTGACAGAGAATTGGCTCTCAATCACGTTACTGCCACATTATTGAAGGGGCACATATCCATGATTTAAAGATTTCTCTCTCTTTTTTTTTTTTTTATTTTCCCCCTGAAACTCTGGAAGTTCAGTTAGCTCTGTTGAGAAGAGGCAACATCTATAATGTCCTGAAGGTATACTATAACCTGAGCATCATAGATACATTTTGTGAATGTTAAAGGTAGCCTTGCATGATAGAATTTAGGTGAATATCACTGCAGAAGTGGAAGACCAGGAATGGTTTGCAGGGTTCTTCAAGTCTGGAATTGCATGATCTACTGCTGTGGGTACAGTTTAGATTATCAAGATTGTTATTACCTGCAACAATTTACCTTTTTTCTGTTAGGGTTTATTCTGTGGGTCTATTGCCAATCAAATCTTATTTTTTCCACTAGAAACTCTTTCTGTCTTTTGAGGTATTGTCTGTTGTTTATCTTAATTTTGTAAATGTAGCATAGAGGAAGAATGAAGTGTTTTACCATGTGCCCAGTTCTGCTGGGAGTTGTGGATTTAAGTGCAGGGAAGGTAACATGCTATGGACAGCAGTGAATTGAGAATGAGAGAAGGAACTGGAGGAAAGGCTGTGCTGCCAAAGCAGCAGTTCATGCACTCCTGGTCTGCTGAACTGCTGCAACTAGAACTTCTGATGTCAGCATGGCACTTTTCAGAAAACAGAGAAAATTTCAGTCTGTTTTCATTTGTGCCATTGGGATGGAGCTAAACATACTAGCTGAGTACATGATAAGAGAACAGAGTAGCTTGTGAAAGGCAGGCATGAGAGCACAGAGAGAGTACGAATCTCTGCTTCACAGTGGATTTCTTTAATTCTCTTTTAGATATCATTCTTCTTGAATAATTGTTTGGTTTCTGATGAGAAGTTTTAACCTTTTGTGTCGTTTGCAAAATGAAGTAATTAAGTAACAATGTTATCATTAAAGGGAAAGAAAAAGGCCCTTCCTAACTAATATGCAAAAATGGCAAGGTAGTTAAAAAGCTGGTTTGAATACTCCAGAGTACAACTTTACATTTCCAAGTCCTGTGTTTTCTCAAGGACACAGCTGCTGCAGTAAATGTTATGTGCTTCACTGCACTTCTTAACCAGGCCTGGTACTGTAGTGCCTGCAGACACAGCTCATTGCAACTCAGCATTTCTTAATGTTCCTATTTGGGTAAAGATCACCTGAATAGTAGCAGCAATATATATGTAGTCTTGCTTCTTGCACTCAAGGCTGTGTATATATAGCCAAAACATGATTTTTGATATCATTTGTTTATTGCAAATATTTTTATAGGTACCCATTACTTGTGTATTTACCTATCAATGTTTTATAATGTTGTATACTATGGACACTGTGGTGTTCACATGGTGGATAATGGAAAAACAGGCAAAGTTAATCACAAGGCATTGGTGTACAACATCATTTCTGATTTTTATCAGGCCTGAGTCAAGAGCAGCTGTGTATGTACATATTCACATATTCTTTTGGGGGAGAGAGTGAGGTTTTGTGAATTCAAGCCTGTATAATATTTATTTTATGCTAAAATCAAGTGTAATCTATAATTCTTGGGAACTGATATTGTAAAATAAATCTATTTTGCCCATCGCTTCTGAAATTGCATTGAGTGCTCAACCTGAAAGTAAAAGCCAGATAGAATTACATTTACTATGCTATGTACAATGGGCTTTTATATTATAACTAACCACGAGCACTTTAACTGTGGGTAAGGAATCCCTCCTGGCACAGCTCAGGCAGTGTTAAGGGAATGTGTTTATGCTTTTTCTGTTCATTGTTTGGAAGGAGAGAGACAGCTAAGAATTTAGAGTACACTGGAAAAATGAATTAGGCAACTGACTAAATCTTGTCTTTTAAAATGCCAGTTTGTAATATAACTTGTTTTAGAGCATCTGGATCATCGATTGTTCTTTTGCAGTGATTTTTCTTGTTTCATTTTTGGTAGTATGAATATTAGATAAGCCAGCAATAATGTGTCATTTAAAATCTTTAGTGCGAAAGACATCTTTTTAAAGTTTATATTTTGTGTAAGAACCTGTTCCAGGTTGATTTACATCCAACCATGCACTGTCGTATTTTAGGCACACAACTCTCCTGTCAGCATCTTGGAGCTGACATCTGTCAACACCAACATTGTGGCTTATCCAGGGAGCAGACAGCACAGCTGCTGTGTAGTCCTTCCCAGTGAGTTACCTTGGACCAAAACATCTCAGGGCTCAGTCTTTCTAATTTCCCTGAGACTGCCAAAACCATGTTTTTAAAGTAAGGAATGCCAGCATCTCCCTAGGAAGAACTTGGAGTGACAACTCATTTCATAGACGCTGCTGAGTACCTGTTAGATGGTGTTTTGTTGCTGCTGTTCATGATGCCTCTCAGCAGGCGACAGATTTTCAGCTGTTTCCCAAGAGAAACAAGAGCATGAGGAGCATCAATTGCTCTCCTGCACCACCAGCTTCACCCTACACTAAATACGATGGAATACATTTGAAACTGGAGCTAACAAGCACTATCTTAACAATTCCTAGAGCAATAGCTCTGATCAGGAGTTCAGCTGTCCCGCTCATCTGGGAAAGCCCTGAGCTTGGTTTGATCATCCAATTGTTTGAATTTTGTCTCATCTATGATGGCATAATTTTTAGTGGCTTTTTGCTTTGGGATTGGCTCACTCTACAGATGTCCTCTTCTGCTTTTTTCAGAGCTGAAGGCTGTTCTCCAACTCTTTCTTCAAAGAAGATATAGTTGAGTTGCTGCTCGCTATAGAGCAGCTAAAATAGAATGGAGAATCCAGCTTCTATATGCATCTTACTGAATCAGTGGCCTCTAGATGCAGGTGGTTCTGTAAACCAGCACAGATGCTGTGGACCTTGGCTTGTGTCCCTTGTGTGTGGACAGCATCTAATGCATTGCAAACTGGCTCCACAAGTAACAAATGGTATCTGTGGGGACAGGGCTCAAGTATTCAAGTATTTGTGCTAATCCTTGTTTACCCAAAGCAAGTCGCCTTCTGTTATAGCCACTGCTGGTTTCTGGCTGGGTCCCTCCGTCTTCCCCAGGGACACTGGTTAACCCAAACTGAGGTGAACATCTGCTGAAACTGACTTACCTCTTGAAGTTGAGGAGACATAGCTGATGGGTTTTCTGCATGGGATGCTCACGTTGTTACCTTGAGGGAGTGCAGAATTGTCTCTTGACTGGAGGTGTTTCTTCATCTGAAGCACAGTTTCTCCTTTCTTTCTTGTTCTTTCTGCTTTTTCTTATCCTTATCTGCTGCTGTGTGACATCTAGGCTTCCCTCCTTCTTTCTTTCATTTTTCCTGACAAAGCTTGTTGTCTTGCTTCAAAGCGTCTTCAGTTTGCGTGTCTTAAGTTTATACTCTCGTCTGTGGGGAGGTTGACACACTTAATTTACCTGTCATCTTATGTCTCCTCTGTGGTTATTAATAATGGAATATAAGAGAGCCATTTACAGTCTGGAAGTATGCCGTGTTTCTGAGGGCAGAACCAGTAATTTTCATGAGTAGATTGTATAGCAGCATTTTCAGAACTTAGGTCAAAATGTGTACATTTTGAAAAAAAGTTGTACAAAGGTAATTTCTCCAAATCATCTTCTGCACTTAGATAGAGCACTATCTGTACTTTTAAAAGCACAGGCATACTTAATTTCTTTTTTTTTTCTTTCGTCAACTCTTAGTCAACTCTTTCCAGTAATATTTAATATTGCATCAGTCACTTCATATCCATCACTCAACAGCTGACTGCACATGCAGTTTATTGGCCACTTTGCTGCAAGCTTGAATATACATTTCTCTTGAGTTGAGTACCAAACTGAAACATTTTGAAAACATGAGTTATTTTTTCTTTACTCCCAATATAAATATTTAAAACTCAGCGTTTCACAGTTTGTGTTTTCTTCAGCCCTTTTTAGCTAGGGAATTAAATGCTTTGACTTATAGCAATTAAAGTGCTTAAGCTATTGATTTATCTCTAGGCCCAGTCTAGCATCAGGTAGCTAATTGGCAGATTTGTTTCAGAAGTAGATAAACACTTATGCTTCAAACAGTTAAGTACATGAGTTGGTTAAAGATTTGAAGATGGCTGCTTGTAAGTGCTCTCTGGCTCGCTTACCTTTGCTCTGTAAGGAGAAATATTTGTGCACTATCTCCTGATCTCTTGGTTCACTAAGTCAACAATGGAAGTTGTCAATAGAAAGAAAATGAAAGATGAGGAAGAAAGGTGGAAACTTACAAGTCTGTCGTGGTTTTTAAGATCTCTATCCTATTTAGACATCTTCTCTAGTCCTCCATTTTATGTCTTCTAGTCAGATTAAAAAGGAGTCAAAAATGAAAAAAATAAAATAATTAAAAAAAAATCTGTGTTATCCAAGAGTTTTTTCCCTCAGTATTTGGCAAACCCACATCCATATAGTAAAGATACCCAAACCCTCTATGTTAGTGATTCTGTATTCATTAAGAGTGTAATATTTGAAGGATGATTATGGTTGTTAACTATAAAAGAGGACCTAATCTGAAGAAATGTTTGTTTTACAGAATGCTGAAACCAAGGTGGAGGAAGCAGCTAAAGAGAGTCCAAAAGCACCCAGACTAACACAGCAGTCTTCAGAGGATAACGAAGTATTTGGTGAGTTACCTGGACAACTGGAAAATATTATTTGATCTGTTAGTTCCAAGAACCAAGAAGAAAACAGGGGGATCAAAGGTATAAAATAAATCATGTCTCTGAAGATAGATTTGCAGTTGCTTACCACAGAGAAGAAAGACTGAATCAAAGCCTTCAACAAAATTAAAGGTGTATGCAGTAAGGGCGAAAATAAACTTTTTGCTCTCCATGATGGAAAGGACAAGCAGTGAATTATTTAAATTGCAGGAAGATGGATTTGATAAAATGTTGGGAAGAGGAATCCTAAAACAAATACTAAAACGTTGCATTGCATCTTCTGAAAAGTGTGGAGGTTCATCATTGTGAGCCTTTAAAAACAGGTTAGATGAGTAACTGTCTAAACTGACGTAACGTAGCAGTGGCAGAAAGGTAGACTAGATGACCTTTGAGGATACTTGGAGGCCCAGGTTTTAGATAAGCTTCTCTTGATAGTTTTCTGTGACATCCCCCCCACCCCATCCCTCCCCTTTTATAGGTTTTGATAGTAGTTTTATTATTTGATCCAAAAGCTGTATTTGGCCTTTTCTCCATTAAAATTTGGAAAAAAGCCAGGGAAACCTTATTATTCCAACTTTATGTTGATTTTATGCTAGCAGAACTCTAGTAAAAAACAGTATTCTAACATTGATGTAGGAGAGGTGAGGACAAGGCTTGGAAGTTTATCATTTGGTGCAGTATTTAGCTCCATTATGTTCTGAAGTGGAAACATAAAATCTGCAGAAGACATGTAGATTTTATTAAGGCTGACTAGCTTGAAAACTTGGATGAGTCAAATATTTTTGAATACAGTAAGGAATTTTTTTCTGTTAAGGTACAAAAGGAATGGAGCATGAATAATTAAATCTTACTGTGTATGGAAAAAACGCTTGTGGCCATTTAAGCTGGTTTTGTTTAAAATCAGCTTTCCTCAATGAGATAATATGATGTGATTGACACATACGTGAGCGTGAATTCCTCGTATGAATGTTTCTGACACTGATCATACAATGCCAGTGTCTGAAGAATCCATAAATGGACTTAAGAACTAGGTTTCAACTTCATTAATAGAGTGGTGAGGCTATGACCTCATTTCCTCTACATCTGCTCCACCAGTTACTTGCGGTAGATCTAGTGTTACTGGTTACAGAGCCCCATGGCACCGTGTCATGTGCATCTCAAACTCTGTCCTTTCTCAGTTTGGATCTCTGCTTTCCTTTCTGTGGGAAGGATAGAGACAGCAAAGCAAGGAGATCTTCATCTTCCTCTTTCTACCAACAAAATGTCTGGCTTTTAAATCTTTTCTCTAACCCCATGTACTTGTGAACTAAACCAATAGTTAGTAAAGCCTGTGGTCCATATGGGGACTGTGAATTTTAGAAAGAAAATTAAAAACCATGAAGTTCACACTCGATAGGCTTAAACTCACCACCCAGTCATCCATACCCTCACTGCAGATTCTTTTACTAATTTAAGAAGGTCAACATGCAGTATACTATGTGTTCTTTAAAGCTAATGATTTACTAACAAATTGCTAAATATTTCCATGTTCCAAATCTGTGAACTGAACTGCTTATCTAAGATAAGCCAGTGATCAACCTTTGATAACTTGGCACCGCAAGGAGGAAAATTTCTTTCCAGCTCCAAAACCAGTCAGACTGTAGTGTCTTCTATCAACCCTTTTACCACTTTACAAATGAAAGTCTGATTTGTTTGTTGTTTTAAGATTAGATCAAAACGGAGAAGAAAAAAAAAATAGACTAAATATGGTGCAAATGGAGTCTGTAATCTTTTTCACCCTGGTCAAGTGAGGAAATCAAAGTGGACTGAAGGTGGAAATGAAGCAACTTTAGTGTGAGACTCCCTGAGAGTCAGGGTGAAAATTTTGGCAGATACAAGTTGTATGTTTCTGAGAATGACTGTTGTATATACCTGCCTTCCCCAAAGTTCTGGACAATTTCTTAAGAAAATTCTTAGGAAATTTCAAATCCATCTCATAGGGAGTAAATGTTAAGCCTGAAACAGTTTTCCCTAGGTGAGTATTTGTTGTCCTGTGACTTAAATGATTAGGTTACAGACCATGCTTAATTATTCTCCCTCTGGCTTGATCTATTTCAGGCTGTCCCACATTTCTTTCTTCTTTCTTTTTCCCCAGTGATGCTAATTATAACAAGCATCAAGTACACACCAGGAGTTAGTTAATTTATAGCTTCAGCTTTAACTAGAGTCCCTCTTCTGAAGAATTTTAAATAGCCTCCAGTCTCTTTGAGTGGGTGCGGCGCAGCCTTCCCTTTTCACATAGATTGAGGTCTTCTGTGCCTTATTTATTCATTTCTCACAAAGATGACTTTCCCCAGCTTGCTCAGGGCAATGCCACCACCTACAGAAAGGTTAGCACAGGCAGCAGAGGAGGCAATTCCTGCCTGACGAAACCACTGAGCCACAGCACCCCTTGGCTGCTGCCTGCCTTTTCTCCATGGGTGTGCAGTGGGTGCTCAAGGGGAACCAAGTCCCGCTGGTAGCACTGGTTGTCCCTCCTTGCTGAACCACCCGGTGGCAGCAGCTGCCAGTCCCTGGCAGCCACCACGGTGCCTGGACTGCCACGTCAAAGGCTCTTTAGCAAAGGAGACCAAAATCTCCTGCTTTGCTCTTGTCTACCCCTTCTCCAAGGTTGGTATTGTTTTGTACGAGGTGACAGTATGATTTTTCAGGAATAGGGGACTTTCTGTACTGTGGACAGCATGGAATAGGTGCAAGAGAAGATATCCGAGGGAGCTGTGATGTTTGAACACAGCAGCATTTTTTCTAGAAGTACTTCCAGCATAAGTGTGGTTTCTGCAGTCCCTCTCGGTTGGGTTCAGTTTTGGAGACAAGCACATTATTATTGATTGAGAATGTGGTGCTGCTAAAGAACCAAATGTGGGTATCTATTTCCAGTCTGCTAGACCCAGTAGCATTCTTTGTAGATACAAACAAGAATTGACCCACTCCTGTGGAGGGCCACCTATGAGTGAACATGAATGTCAGTTTTCTTGTTCTTCATATGAGTCGGATTTGGGATTTACCATTCTGGAGAGGTCTTTTGCATTTCTGTTAAATATTTATTTTTATACTGGGGTATAACTGAAATGTCCTCACCAACAATGAAGCTGCATTGCACCAGCTCCTTTATGAAACAAATAATTCAGGTACGTCTTGTGTTTCAGAGAACTAATTCTCAAAGGCAATGAACTTTTTATACAAGAGGGTAGTGCAGAGAAATGGAACAGGAGGGTAAGGATACAGGAGAGAAAAGAAATCTAGTTTGTACAGTAATGGTATTTGTAACTATGAAATTCTGAATTAACAAGAGTTAGTTTTGTTTGTCCTTGAAAGGATTTTCTTGTGACACCCAACAGAGTTCTGTTGTCTGATATATACTGAATATGCATCTGTGATGGGGAGCTAGAATGTCTTGCTTGCTATGAACTTCTGTTGAACTTGCACGTAGTCAACATGGTCTCTGTTGCAACCAGTATGTAGTCAGAAAAGGATTGTGAATGACATCTCAGTCCAAGCAAGAAAAGAAAATTGCTGGGTAGAGTGCTGTGCAATTAAAGAAACGGATCAGGAGGTGACTGCTGGCCTTACTTCCAGAGATTATTTTCAGAAGTTTACTAGATCCATTGCTACTTTACCACTGTGAGACAAAAGCAGGGAGGCAAACTGCCAGTCATTCTGACTACTGGAGACATTGGACTTCGGTGCAATCTCATATTGCATTAACTTGGAAAAGAACAAATGCAGATCTTTATTGATAATTCTTTTTTTTTTTTCCATAGGGCTGAATTAGCATAAAATTACAAGTAAGGAAAAATTCTCCATGGGGAAACTGTAATATGTTGACAGCATTTTCCCCTTTCTGGTAGCAGTGAAAAGTCAAAGTGCACTAACTTTTCAAGATACAGCTACTCTTGATCTTCTCAAATGGGAAGTTTAATTTCTACTTAGTATGTCAGATCCAAAATTGCATCTGTGGATGTGGCCATGGTTCTTCTTAGTGCTTTCCAGTGATGTGCGCTGTATGGCTGGAGTTGTACTGTTGGGTTGTTGTTGTTGGAGTTTGATGAGATTTTGTGTGTTTTGTTGTTGTGTTTTTTGTTTGTTTTTTTTTAAAAGGCTAAATCAACTATCTTTTTTCCTCTAAAAGAAAAGATTAAAACTGGAGCTTTTGAATTTTTTTTTCACTTGGACAAGAGGTAAACTCTGTTCTGAGGGTGGCACAGTGACACTGAACACAGCACCATCCATCACTGCCATTTCTGATGGCAGTACTGGGTATATCCTGAGGTATCTTTTTGGTTGCAGAGCTCGGAGATATAGCTGGAAACTGTACATTCAGCACCATTCCCACAGCAGCCCTGCCTGACCCTGATTCATTGCTTGTGCTGAGTCCTGCTGCTGTCCCCCACACAGAATGTCCCGTGGGTAGTTGTATAACCCCACGCAGGTTGAAGAACTTCTGTTTCCTTCAAATTTCCATCTGTAACAGCTTGGCAGATGTAGTCACACTCACCATTGGCCTCCCTTAACATGGTGGGACAAGGGTAGCTGCCATTGCTGCAGTCCCACTGCATCCATACCTAGGAATGTTATGTATCAAATGCCAGTTTTCGCTATTTTTTTTTTTTTTATTTTGTTTTTATTCAGTTGGGGATTTAATGATGGTATATAAAGCCCGTTCTCCCAAAATAATAGGCAATGTCAATCTCTTACAAATTAACAAGTGGCTGTGCAGAATATACTTCCAAGGTGGGAATGTGTATGATTGTGTGTTATATCTGTATAGAACTCACTCTTTTCTTGTATCCATTTTTGCTTTTTGATTCCTGTTTAAAAAAGGGAAGGAGCAGAATGCAAAAGGAGGAGCTGGAAGGCATTTAGTAGCTCCTGGCTGCACGATGCCTTGATCAGGAGGTGATGTGGTCCTGTCAGGAGCTTTGCTAAAAGCTGAGGGTTATTGTAGTTCAGTGACCTTCTTACTGGGAAGCTTCTCTTTGTAAACACAATCAATTGTGGGTCACAAGCTATGACTTTAATGCAAAATAATGTCAAGCTTACAAGAAAAGCTCAATCTGGTGAGGCAGCAAATTGTCCTAAAATAGATGTTATTACCATGGTGCAGTTATTTTTCCTTGTATGAGAGGTAAATGGGGGAATTTAGTCTCCTGTAGTTTTTCATTATAAGCTAAGTAATGATTCTGTTTTTCCAACTGTCCATGTATTTCCACTTTGCCTTTCTTTGCCTAGTTTCTTGCAAGACTTGGCCTGTCTGCCTCCATCCAGAGACCACTGGTTTATCAAAATTGCAACAGCAGGACTGGATTAAATATTTGAGGTGGAAAGAATGGATTTACATTTCAATGAAAAGTAACAGTTGGCATTTTTTGTGCAGTTGTTGGGTCTTGGAGGTACTGCTCACAGCTTTCTTTTTGGTGTGTTTTTTATGCCCACCTAAAGCTGCTTTTAAAATTTTTTGTTTGTTTGTTTCCTTGTGAAAGTGGCTGAAACTGTTCTTGCAAGATCTTATGTATCATCGAATGCTTTTTGCAAACTATTATGTAGTTTACATATAGACAAGAGAAGTCAAAGACTAGAGAACTGCTGTGATGGAGAGAGAGACCCACAGGATTTCAGCTTTTTCTAAAGTACAAATATTTGCATTTTTGATGCTAATTCTGTGGTTGGTTTGGCTCATTTTAATGGATTTTCTTTTTTTAACAATAGCATTCAGACATTTTTTTTCTGGCAGCCATCTGATGCTTTAAACAGTGACAGAGCTCTTGGATACCTAGTTAATATGCCGTTATAATTAAGGTGCTGCTCTACAGTAGCATCTAAACCTTTAAGTTTACTTTTAGCATGGTTGCCATAAAATTAGTACACAAGCACTTTAGGGCGTTTTAACCAATCTGATCTGGTGTGATTCTGTTTTTTCTCATGTGTACCACAGGCAAGCTACATGGATAGCAGAGGTTTGGGTTTTTCTTCTTTCCCAGGGACTGGAGTTGTTCCTAGACCCGTTAGCACAGAGATGGACCTGAGCCAGTGATGCCTGCTGCGTTTTCAGCAGTGCAAGGCTGGTGGGCTGTGCTGGCTGTAATTAATCAGCACAACACTATAATAAATGACTTATTCATTATTTTAATGCTAGCTATACAGTGTACAGGATCTGCTGGGTTCCCCCCCCCCCTTGTTTATTCAGTAAGAACGAATCTGAATTTGAGATGGGGGGAAGCACAATAGGCATTTACCATCCTATTGTCACCCAGAGCACACATTGTAGCTGATAGTAAAAGTGAGGGTGGCTAAGGGTGGTCTAATGTCACATGTTGCTGGGTGGTGATATGAGGCCTTTGGCTAATGAGCTAGCCATGAAAACAAGTTACTTCTTTCCCAGTGTATTTTGTTGCCTTTGCGGGCTGCAGCCAAAGAGAGTATTCTGTTTGCACAGAAGAAACAGAGTCCTTAGTGTTCTCCCTCACTGATCCTTACGTACCATCCAGTTTGGTTGAGGCAGGATTTTTTTCTGTAAATGAATTAAAGTGCTTCTGAAAGATCTTTATTTTGGGGAAAGTAGCTGGGATATTGCTGTTGTCCCATTTCCAGTTTTGTTGAGGCTGAATAAACCCTCAGTTCTGGTTTGAGTGAAATAAGGAGCAGAATACTCCTCCGTGGGTCAACCACTCTTCTTAGCTGAAACAGATGTTGTCATTAAAGTTTAATTATGATGTGACTCACTTTTTAATGCAGTGGTTAGAAGGGAACCAGAATGAAGTTTTCTACAATCTATTAGGAGAATACAGAAACACCAGCTGAGACTGATAGTCCTTTTGTGTCTAAAAAAAAAAAATAAATATGAAAACCATCTACTTTGGCTCCTGCATAGTAACAATTGTGGAATTTTGTTGGGTAATTCCTGGATCAAATCCGTAATATTCGAGCCAGAATAATGTCCTGTTGCAGGAATTGCATAAAACGAATGAATTCTCCTCTGGCTTTCAGTAGTCAGTTTTCTTGGTTAAAAAGAGGCACTTTGTTTATAGTCTAGCCCCCATAATTTCCTCTGATTGTGTGACTGGGCTCCATTATGCTACTCAAAGTGCACATCATGAGAGAGAGATCCTAACCCAGATCTTGTCTCACCTGCATGCAGAAGATGGAAACAAGAGGAAAAAAGGGATACAGAGGTAAACATCTTGTCCTCTTAAACAGAGTAGGTCATTATTAAGTTGATGCTTCCCATCCAGTGTGCTCTCAAGTGGGTGACACTTCAATTCCTTGTCAGGATCAGATGGGCCTAAGAAATTCTGGCTTAGATTTCTTAATGGTACTTCCCCCCCATACCTTCACGTAAGGTTCATTCATTAGCAATGTTGTAATTAGCTCTATTGACTTTGGCAAAACTGTAAAGATAGTTGAGTTTAAAAATAAAAAATCTATCAACCTATTCTTCCGGCATTAAGGGGGTGGGCTGGAGTATGAAAAGAGATATGGATTTTCTTGTGTTCAAGCTACTGCCCAAAGAGTGTGGCAGAGTGGTAAGAAGGGTGCTGTAGCTGCATCCTCTTGTCCAACAGCAGTTCTTCAAAAATATCAGACTTGATGTGTGATGGGTACAGCTTTGGAAGGGTAAGCCATGCAGTAATAAGCTCACTGTGAAAGGATTATGAAAGTAGAGAATGGCAGCATATTATCCACACCCCACACAAGCTGTTTTGGTGGTGACCCTGACTAAATATTTGTATTTCTATGCTGAGTTAATCTAAATTGTGCTTCAGTCTAATCTATGACACTTGCAACTGCATCCACGAGACTGAAAAATGAAAGCCAGAAGGAGCTTTTGAATCAGTGAATGAAAATGTGCAGGACTTGGCATCTGCCGTCTTCCCCTTGGCACTCCCATCTCTGTACCCTGGAGCTCTGTGCAAACCCAGGGCTCCAGTACTCTGTCAGGCAGCAGATCCAGCCCATACTTGAAGCTATGGCGTTCTATTAGGCATTTCTTCAAGAAGTCTGACTGTGGTTTGGCTTAACTCCTTCAAATACCTAGCTTGGCAACCCTCGTGCCATAGTTCAGTTTTATGGGTGTGGCAGTGTCCCTTTAAGAGCTGGATAAGGAGGCACACAGCAGAAATTCACATCTGAGGTATCTATTTTTGATGAGGAAAATAGAAGTGAAAAGGACTAGTATTTACTGGTGTGCACACACTGGTACTTGTACAGAAACATCCTGGTGGCGACAAGGCTGCGGTCGCTTACAAGCCTTGCGAGGAGCAGAGAACAGCCATGATAATGCTGCTCTTTATTTGCAGGGCTGTTCAGAGCAGGCTCCCTCTCTAGAGCCTTCCCTATGCTTCCCTTCCCTGTTGCCAGTGAAAAGCTTGGCTTTCTCTAGGCCTTTTAATAGTCCCACTTAATTAGAAGGAATATTTTTTCTGCTGGATCCTAAGTATCTCCATCAAAACAGGAACTTTAAGTTAGTCTGAGTGATTTCTAGTAACTGTTGTCCATTGTGAATTTTTTTTTTTTTTCATTTTGATCCTTCTTGCTGTAGCATCTTAAAATTTCTGCAGTGCATTTTATTAGCCATGGAAAACTAACAACGTCCCTGGTAGTGGTGACAAGCAGGATTGCAGCAGAAATCAGCATTTTAAAGCCTAAGCTCGGTTGTTTAAATGAACACAGGTATGGATGCTGTTGTGAAAATACTTGTAAATCTGTTTATCTCAAGTGATTCATCTGGCTATAAATGAAAGAAATTCACGAGAGTTCTCATTTCTGTTGAACAATCTGAAATGGGATTTTCTTTTTAACCTTTGCTTGTGGAAAAGTGATTGAATATGCTCTTGAAACAAAAGCGGTAGGTTTCAAACACCTAAATAAGCCACCATATAACGTTATCATAAATAGACTTGGTTTCACTGAACTCAGCAGAGGCAAGACGGAAATATTGATGCTTCTAAAATAGACACTTAACATTTGATGAACGATTCCTTCCTTGAAATAAGTGGGCCTCCCTGAGTGTTTATCAGGATGTGGTGTCTATTTGCCTTGATTTATCTACGCAGGACCTCCTGCTTTTTCAGCACAGTAACTCTACTGATTGCAACAGAGCTATGCAGTGGTTGTGCCCGAGTTCCTACCAAGGAAGATGCTCATCTTAGGTCTGTGGTACATGAAGCCCTCAGCTCGGTTAGGAGGCTCGAGGAAGCCACCTTTCACATCAGGCATCCTACATGCTGCTCAGGGAGCTTCAGACAGAAGAAGACATTTCCATTTCTGGTCTGCAGGTGTCTTGCAGCCGAAAGTCAAATGGGAGAAGTTGAGAATTTTACTATTGAACTGAAGGGCTAAGTTTTAAATGCATTTCTAATGTGTATTGTCATGGACTGAAATCGTTGCAAAGCCTTTTCAGGGAGGATTAGTTCTAAACGTGGTACATTTTTGCCTCCTTCCACTTCACCCATTCATCAAGTCTAAAATTAATTATGGCATGAGCAGGACTTTGCCACACTACTAGTGTTATTTTGTTACCTTTTACTTTCTTTCAGGCTGTGTTTAGTTTTCTCTGTCATGCTCAGTCTTGTATGTAAACTGGCCATCCTTAACATGGCCACAAGACCCTCTTGTTTGGTCTCCAGATTTTATTGTTATGGTACCACATTCCTTCTGTATTTGTCAGCACAGGAAATTTATTACAACATAGGATGAAATGGAAAACAAGGTATGCCAGTTATACACAAGCCTAATTTCAGTCTGAATCTCCTACTCAACATTAAATGTAAATTCAGAAGTTTTACTTCTTTCAGTTTATTTGCCAAAATTTCGTGAAAAAATTTTACTGCTCTGTTTCAACATATGTAATTGTGGTACAAAGATCTGAAAGCAGATTTGTTTCAAGGTCCATGCTGAAATAAAACCCTCTACCAAAAACTGTCAAGACCTCTGAAAAAATTAAAGCTTCCCTCTTCTTTTTCCACTAAATTACTCTGCCCTTGCTGTGAAGGATCAGTTGCTGGCCAACATCATTGTGAACTGCACAGCCCACAAAGGGACAATGATAAATGAAACTAAACTGAGTAACTTCCCTAGATTTCAGCAGAATTAGGAGTATGCTTTAACATCTTGAAACACTATCCTGATTTTGACATAAGTATTTTGGTGGATCTGGGCTTAAAGCGAGAATCAGAAGACTGGGCAAATTAACTGCTTTCCCCAGTTTCCTCTATGACAAATTCCCCTGGCAGCAGAGAAGTGTTACCTCTGTTTACATATGCCAGCAACTATATATCTGGTTTCTATACAGTCAGGTGAGCACTGATTTTGAAAGTAAGGCCTGTCTTTAGGATGTGGATTGGAGCGATCAGTAGGATTGAACCTAATTAATAGGATTTTCTGGAAGTGAGAAGCCCAGGGCAAGAGACTTTTAAATGCACACATGCTTGGGATTTTTCTTTTTTCCTTTTCCTTTTTAACTGTTCTAATTATTTTCATGGTGCACATGATTTTGGTTTTTTCCCCTCTATTACTACAATACCATAATGCAAATTCAGCATTATTTCAGTTATTATTCATACTGCAGAAGCACCTGATCAAGGACTAGCACCATGCAAAGCCTATTGATCTATAAACATGATGGGAAGACCATAAGACAGTTGCTCTGCACCAGATACAGCCAGTTCCCATTTCTCAGAGTAAGTAATTCATCTGCCAGTCAAATTACTTTGCACCAAGCAGTTTGTTGCTCTCTAACTTTAGCACAAGAATCAAATTGCTCTGGTTTTTGCAGATGAACTGCAGTTTCAGGATAAAGCCTGTTCTGCATAGGAAAACTGAGTAGCAGAATCACAGCAGCACAATTATTCTATTTAGGTGTGTGTTTCATGAGCATTTCTGCCCTGGGCAGAGTTACAGCTGCAGTGTCACCCCTTCACCAACACAGCTCAGCTACCGACTGCTCTCTGCAGACAAACATGTAAATTATTTCCCTTTCCAGCCCTTCTCATTAAAAAATCTTTTCATATTGACTTGTAATTTTTCTTTCAATTCTAAATAATTAGAAGGGGTGAAAAATGCCTGTCTAGTTTCTGAGTTACACTTTTCCCACCCACGTTTTGTTCTGTTTAACATATTATGCTGATTACAAATATCTCTTGCAGTGAAAATGTGAGGCCTTTTCTAGTGTATTTTCTTAGTTCTCATTTAAAAGGACCCTTTGTAGCTCTACGTAAATTTAAAGTATCTATTATGGGATTTCTGAGTCTGAATGTTCTTGCGAGTTATTTTCAAGATTCCAATAAAAAGCAAATAAGAAAAGGGAAGCATATGGAGCTGCCCCCTCAAGAAAATAGGATTGAATGTCTTGAAATCAGCGTGATACTCAAAATTACAGGCTGCTCTGGCTGGTCAGCCTGGCTCCTGACCTCTCTGTGATAAATCACTACTGACATACACAAATAGCTGACTTCTCTAGTCAATTCCCTGTGTTTTTAAGAGTATCATAAACATGTTCTTTATCAGGAATGAATCATGGGAAAAGGCTGAATATAAGCTAAATGGATATAGGGAGCTATTTAAAATTAGAGCACGTTCTCCACCATCTATATTAGTGTGCTGGTGTTGACATAGCTGTGATGCAGCACTGCAACACAAAGACTTGTGTTTTAAGGGCCAGAGTCATAATATGAATATTCTGATTTATATAAAAATATAACCCCTTTAATTTAACAGTTTTCATTGAAGAAGTATAGAAATATTTGATCCCTATGATGGTTTTATTTAGGTGGTTTATTTGCTTTGTAATTAGAGAATAAAAAGGTGGTTGATTTGGGAGTTCAGTCAGAATGTTGGAAAGGTGTAATTTTTATTGACTTATAACGTGGAAAGAAAAACTATCTGCAAAATAATGATATTTTCATCTGACTGAAATAACCTAATGCGCTTCTTGGTTGTAGAACTTTTAACCAAGTCATATCTTTCTAAAAATTGCAGTTTATTTGCATGAAGTATNGATTAATATATGTATAGGTAAAAGGCCGGGCATTTAATTTTTGAGAATACCAGTAAATGTTTTCAACAAAACAATTTAAGAATCATTAAAGTGCCTCACAAGA
>VYZX01006990.1:1300456-1336026 GCA_013401335.1 Brachypteracias leptosomus
GGAAGCACAGAGTTTGTTAGATCCTGCATTGTTGGCTGTAAATGGGGGCGTATAAGTTTTATATTTGATTTGAAATCCTTTATATCTTGTCATATTGTCTTTTCTTTCCATCTACCTTATGTTTATCCAACTTACAGACCTATACATGAGGTGCCTTGAACACTGGAATTTCAGGTTTTGGCTTGGAGAAATTTTAGAGACAGTAAAGCTGAGTTTTGCACAACTGTTACTGGGTTTACCAATCACGTGCTGAAGATCCTACCACAAGCTGTGCTTAATGATCCCTGCTGAGTGAAAACCACACACATTTCTCCCTTCTCAATCTTATTTTCTCCTGATGGAGCAGACTCTGATAATGAGTCCAAAAGCAACAAAATGCTGCATAGTTATGGTCCCAAGGAAGAATGAGGAGGTGGGAAAGTTGTTCTGGGTTTGTTTTATCTTGTGGAGAGTATTTAGCACAGACAGTTTTCTTAGTGTCTGCTGTGAGATTTTTTTTAGTATGTAGACAAGTAGTTTTACTGTCTGAATCTACTGCTGACCTTTTTTCTTTTTTCTTAAGTTATTTTTAATCCTGTGGGGTTAGTATCATGTTTCAGATTTCAACTGATGAAAATGAATGATAAATTGGCAGCATATTACCCTATCTGTTAGAGTATGAAACTGGTACGAAATTAAAAGCAGATGTAAAATTGTTAAGCTGGCAATTTCTATGTTGTGGGTGGATTTTCTGAAATACCCAAAGGGAATTTTTAAACACTCTGGAAAAGTCATCAGAAAGATCATAACCTGTGCATGTTGCAAATAACAAAGAACATTAAGCACAGAGGAGATCTCTGCAGAATATCCTAACCCATGTTCACATTCTCACCTCACTCTTGAAGAAGAAAACCAAAGAATCATTTAGGTTGGANACACTAGTGACAAGGCTGAAAGTTGGATTGCTAACACGTGCCAATGTTTGCCCTAAAAAGCAATTTGGTGAAGAGCCATGCAAAAGCCCTCTCCAAAGAGGGAGATGTTTTAAGGTGGTAACCAACAATAAAAAGAATTAATTTCACATTTGGAGACCACTCATTTTTGAACTGGTCTGGTTGAGTATATTCCACTATATGCTGAAAGAAGAGACACAGCAGTTGATTTGAGGAAATGGCCTCAAGTTGNGTTTGTATGGGGTTTGGCTTTTGGCGGTTGTTTGTGGTTGGTTTTTGTTTTTGGAAGTGTTGAAGCTTAAAATAACTGCTGCCAGACTGCACAGGGCTCTAACATGACCAGTGAAATACTGACACCTCTAAACTTTCCAGTTTTGCTGGTACTAGTTCCTCTAGCTGTGTGTGTTTCATAGGNAAAGCTGTATAGAAATGGTGCTGAGGGACATGGTTTAATGGTGACTTCGCAGTGTTGGGTTAGACTTGATGATCCTAAAGGTCTCTTTTAGACAAAATGATTCTGTGATACTATTTGTTAGGCTTGCATAGGGTGGGAAGAGAAGGGAAGCAAAAGGGTTGTACAGTTATGGAGGAGTACATTTCATCTGGGAGGGGAACAGGATGTTTCCTTCTTCTGCAGCTGGATCTTGGTCTGTAATTCATTGCCTGTGTCTCACACTGGCCATGATCATGAGTACTTGGCTCGTTGCTTTGTTTCAGACAGATACAATGCCAGAGTGTTCACATCCTAAGTGGGATAGAAAAGTTGGCTGATCAAGCACATAACTGATCCTCAAATCTAAAGATTTATTTATGTACTTTGAAATTCTTTCTCAGTGAATGATTTATTTTATATGTACACCATTCGAAACAAAGAAGTGATTCTCTCATTTTTTTAAAGTTGAGGGATAACAAGATACAGAGGCATGCCCTCTCAATTGCAGTACCCCAGAAACATTTTTTAACTCTCTTGTGTCTGGGTCGTGGCTTCTCCCTGTGTTCATCCCCTCGCTCCTGCTTCCCCACACCTCTGTTTCCATGTTCCTAAGTCAAAGAAACTTTAATATGCAGTGTGGGTGACAGAGGACATCACAGCTCACTTCTGCCACATAACATGGGCAGAGCTATATAATCTGGATGTATCCAGTATGAACAAACAGAAAGGACAGACTGGTTTTCTGCAGGTACTGGGAGTAGGGCTGAGGCTGCCTGCTGATTCATTAGAGATTAGCAGTGATTATGAGCCTTATCAGTTCACAGATTGTCTAAAATAGATGGAGGAAAAACAAAGGAATGCATATGGATGTTTCCCAAATATGCATCAGCTTAGTTCTGAATCATGGTACTGTGTAAGTTCTGTAAGAGAGATGAAACTCATAGTCCCTGATGTCTATGCTTGGTTAGAGGTAAAAACAGTTTCACTCAGTCTCTTTTAAGACTTTTTACAGATTGTGTAGGGCAAACAGTCCTTCTGTAGAGGAGGAAAAGACATTGCAGTAGCTGTTTCTCTGGTATCACTGGCATCAGTGGCATCTCTCCAGTCAGCATTCAAGTGCAGTGGCATTCACTGAGTGTTCTGTTTTCCAGGAGCAGAGCCTCTTGCTCTATTTCAGTTGGTGTTACAAAACATGAAAAGACAGTCTCTTTGAATAAATTTCCTTCTTCCAATCACTGACCCTTTAAAATGTATTTCCTTTTTTTCATTTTGATTCCTTTTCAAGGCATATTTGAACTAGTTAGCTAACCCTTCTGCAGGCTGAATGCTGCTGGTACTCCTGAGTTATTGATGCTTGTGTAGATGCTGCTAGACAAGCTGTGTGAAGCTTCACTGGCAGAAGGTAACCTGGTGCACTCCTCAGGGATGTGGTGCCTCTGCACTGGAGTACATCCACCCTTGCCTTTTGGTGGCATTTTATCCATTTGCTTTGGGTTTATGTTTATTAAGGGAATTGCCATTACTCAGGCAGCGGGCTGGCATTTACTAGTTACATCAAATTTGTGTATGTGTATATGCAGGATAGTGCTGACAAAAGGCTTCTGCTTCCAAAAATTACTGGTTTTGTTGCATGAAACAGATCTTGATTGTCTGTGCGTCTATGCTGACTTAGACCTGTACAGATACTTTTTTATTTTTTATTTCACAGCATGGCTCAACAGAGTTGAGATTTGTGGTTGTATCCAAGATACATCTTGGATATACAAGGTTGTACATCTATCCAATTATGATAAAGTGTCTGTGAACTTGGCTGGATGTCATAGGTCCTGCCACTCACATGAGCACAAGTGGCTCATAATGACTTGAATAACAGTCAAAATAAAAAAAAAATTAAGCTTCAAGAAAATGAGCAGATCTATACTGCAGTGCAAGCAGAAGAGTGGCTGGAGATTATGCCACTTTTCTGCTGGTTAGTAGTGATAATGATGATGGCACTTAGCTAGTCCTATACAGCCTCCAAGGACCACACTAAGTATGCACTAGTTAAATGTGAACTACTGTTTCCTTTCACTTTTTACTGCATTCAGGAAGCTTGAAGCCTTTTATTATGTGTGACAGACCTGGCAATGAAAAAAGATTTAACCAGCCTGACATCAGCTTCCAATCAAACTTCCAGACTGTAGGAAATCATCAATTAGATTCGTATGAAAAAGAATAAATGTCCAGAAAATGACATGGTACAGCTCCAAATCAAGTTATCCTGTATCTTTTTCTCATCTTCTACACGGGTTGCAACACGCTGCTTGTACCATCAGTAGAAGTGTTAGGATAATTTGACAAGTGCTGATTTCAACCAAGTTGTGTCAGCCACCTGCAAAGAATATGGGCCTTGATTTTATTCCTTTCAAGTATATGAAAATATTTTCTTTGTCAGAATAGAAAATTGGGAACTCGGATATGGAGTGGATGTTCCTCTGTTCCAAATACTAGGTGTCTCCTAGTTTCTTTGTTGCTTGATAGACCTATCTCATTT
The DNA here is from genome assembly GCA_013401335.1 of Brachypteracias leptosomus. Lineage (NCBI taxonomy): Eukaryota > Metazoa > Chordata > Aves > Coraciiformes > Brachypteraciidae > Brachypteracias > Brachypteracias leptosomus. The sequence continues at coordinate 1,304,355 of VYZX01006990.1, forward strand.
AATGTCACAGAAAGAATTGTCAAGAGGAGATGTGGGTAGGGAGAAGGGGATTTGTTTCAGTAAATACCTCTTTATGACACTTTCTGAGAGGCAGGCAGGCAGAGCTGGAGGCTTTTGCAAGTGCAGGTTTTTGTCCTAATTATGAACTACTTATTTTCTTTTTTATAAAATGTATCTTGGTTTGTTAATCAGTTTGTGATTGCTTTCTTTTCACTTTTGTTTCTCAGTCAATACTATTTTCAGTGGACTATTTTGCAGCTGGAAGGGGTATCCTTGAGGTTCAAACCTTCCTCTAAATGTCTCATTTTATTTAGGTAGTGTAGGATAATTCAATGTGTACTGGAGGCAATTCTGTAAACTGACATTGCAGTTGGAAATGAGGTGGAAAGAAGAGTGATTTTTACACTCATCAGGTTGAGCATGGATTTGTTTTGTTTCAGTATTTTTTGAGAGGACTCAAAAATCAATGCATTTGCTTTTTGCATTTGGATGCTTCCAGGCTGTCATGGAGCAGCAGGCACTGCCTGCCCAGTGCCAGGGTGAGCTGTGACCCAGGGTGACAGCAAGACAGGCAGGGCAGGCACCTGGACAAGAGGAACAGAGCAGGATCAGGGATGGCTGTTGGAGTTGGATGCTGTCTAGTGACTACCAGTCAAGTCTTCAGCAACCTGGCTGGTCCCACCTGGGTGAGACATGAGGCCAGGCATGGGCAGTGTCACACAGGCCAGACCTGGCTGAGACCTGGAGCCAAACTCAGCTCCACCCAGGGAGTTTCTCATGGGTCTTTCTCTCAGATGAGCTGTTCTCCAGCAGTCTGACCCATGTTATGACAGTCCTGTAGCAGAGCTGACCTTGCAAAGCAAGTAAACTCCAGGTGGGAAGAGGCTGCAGAGCCTGCTGATGCACTCAAGACCATGGCAAGGTAACCTCAATCCATGGGTTTTTTTCAAGCTATTCTTCACAATTACTAAAGATGGAGTTAGCTTCTTCCTTTTTATTTATTTTTTTTAAAATTGCCTCTTGTTATACCATTCTCTCTTGATTCCAGTAGCTAAGGCTTTTGGGGCAGCAGGAGAAAGACCCTCTGTAAGCCATGAACACAACCATCTAGAGCTGCACAGGCAATTTTCCTGCCACCTCCTCCAGCACATTGGACTTCTGCAGTCTGTGGCACGCCCTTGGCAGGCTGCACTGATTGTCCTGGTTTCTCAGGATAACCAAAGTCCATGATTCACTACAATGGACTACATCCTAAATTGAGAACAGAACCAAATTGCAAGGGCTTTATAAATAGGTTGTGTTATTTACATGTCTTAAAAGGATGCTAAGTAGCACAGACTGTGAATAGGAAAGACTTCTTATTTTGCCAAACAATCACAATTTGTGGCTACAGGAATGTTCTTAAAGTGTTTACCTGGGAAATAAATGACCTTTTTTTTTCAGAGATAAGATTTAACACAACTATTTCTTGTCTACAGAGTGGTTTTTTACCTTCTGTGAGTTCTCTGCACAGCTTCCTAGAAAGTAGAGCAATGAAGGCTTCCTGCTGCGAAAATTGGGGCAGAGTTGTTGCCTTTGTTTCAGGAAGGCATGGTGGCTCACACAGTGCTCCTGCACACGTGGGCACACACGGACATTTCTTGCATCCTTTAGCACTACTGATTTTTCAGCCTTCTGCAGGTGGGCACAGGTCTGCTGAGCCTGGGGAACTGCCAGCTGGAGGCTGCCAGTCCCAGGTTAGTGCAGCACCAAGCCCAATCCAAGTGGCAGCTGGGTCTGTTGGCTGGGATAAGCATGGTGCTGAGGACTGCAACACGACTTCTGCTGGCCTGGGGTGTGAGCAGAGTGATTGCTGCCTGCAAAAGGCAGGCACGGCATCACTTAGCTTCCTGGGGTTACATCTTCAGTTAGGGTGACCAGGAATGTGTGGCATGTGTGTCTTTGGTATACAAGCCCTGAGATATTCCTTCTGGTGTAACCCATTGAATCACCCTCAGGCTTTTCATGAATTAGTCTAGAAGTGGTGGTTTTCTCATTCTCATACTTGCTGGATGGATTGAGAGGAAGATATCCAAGCTACACTTGGAAAAATGTGTTTATGGCATTTCTTGCCTATTAAGATATATCAGATCATGTGTAGCTTGATCATACTATCGTTTTAGTCATCAGAACTAATAGTTCTTGTTGAGTGTATTTTCTTCCTCACATGAAAAGTGACTTTATACGTACTCAAATAGCAAATAAAGTTTGTGAATTCTTTTTTTCTTTCTTTCTTCTTTTAATAGCAGTAACTCCCACGAACTGGTACAAGGCTGGGTACTGTGCAAGCAGTTTTTCACTCTTAGAATGCTGCTACTGAAAAGCAGATATTGTGTAAAGTACCATCGATCACTGACGCGGTTTTATACAGTTTGTCACCATTGTTCTTCGTATAGCATTGAGTCACATTTAGAGCTATGGTACAGCTCACAAGTGTTCAGCAGGGGGGAGGAAAAAAAGTGTTGGTGGGGTTTTTTTACTTAAAAAAAACCCCATTACTATGTGTAATCTAATATCAATGATTTCTTGGTATATAAAAATATGTCTAATATGGCCTAGTCTAGATGAGAACAGGTTTATTAATATATTTAGAAGTGTATAATGTGGTTTGTAATTATGGAGTTTCTAAAGACCTAGAAGAGCTGAGGTTAGGTACTAGACTATTAAAACAGAAATCTAAAAGGCTGTTCCAACAGATGATTAGCTCGGAGGCAGAGATGGACTTTTGTGGTATGACTAGATTTACCTGAACAGCTTTGGGATTTCCTAATTTCCTGGATTTTTTTGTGACTAAGACCATACTGTGTCTCAGGTAGAATTCAACTGAAATACTAGATACCTATGTCTTTAAAGAGATGAACTGTATACATTTTGGTAGTTTTTTATAGAGACTAGTTTTCCTACAGTGCCCCAGAGTTTGTTCTGCTCCCTGTGCATGTCACTAGGACCCGTTACCTTCTTCTTTTGCCAACTAAGAATCCTAAGGCCAACCCAGGACTCAGATTTTTCCTGAGACTTGTTTTATTTCTTCTAATGTAGCATTGATTTAAACAAACTGCTTCCCTGTGAATGTGCTTTAGTGATTCCACCAGGAATTTTGTTTACATTTGGGGGATTTTTCTGACTGCATGGCAGACACTACCATTGACACTACCATCCTTGCTGCTTACCACGGTAAATCTGGTGGTAGGCACAATAAATGCTTTTCTCTATGCTCAGCTTGTCTCAGTTTGTTGTAGTGTGTATATAAACTGGTCTCTGTACCTTCATTGCTATAATGTACATTCTGGAGTGGGGAAAGATAGGACTAAGACTCTAAGAAATATGTCTTTTTAGAGGTGAAACAACCTGAAAAATGACAATTGGAAACTTTTAGCACTTGTTGAAGGCTGGAGAGGTTTCATTTTGCAGAGAAGGAGCAAAGCATTTGTGTGAGTTTTCTAACTAGTTTTTATCTTAAAAAAAAATACAGATTGACAGCAGTTGTCAGTTTGCATGGAGAAAAATCAATTGAATTTGTTAAAGGAAGTTGGCCTCAAGTGCATGGCAAAAAAGATGACTCTGAATTGATGCATGGGCAGAGCACAAGTTCTCCATCTGGCAAACACCACATAAGTACAGCTTTTAGACACGAGAGATTCCATGCTGCACGGATGGTACCAATGGCCAAGGCTACTTTGGAAATCTTGTAATTAGCAAAAAATAGTTTTGCCCCTTCCTTCAGCCAATATAGGAAAGTTTTTTGTTTTCCTTTCATGCACTAGCTGTACAGATGAGCTTGTAAAATGAAATGGAGAGAAACCTGTTTGTAGCTGGGATGTGGAGGAGGCATCACTGTATGATCTTTGTGTTAGCTTAGCCATTTAAATTCCTCTGGGAAGGGTGAGAAATGAAGTTTTTCTTCCTTCAGTGCAGAAAGGACAAAGTTCCAAAACCGGTTCAATCTGTGGCACCAACCAAGCGACACTTAAGACTGGAGAAGAGAATTGTGGGCAAGTGCTGATCCAGCAGTGCTCTGTTAGCAGAGCTACAGAGGATTGATGGGGTGCTGCTGGAAAGATGGCTGTGAAATGGATTGTGAAATTACTTTGAAAGCTCTCAGCTAGTGTAGAAAAGTGTCAGTAATCCAGAGCAGCAGAAGGATTTGAGAAAGGGCGAAAGCCAAAGCAGTATTTATTTTTCAAGAGGGAACCCTTTGAATTTAGACATTTTATGTTAGCTCTCAGTATCATAAGAGGTATGTGGGTTTTAAACATTTAAAGCATAAGGTAGGAGAGGTAGGGCTTTAATCTTGTGAGTTTTCTAATTGATTTAGGAGTATGTGTTGTCTGTTTGTACTAGCTTCTGGCAGCTCTGACTGGAATTGTGCAGTTGGGATTTATGACCAGCAGAGATTTCAGAGGTAAATTGCTGTGCAGTGATAATCTGGAATTTGGTCCAGAAGCAGCTGGCTAAAGCCTGCAGCAGCATGGTGAGGGATCGTGTTGTCTGCGGAGGTGGAGCTTCTGAGAGTGGGGTAGGTGGCACATCAGAATGGTTTGGACAGCAGCTTTTGTCCAGGAGTCTAGTGAAGAGGAGGTGGAAGGAAGGACTACAAACTGATGGTGAGGCAGAGAGGGACAGGGTGCTTCACATGAGCGAGCACCAGGGTGGTGTGAGAGATTGGAAGTGCAGGTACCCTCCCTTCCTTCAGGGTTGGAAGACTTGCATCCAGACATTTAAGGCTGTGGGTTCTGTGGTTCACCACAGGGTGTACAGTCTTTCCATGAGACTTCTTGTAACGTGTTTATTTCCTGCTAAATGCTGCCCATTGCTTTCAGGACAGACAGACAAGGGGACAGACAAGGTGGTTTGTATCTGGCTCTTTATTGCATGCATTGCTGTATTTTTATACCCTCTGCTTTTTCTGCCACAGCAATTACATGGCTCTGCTGCTAGGTCTGTGCTGATGTCCTCCATTATGCAGCTTCCAGATAGAGCTGTTTTGACAAGCAAGACAAGCACAAGGGGGCAAAAAATCCTGTTTCCTCCCTTCACAGTAGTCACCAGGATACAACGTCCTCGAGGGCTGTGCTCCTTCTGCCAGGGCCTGCAGAGAGACTCTAAGCTGTGAGACCAGCCAAACACAGCCTCAGGAGTCTGTGCCCCAGCAGGATCTTCGTCATAAATGTGCTCAGATGTGGGTGGGTAGTTTCTGTGCATGGCTGTGCATATGGTGTGTGGAATTTGTCCTCTGAGTAACCTGGCTTTGGGGTTTATCGTCAGAGTTCAGAGTGGTCATTTTGACTGTCACCCTCTAGAATCACATATTATGAAATGAATACATTTAAAAATCTGTTCAGAGTAAGCATTGCCAGGCAGACAAAAACTAGCATCTGAGACGGTGGACATCCCTGAAGTGATACAGCTGCGAAGCATTTACTGTTGTTTCTGAGACTAGCAGTTAGCTGCTGATCTTTTAGGCAGAATTGTTTTCTGACTGTCCATACTAAAGGTAGAGCTGGAGCTGCAGATGACTGCTACATACAATGTCCATATCAGACAACAATCTTCTCTCATTGCCAGCCTCTTGGACTGGAGGTGAAGCTCATAACCTAGTCCTCATGATAGGTCCTTGTGTCTTCTACCTCATGGCACCCCATGCAGCTGGTGGTGTGTCTGTTGTCCTCACAGAGGTGTGAGCTTCAGAAAGTGCAGTTAGTTAGCAGAAACACAGGTGAAAAGTAGAATCACTGAACAGAATTGGTTTGATTCTAACTCAAGCCAGGACAGCTTCTTCTATGGCTACTGTCCTGGGTTGACCTGGAGGTGTGAGTCAGAAGATGGTTGTTACATTGCCCTGGGATCCAGAGGTACTCACATCTTCTACCTCCTGGACACAGCTGGAGATGCAGGTCACAACATGGGCCTCTGCATCTTCATGGGGTAGGGAGCTGCTCTCACTGTTGGCAGTGTGGGTGGGAGCTGTTGGTCATCACCTGAGTGTTTGCCACCCACAAGGCACAGAGGTGCTTATGTCTTTTTAGAGTAATCCATCAGTGTCTGAGATGTGACAAGCTCTGTGAGCAAATTCTGTGCAACAGGAAGAAACTCCTGCTCTTTTGCTCCTCTGACCTTTCACCATAGACATAAGGTGAAAATTAATCCCAAAGTGAAGATAATGTCAGATTGATACAGTGTCTAACAGCTGTGGATCTGTTCTGATTGTGGAGAACTGCAGTTTAGGCAGCCTTGAAAATCCCTACACCTCTTTTTGGTGCTTTTTGAGTATTTTTTGTCAACTTCTGTAGAACCAGATCTTCAATTTTGTTTTACATGTGAAAGAGTGCAGCACAGTGGGAAATGGTCTACAGGCTTATTTGTGTCTGGGGATTTCAGGTATTTTCAGAAATGATACCAAATATGTACTTCATGCTCCAAATGTACCATTGATGGGACAGTAGTTTATTATTGGAATTTTCTGAGAAAAAGTTTTCTTCTCAAAACTACCAAAACTCCCCTCGCTGTGAATTCTGTAATGATGGTGACTCCCTGAGATCAAGTGGGCTATTTAAAGCTTCAGTTCAGAATACATTAAAAGGGAAAACCAGGGAAATTCAGAGATACAGCAATGTGCACCTGAAGGACGCATGAAAATTTCAAGCATGTTGATTACAGCATCCTGCAGGTGATTCACAGCTACCAAGTACCCACCTTGAACTGTGTGGTGCTCTTGCTAGGGCTGCCACATTCCTGTAATTTGCTTTTTTTTTTACGTGCACCTGCTCTATACAAAACTATCTTGGAAATTGTTTTCCTAACACATGAAGAACTCATATAGAGTACTTCAAGCTATATTCACTACTATGAAGTGTCTTGTTGGGGTTAGGTTTAGGTCTCAGGAAGACTTAACACACAGGAACAGTATTATTCTGTAGGACTAAAATGCATTTCATCTAAATAGGGGTTTGTAACCTTATTCTGTAAGTAGTTTCCCTGTGGTCAGGGAAGTGTGTCTCTTACAGTTAGCATGTTTGGTTATATCACAACTGTATTTTATTCTGTGGTTTATAATTTATAAACAATAATCTACCACTCAGACACTTAACACATAGTCAAGAAAAAACAACAATGTGATCAAGCCCCTCTTTTGGAGAGGCTACGTGGTGGATTTTTACAGAAAATACGGGGGGGGGTTGTGCTGCTTGTCATGCTCTGGGCAGCTTCTATTGAACCAGCTGGTTCTGCCACTGTCCTTGTCTCACTTATTTCACCAGCTTTTATTTTTCTGCTGATTTTAAGGCCCTGTTTCTCTAGGGTGTTATGAAAAATATCTAACTGTAGTATTAAGTATTCAGTTGCACTGATAAGAATAGGTTATTTTTCAGAGAAACGTAACTGATGTGGAGATACAAAAGATAGCAGAAGTTATTGTGAAATCTGATGTAAACAGTCATTTTGTTGTGCTATTACTTTGGGAGGCAGCAGGATATGCACAGGTTTTACAGCCTAACAATTATTCAGGCTCAGTGTGACTATCAGGAAAGATGAACAATTAAACAATCTTTGTTTAATACTAGTAAACTGGACAATTTTTAAACATGACAAACACTGATGAATCAAACAGGTGAATTTTTGCTCTTTAAATACGTGAGATTGTTTGTTACAAATGATGCCCCAGCTCGCTTTGCTGTGGGAGGATCCTTTGTGAGATATTCAAGATTAAAACAAACCTATATGTTCTAGTAACACAAAGGAACGTTCTTCTTTGAAACCAGTGGGTGGATAAAATTCTTTGGTTAAGTTTTTAAAAAACTCTCTGCGGGCTGTGTGGAGAATTGCCACATGCTTCTCATAGATTCCAAATTTCTGCCATAGCAAGTCCCACTGGTTTCAACCACAGGCTTTTTTGTTTTCTGTACTCTCCTTTGTAACCCTCAGCAAACGGAGGCAATGCCAGGAGTTCTGGAAAACAAGAGATAGAGGCTGTGAGCCAGTCCTACACTGCTGCATTCCTCTGCAGTGGTAGGACACCGTGTAGGCTTCCTTTCAGCTCTTCATTGTCCATCAGTGGCACTGATAACCGAGCGACCAACTCTGTGGACACAGGCAGAGTGTGAAGCAGTTCATGCAATCAAATAGATTGGTTTTAATTAAAATATTGAGATCAAAAATTGTTTTCCCACAGGGGATATTTTTAGCTTTTTTGAATGCCTCTTCTTACTATTGTGTTTTACTTCAATATGCTCACGAGCTTACAACACCCTCACACGTCCGTGAGGCAAGTAATAGAGTCCAGAGACGTTTTCTTTTTGCTGTGGTTTGTGCCATTTATTCCCGAATAGGTGCCTTTCTTCACATGTAACTGGTCAGTGCAGTTAGGTAAAGGCAGCAGATGGCTCAGTAGAAAACTTTTCTGCAGGACCTCAAAAGTGAGAACTAACTGTTTTCTTACAAAGATGCATCACTGAGTTGTGGAAATACATGTAAAGGCTCTACTTATAAAACCCCATTAGAACAGGGGAAGAGGAGGAAATTGGGCTCAATGCAGTGATAGACAATGTGTAACTTAGGCCCTCCAGCTAATTTCTTGCATGTTGAATGTGGTGTGACTTTGAGAGTAGGTTTAAGAACAATAGGTCTGTTGTACCTCTGATTTTAACCTTCAAGCATCATCTGTAATGGAAGAATGCATGGAGTTGGTACAGTTACTGCTACAGCTCCTGTGGTTGGGAACACATGGTTGCCTGGCTTGCTTTGATCCCTTTCCTTTGGCATGGCCAGAATGAACATGGCTATCTCAGCTCCTGTCACCACTTACATTGCTACTTCAGTCGAGTGTCTGTGTGCAGGGCTGTTTGCTCAGTAAGAACAGAGAGGAAAGAGGATACTTAAAGGTGTAATAATACAGAGTGTACAATTTTGGTGAAGATGTGATCAAGTCTAAAACCTGGCTCCCAGAGGGCAGCCCCTTATGTGTGTAACAGGACATTAATGCACTTCAGGCCACAGTAACCACACGTGATTCCTGTTAATATCCAGACTTTGGGCATGAACTACAGCACTGGGGTATTACTGTGCAGACCACGAGTGTTTTCACATCTGACATACAGATGCTAGGAGTTGTGTGGGCCTTGGTGGAAATCCTGACAGTACAGAAGGGCTTTCCAGCAAGAGGACCCCAGGTGATGCTATATCAAAAATATCTGCCTCAGATAGTATTAGTACTTTTTACACAGCGATACCATAAAACTTAGTTGCCTTCAGTGGAACAATAATGCTGAACACAGGTGTAATGAATATACAGTGTATTTGGAGGTTTTATTTTCATTTTGTATTTGTTTCATAGAACCAACCTTCTCAAATCACAAAATTGTCATCAAAACTAAAAAAAAAAAACCCTAAAAATATGAATAAAAATATTCATGAGATAAGTCTTAGGCATGTTTATTAATGTCACCATTCCAGCTAGATGCCATGTTCCTGTGTGTTTTCACCTGTCATAGATTGGTTGTCATGGTTTTACCATATATAGTTTTATTATATTTTAAAAAGTCGGTATAGTTACCCTACCTAAAGAGATATCACAGCAACAGTTCTCCACAGCACCACCTGTTACAGGGATCCCTCCTCCAAAGGCTGTTAAAAAAATGCCTGTTAAACAAATATATGTTTGTTGGCTTTACTGCAGAGTGATGCTTAAGGGATGCATTTGTCATGAAACCACTACTCTTGTAAAAAGTGATGGTTCACAGTTACATATTAAACACTCTGGGACAATGAAGTCTAGCAGAATTTAGGGGAAAGAAAAAAACCAAGTCAAGCTGTTGATGACCCTAACAAACTTGCAAAATTAATAGTTCTTACTGCTTATCACTCCATAATCCAGAACTACTTTTATAGATTAAATAAATGTGTATTGACCTCATGTGGTGTTCATCATCTGGCTTTTAAGCATTGGGTCCCTGAAAAAGAGGCAAACTGGGGAAAGCAGATGATGTTTGCTGTTAAAGGACATAATTTACTGGTCATGTTGTGTGGAATTTTACAGTTTGCTTCAGTATAAATAGGACCTTGAAACAGTTGCTGCCATATTGGAAGAAATGTATTTGTTTTAACCAGATTATGAGAAGCCCATGCAAACTGGTACTGCTTGTACAAACAATGCATATACTAGGCCTAATGCTTAAAAGCTAAAAGTCCTTTCTTGTTCCCCAAGCAGAGGGGTGATCATTTTGATTATTCTTATGTAGTAAAGAACATTTCTGGCAGATCACCTCTCTCATATTGGCAACCTTCAGAATAAACAAATTCATGAGTAGATTTTGCTAGCTCTGCTTCCCGAGCTCTGAGAATTGTCTCTCATGTAGCTGAGGGAAGTCCTGAAGATGGTACATCTCAGGATGAAGACAAGACCTACTGTCTGGTATGCTGAGGGAACAGATAAGAAACTGGCAAGTCAGCTTGGAAAATGTATTTATCCCAGTATCAAAAGAAAACACTGGTGTTACAGATGCCTTTGGCAGCCAGCAAGTTTTTCATTGACTGGCCCCTTGAAAGGAAGGCTACTGGTCATTTCAAGAGAGATTTGACTGGGTCTCTTACCTAGTAAAGCAGCTACTTGTGAATTGATGCCAAAGTATGTCAAATGTTTGAGGGTTGGTTTTGGGTTTTTTTTTTTTCAGCAGACCTGGAATACACTTTAGGTTAGTATCAGGAATTGAGAGAAATTGCACTTACTTTTTCATGCTATAGTAATTAGTGTCTGAAAGAATTGTCATTTTCCTATGCAATTTTCTTTTTTTTCCCCTACAGCATAGTTTTATGCTACAAAGGACATATTCCTATTCTACCTGAGTGAATGCAGTATTTATTTCCTTCAAAATGTGTAAGCATAAAAAATATAGACGTAGCGTCACTCCTTGCTCCTGCTAAACCTGTAAAGAGAAAGGTGTTTCTGTAATAGGGTGTGAGCTGGCACTTCCCTTCTTTCCATCAAAACCTTTCTGTGTTTCCATGTGAGCTCTGCTGCAAGGCTAAGCTCCATTTCTCCACGGCTGCTCTTCAGCAGGAGAGGGCCAGGGAGAGCTTGAAGAGATGAGATCTTTTATGAGTCTGAAAGTCTTTGTGCCAAGACTTAGGCATTAGCAAAGGTCTAGAATAAATAGATCCCATTTGACCTATTGGTTTTCAGTCCAGCAGTAGTCTCAGGGGACATAATTCTGCCTGCAGAGAGTGGTTAGAACTGGTGTTCCACAAGGCATCAAGGATTCAAGGAAAGCAGCATTTGTCAGGCTCTTCTCATAAAATTTTAAGGAGAAATTCCATTAATCTGGGTACAGCAATGTAGTCTAAATGTCAGCTCTAAAAATGTGTTGTGCTTTTACTCACAGCCAGTGGTCTTTATTGACCCAGTATGTATTACAGAACTAAACTTGGTCTTTTATTCAACTTAGTTCAATAGAAGTCAATACAACTCTGTAGTAACTGGTATTTATGAGTCTATACTGGGCCAGGTGGAGTTTTCCACTTCTTAGCTATATTTTTAATACTAAGGTTTATTGTGCCATAACAGCCCCTTATTTCACTGCTTCATCAGATCAGTTTAGAAGTGTATTCAACTGATCAAGGGAATGGAAACACCCTCACAACCTTTCATTCTTGTCTGGTAAGAGCCTTATATGCTCTATAACATCTAATGTATACAGTGATGGAGGAAACTCAAAGGAGTGCATGTTATGCTTGGCAGAAGACTTTTCATTTTTGTGGAGGTTTGATCTACAGCTTGATTAGCCCATAGGAAAAGCTTCAGTTACTCTCAAGCTATAGAGAAAATTTGCCTTTGGGTGGATTTTTTTTTTTCCCCTGAAAGTGATAAGCTTTGGCAAGGAGGGAGGGAAAAGAGTGAGCTGTAATGGAAATGATCTCTTAGCTAACTGCAGTAGGAGTGTTAAACTCATGTGAATGTGTATGATGAGACACCCTGGCCCTTCTCTCTGCATTCACTCTGCTAGCAAATGGGGAAAATGCTTGTGTAAAGGCTAAATGCGCCAGCAGATCAGCTCTAGCTGTGTTCAGAGCTATGGCCAACTGTTTGTTTCACAATTAAGCTGCATGCCATCTCTTCCAAAGAGAAATATTTGTTCAAAATTGATTTCCAACAGTTTGATGCTTGTCAAACGCAGTAATTAGATCTGTGAACTGAAATGTCTGATGGCATATTGCCTCCTAACCGTATTAGCCAAGTTAGGCTGAGAGCCATTTCTTGTCTGCAGTGTCTTAGCATAATGAGGATAAGTCAAGCTTTGCCATTCAGATTTAACAACACTGACATAATTCTTTCCTCCCCCTCCCCAAATAGTTCTGTAATGAAGCCTGATGGCTGCAGACCTTCCATTCTGCTGTGAGCTGCACCGCAGTAGAAGTACAAACCAGTAGCTGGATTGTACCTCTCACTGGTGCCTAAGGGAGAGGTGGAACCACCTGAAGCATTTTGATCAGATAACTCCTGTGGTTTTTAAAGCCACTCAGCAAATGACTGGGTGATCCATGGCCTTGTTTGCTGAACCTTTCCCCACACATTTACTGGTTTGCACCCATTCTCTCATCCCCTTTTCCCCATTTAGTCTGATGAGTGGATGCTCCCAGTGCATGCTGAGCCGTGCAGTGCTCCTCGGTGCCATCTCCAGTGGTAGAGCCCTGGCTGGAAGCCAGGATTGGCCTTGCTGTTTCTGACAGATGACCTGCACCAGTCTGCAAGGTGAACAGTTTTTGCTATACTTGCCTTTGATACGTGATACATCTGAGCACCAAATAGTTGGATCCTTTTTCCATGGAAATGAAGTGTTAAATTGGCCTGGGTTTTATTTGATCCTGGCTGTTGTAGTAGGTCACAGTGTGTCAGTACATCTGCATGCTCGGACTCTTCATCACATCCACATCCAAAGCTACGCTGTCTCATCTACTCAAGAATGTTGGAGTTTGAAGTGAGGTGTGTGATAGTGCAGGAACAATGGAAGTGTGGCTTCGTGGCAGTACCAAAGGCAGAGTTGAATGAGGGCTCCCAGCAGTGCCTTATGCTGTACCTCCTGCGAAACAATTCCTTGAGGTCCTGTTTCCAGAGAACTTAACTGCCTAAAAAGGAAAGGTAAAATGTTGGGATCAGTTTTCTCAAAGCAGAGCTGGAACCCAGACATCCTCATCTGCAGCTTATGTAGTGATGATGGATGTGCTTTTTCTGTCCTTTTCATTCTTTCAAATGTCCTGATATTACCACAGCTGCTACTAAAAGCCACATGTTCCAGAATAGTGGTTTTCAGTAATGAAATTTCTTCAGTAATGGAAGGCAGACTATGACTAATACATTGCACATATGCCTTACTACACAGCTTAGTGAAGATCTTGAAACCTTAGGTGTTACAAAGCTGAGTAATTTTTTGGTGTAACTTTTTATTGTTCAAGTGACTAAAAACAGGTAAATCAGTACAAAATTCCAGATGTTTTACTTAATATTATCAACGTTTCAATAATCATGTGGAAATATAGTTGACTCAATTGAGAATACTGCTGCATTGTATTTAACGATGCAGTTGTCCTCTTATAGAAGAGATAGGACCAAAAAAGTAGAAAAGGACAATTACACATATTTCATATACTGAAGACCACTGCTTTGTAAATGTTCGTGGCTTAAGCTAAAATGAGAAGTTGATTCAAAAGGTCCCTAAAATTAAGCGAGATAATTTTCATCTTCATACCCTGAGAAAAGAAGGCCAAGAAAAAGGATATCAGTCATCAGTCACAGCAATCTCAAACAACAATAAAATATATTAAGTAATCAGTGCTAAAAATTTGATTAAGATACTTTCAGGTGTTTGTAACAAGTAAATAGTACTTAATTCTTAAGATTTTGTACACGTATTTAAGCTGGTGTTCTGTTATTACAATCAATATTTGCTGTATGCTGTGACTGTTGAACTAAGTCTCTGTCAAAGTAGGGGAATAAGCTTCAGCTTTCATAAGCTTAATTTTTCTCATTTATTTTACATTTGTAGAGGGTGAGAGGAATTACAAGTATCTGCAAGAAAGCAACACTGGAAAGGAGTGGGAGGAGATGAAAAACTTGTAATCCTTTTTTTTTTTTCCCCAAATTGAACGCTTTAAAACTCTTAGCTTGACAACCTCTTTCCAGGTTGTCTTCTGTATGAAAGAAGACTACAGGCTTCTGTATACACAAGGAGGGGCTATCAGAGAACAGCTCTGGCGAGGGACCCGTGAGAAGGATGTTTGTATCCGAGGTCTCTCCAGCAGAGGTTGTATAAAACAGTTTCTGTCATCTTGACAGTAGCTGTTGATTGAATCATAACTCTAAGAGGTCCTGGCTAATGAGAGGCTTACTTAAAAGTGTTATTTTGTTTCTCAAGAAATGGGGAAAACTGTTAAGGTCACAGTGGCTTTGAAAATACTTGTATGTGGCCTATCTATGATTAAAGGCAATGAAGGGTTGGATTCGATATTGTTTCACTGAAAGCACCTTTGGAATTTCTATTTCATGTCATGAACAGCCTGTTCAGGTTTTTTGATCCATTTATAGTCCTTCGTTTTGGGAGTCACTGTGTATACAGGCAACAAATGGCTTTGTTCCCTCTGATCAACACCCAGAGGGAAAACTGTGCCAGCAGCAGGCTCCAGAGCCACATGGGGTGAGGGGGAGTGGGAAGGTGCCATTGCCTTCAGGAGTGGTCCTCAGCCCCACCAGGAGTGCCAGATCCCTGCTCCACAGCTGGCTCCCTCCTGCTGCTTCTGGGCTCATGGCAGGACGTGCTTTCCTCATGCTCTCACTTGCACAGCTTGCAATGACTTTATTCACTTCAATATAAACAGACAACACTTTAATAGCCTTCTGGTAATGCCTCTGGCAACTCATTCTGCTGTGCTTACTCTTTAACCTATTTTACAAGGGTTTACAAAATAATAATGTCTGAAGAGCTCTTCCTCCATGGGCTGCTTTCTCTTGTGTAAGTGATATAGTACAGGAAGGGTGCTCCCTTTTAATGGCAGCTTCATCTTGCAGGGAGAAACAAACAAACAAAACGAATATCAGTATCATATGCACAGCATTTATAATGGGTTTTAATAAAAGTGTTTAAATATTTGTTATTAAATGAACAAATAAGCATATGTTTACATGCTCCGTTAATTCTGGATATCCTTAAGACATTATTAAAGTGATCTGTCTCTCCAAATGCACTTGAAGACTTTGATGAGTTAGCTCAAATATCAGCAATATCTCTCTGTTGCCTATTTTTAAATATTAGAGAAGACTTAGGCATGCAGAAAATCTAGAGGAAAAACTTAAATGTGTGCTTTCATTACTGAAATAAAGCATACAGAAAGATTTATACTTTATAGCTCACTGCGTATGCATTGGGAGAAGCTACTTTTGTGGCATAAAATACCCTTCTTTGTTGCTTACCAATACCCGTATTCAGTGACACAAAGAACAACTGTTGTAAAAAATATTAGTATGCAGATGCTCTGGTGTTTTGTTAATGCATTTAATTAAATACAATAGCCCTTTTGTTTGCTTTTCTTTATCTGTTTTTGAATGGATTTGTATTATGGTATAGAATCTAGGCTTAGAGTTGCTATTTAGAATGTTTTGCAGTTTTAGAATGTGTCAGATATCCATGTTAGTTACTTTCTGTTCCGTTCAATTATGAAAATTATCTGGGGACTTTAATAGTTTCTAGCAAGTTTGAAAGTACCTTTTCAGGAAAACCCAATCCCAGAGTTGCAGCAGGTATTTTCCTTTTCCCCACTGACAAGGTCTTCTGTGACAATTAGCATTGCTTAAATAATTGTATTGCTGAGAAATACTTTCAGATGTTTTAACCAAAGAAAATGTTCTTGGAAATTTTTTCCCCTGACATTTTCCAGGTAGTTTTCACAGAAGAAAAAAAAAGTTGCACAGGAAAACTGCATATTATGTTTTTATGTGAAAAACTGTAGCAGGCTGATTACAACAAAAGTACTGGCACATATTTGCAGAAGCTGTCATTGCTGTCTTGTGTCATTACCCATTAAGTGATTTCAGAATTACTCTCGGCCTGAGATAAGGTTTCCTTAGTGCCCTGTGGGTGGGCAAAGCCATACGAGATGACTGTGTCAAGCCAAAAATTGCTGTGGTGAATCAGCAAAGTACTTGAGCCCAAAGTACTTTGAAAACATGACAGTGCTTCCCTGATCCTATCCTTCCCGTGGCAACAAGGACCAAATCAAATGGGGATGTAATGAGGTAATTAGAGGACCCTAAAGGTAACCTGTGACTAACTAACTTATTTCTGAAATTTTGAGCCCTGTTAACTCCAAAAAAATGCTTCTGACACAAAGTGAGTGTGTGGGAGGTGTCTGCTCTGAAGATTTTCTCAAGTGAAGACCTATTGATGCTCTTTTGGTGTTCCTTGGAGACAAGACATATTCCTCAGTGGGTGCAGCTTCCTTTAGAACAGTAGGAATAATGGTACAGACTATAGAAGCCCCCATAAATCTTTTTATCACTGATAGAAGGAGCCTAGTACAGGTTAAGAGTGTGCTGCAGCTGATTCTTTCCAGATATTTTACTGCTTGCATCAGAACACAACTGTGGAGAAGGCAACAGGCATTTTGCTTACACCACAGAGGTCTGTCTTGGAACCTTTCTTGGCTTAAAACTCATCAGTTTTGTCACTTCTGAAAAGCATCAGATGCAAATCAGACAGTTTTGCTCAAGGCCTTGAGCATCAATGCAAGGACATCGTACACCGAGTGCCAGGATCATACGTGGAGAAAAAGTGTCACAGGAGGCCAAGCAGAAATTGCAGTTTAGTGTTCTCTGCTTTTTTTAAGTGAGGGCGATTTTAAATAGTGAAAAAGCTTCCCCTTATTACACTTGTTTGATCAGTATTGAAGCTACAGTGAGGGGCTCCAAATGGGGACAAAACCTTCAGGTACAAAAGCTCTGACATGGTGGAGAGGGAACATGCACTTGAGAAGACACAGTACTGCGATGTCACTTTAATTATATCCCCTCCCCTCCCATTTTGGAGGAAAACAGCACATTTTAGATTTGCAGTCCTCAGGGGAAAAGTATGGAAACTCCAATTGTTCACTATAAGCTGTCTCATCACTAAGCTTTCCATGTGAATAAAGTTAATTTAGTTGTGCTTCAAATACTCTATTATCTATTTAAAAACACATTTAATTAAAAGAAAAAGCACCTAGAACTACTGCAAATTTTGTGTGAGAACATCATCCTGGTTTCAGTTCCAAGATAGCTTAATGTTCTTGCAGGCTGGTAGAGAACATAGTTTCATTACAACTGCACATATTACAGGTTTTGTATGAAATGAGCATCTCAAGGCAAGGGAGAGAAAGCAGCATTGTTCCAGGGCTGTTTTTCACAGGCCTGTATTCATATCTCATCCTTGTTGTTTGCAGGAGAGGCAGATGTGAACCAGAACAATGGGACCTCCACGAAGAGCCCAGCGGTGACAGACTCCAAAGGCACAGCAGACCCGAAGAATGCCTGGCCTGAGGCCAACCCAGCTGACACGACTGGTCGCCCCCACTTGATCCGCCTCTTTTCCCGAGATGCCCCAGGAAGAGAAGACAACACCTTCAAAGATCGGCCCTCAGAGTCAGACGAGCTACAGACCATCCAAGAGGACAGTGCAGCAGCTTCAGAGAATTCGGATTTGATGGCTTCACAAAAACGCTCCTCGTTCCGATACGGATCAAAAATGGCATCTGCGAGCACTACAGACCATGCTAGACATGGATCTCCAAGGTACAGAGACTCGGGGCTACTTGACTCGCTGGGCAGATTCTTTGGAGGTGAAAGACACGTTCCCCGGCGGGGCAAGGTGAGCTCTGAGGAATAGAGAACTGCACAGCTACAGCAAAATAAAGTACAATTAAACAGGA
The DNA here is from genome assembly GCA_013401335.1 of Brachypteracias leptosomus. NCBI lineage: Eukaryota > Metazoa > Chordata > Aves > Coraciiformes > Brachypteraciidae > Brachypteracias > Brachypteracias leptosomus. The sequence goes on from VYZX01006990.1 coordinate 1,322,334, forward strand.
AGGGTGGGACTGAAAGGAAGGTGTAACTGCTATAATGCAAGAGTTGACTTAGCCAGCAAGGTGGTGCTTGCAGACCTGTAATTTAATGCTTGGCTTTAAACTGAAAACGATTTAAAAAAAGCATAGACCTGGGAAACAAGAGGAGCTATTCTGGGTGGTAACAAGGAGTATTAGCAATCCAAGTGACTCTAGAAACATTACTGAGAGGAATTTTTATGACCATTTGATGTGGTGCATTTGTATGCATTTGTATGCTGTGCCATTTAGAGAAACTTCAGTCTGCTTTTGTGTGGTGTTCTTTAATATTTGCGAAACAGAGCTGGATGAGAGCACTAAATGCAAGACAGTCTCCTGATAGTTTGGCACTAACTGAGGGAGAGACTTGGAAATAGATGTTAGAAAAACAAAAAGAACTGTGGCCGGATTCTCAGCCCGCTTGTGCAAGAGCATGTTTTAAGGTCAGTTGATACCAGTGCTGAGGAGATGGCTTGACAGATGCTATCCTGAATCCCAGGTGTATGAAATAGTCCAGCTGTTTTGTTGTGGCAAGAAGTGAAGATTTATATTCCAACCATTTCATATGAGAAATTGTGTAACAAGCCATTGCTTCATTATGAATTGAAAACCAAGGCATTGATGAAAGGATATTGCCAGATTCTTTCATTTTCCATGATTAATTAACCCACTTCCTCTGATAAGCTCTGCAGATGGCATGTTAGTTGACTATTGTTCGAGTGGCAAAGTTTAAGATGCTGTTACCGTACCCTCTGCCACATAAATGATAAGTGGAGTCTTGTGTTTGTGTGTTCACACACTACATAAGCATTTGAGTGGAACTACTGTAGGACTGGCAAACCTTTGTTTCACCTGAATATATTGTTTGATGTAGTTGCTCAAGTTGTGTGTTGCAAAAAGCAATGCTCACAGTTACTGGCTGGGCCCAAGTTTTTCAATAACCTTTGACAACCTTTGCTGTCTGGTCAGTAGCTCTACCCTGTGATGCTTATTGGGATGGATTTGCCACGTGCAGCTTTCTTGAACCTGCTGTCTCAAGAGGGTTGCACTGGGACATGGTACCTACTACCCTGTGGTTTAAAACTGAGCTGTGACCACAGGACTTCACAGCTCCACGCTTGGAAGCACAATGTATAGTAGTCCTTCCCTGAGGAGTTGTTGTAATGTGTAGACCACTGGATGAAAAATACTCTAGAAACTTAAAACCAAAAGCTTCTCGCACTTTGTAGCAAGTGCTAAGCAAGCTGTGTATTTTGGTCTTTTTGTTTCTCACATTTACAAAGTGGGGCCTGTAATGCTCGTGGCAAAGATCTTAGCAATTGCACAGTTGTTTCTGTAGGCGTGTAATGTTTGTACATGCAATGAGCAGCTGCTGTGAGAATTAAGAAAACCACTTTTCTTACTGTTCCTGCAAATATCAGACTGTTCCCAACACTGCTATTTTCTGGAACCTCGTTGGCTAGCTCAACTCTTGCTGGTTTATTCATATACTGTGTTACTCGATGAAAAATGGTACATGAAATGCTCTTTACACCAAGGAAACAATACCAAAAACTTAGATTCTACATAGAGAATATACAGAGGTATGTACGTTTTTGCTTGGCAATAAAACACACCATGCAACTCACTTTAATAGTGATGACTAAAACATGGCTGCAAGTTGTACAGGTTCTGTATTTCATCCTTTGGTGTGAACAGGAGCTCTGTGATCCTCTGCAGGTCTCTACATAGTTATGAGAGGACAGGACATCGTCCATCTTATCTCTGTTGCTGTATTTTGAAGCACTTAAATGTCTGCAGAACAGTACAGAATAATGGACAATTCTAACATTTTTTTTTTTTTTTACCTAGCAGAAGTAATTTGGTTGGGTTTTTTAAGATCAACTACATATAATGTCTGGCAGTCCTGGCAGATCTCAGCTGGAAGCACAGAGAAGTTTTGTCTTGGCAAAAGTCAGTCGCATTAGAACTCCCAGTGCCAAAGCATCTCTAGCACTATTTCACACAGTGCTAATACTGGTGCATGAAAACATGTCCTAGGAAGCTCTACCCTAGGAGGGTTTCAACGGGGAACATATTGAGCAAGTGGCACAGATGGTTATTTCAAATATTATTTATTTAGCCTTTGAATCAATGCTTTTTGGTTTCTTGTATCAAGGAAGGCTTGTGGCATCGTTTATTTATACGTGTGTATACAGAGGAAATCTAGATGGCTAATAGTCTTATTTGTGCTTAAAACCTAAGTAGTTGTCACTTGCTGAATTTTGTAGAGAGTCAAGAGTACTGGTAGATGATGAAGGTGTTCATGGATGAACTGAAATAGAATAAAGCCCCTTGGCAGTTTTCCAGACTCCACTAAGTAAACAGGTCTTTGGTAAATAAGATACCATGAAAAGCACCTTAAAGGATGAATTTCAAAGGCTCGAAATGGAAATGTTTCTAGAGCTGCACTGTTTATTTGCTTGCACTTGTTTCTGATTAATTTTTGAGCATCTCAAAGCAATTCTGCAGCTGCATTTCTTGCAATCTCCCTTTTCCAGCCAGCCCCTGCCCCAGTGGGAGCGTGTATCTCCACTACCCACACCAGCAAGCACTGGAATGCAAAGACAACACTTGCTCTTTGTACAGATTTAGGGCTGACATTCAAGCAAAACACATTATAAATTCTTCGTGGAGGCATTTTCGTCTTGCATCCATAGCTGAAAAGTACATTAATGAATAATATTCACTATTGTGTATGGAAAGGTGGGGTAGGAACAAAGCAGGGACTGTTTTGTGGCCTCCTTTTCTCGCCTGGAGCAGCTTCTCCCTTACCCTGGAATTCTGAAGTTAAATTAAGAGTGTGTGGGAGTCCCATGGGAGTAAATAAAAATAGAAATATTGGAACATACAGAAAGGCTGCTTCTGCTCTAAGGGGCAGCAAATGCATTTGCCGTTGTTCCCTCAGCCCATGCCCTGTCAAGATTTTAGATAACTGAAACTCAATCAAAAACAGCTTGAATTTTGTATTTAAAAAAATTTTCATAAGTAGAATATTGCAAAGAAAACTATTGTTGTGCATAGCCTAAATTTAATTGTAATAAGGAAGAGTTTAAAAGGGTTACAGAAAGAAACTGTGGTGCAGACATTTTAAGAAGCATGCAAGACAGTAATATAACTATAAATTATTTCCTTTCCAATCTTTATAGAATATTTATCTAAACATTTGTAGAGAGTATAAGCAAGTTTGTTAAAATGATTAAGTCTTTCTTGTGCCTCCCAGATACCAGCCTGTATCCAACTTCAATATGTACTGAGTGCTGTTTTGTTTCTTTTATGCAGTTGTTTATGGTTTTGTAATTCTTTGGTTTATGATTTTTTGTTTTTCTACTAAAGTTTGAATTGTGAAACAAGAACTTTTCTGTCCTCATTTAACATTATGCATTAACATACTAAACTTTAAACCACATTTGTGACACATGCAATGAACCAAGATATTGTGACAGTAAAAACTAGGCCAAGGCCAGATTTAGTGAAAGATTAAATCAGTTTTTCTTTTACATTTTGCTTCAGTTTTGTATGCAATCTTGTAACATTTTCCTGTTGCCTGTATGAAGCCTTGCTCCTGTGTTTCTTTCCCAATATTATGTGTTTGGGTGCAAGGAATATGGAAGGGTGGGACAGGGGCCTTCCCTTTCCTACAGACAGAGACAAGGTATGAGGAGTACTGGGTTGAAGTTCTTCTCAAGTTGAGCAGAACTGGGGTTTAGACTCCAAACCCACCCCAGAGTGAAGCAGGTGGTTTAATGGGGATCGACAAAAAGGGTTGCGAGAAACATTTGCAGGCTCAAAGTTTAGGAACTACTGTTTTAAACAATGACATGGGTGGAGATATTAATCAGAACATCCAGGCATCCTTTTCTTTTTGTACTTCAACTCTATTCACATTTCTTGTGCGAGCTTTAATGTATACTGCAGCACCACGAAGACTTTGAAAAGTAGTTAAATCAATGCTAGTCTGACTAGTATGTGATGTAAGTAAACTTACTGTGATTTATTTCCAAGTCTTAGTTTTCAGGGAATGGTATTGCTCGTGACATACTGTTTTGTAAAACCTGCTGTGCAAGCAATATGCTTGTGAAAAAAAATTTTTTTCTGTTGTTTACGGTGGTTGTAACAATAATTTTGTTTTAATCTTTTGCTTTATGTGTGCTTTATGTATTCATTAAACTGTTTACATCACAAAACCGGTGTACTAATGATTTAATTTGTTTTAAATATTTTAATCCATTAACAGAAGTTGCGACAAACTACTGATGGGGTTTCAGGTCATCAAAAGAGGCTGCGTGTCCTTCTACAAAATTCAGTTAACAGTGTATTGGAGTGAAGTGACTAAAGTGTGCCTTCTGTATGGAAATGACTAGGTTTAAAATAACTGGAGCTGCTAAATCTGGTGTTTTCACTTTATGGTAATGGGAACAGAATCTGGCATCTCTTTTTTGTAGAAGGTAGTAATTAATGATGAATGACCTTAAAAATGAATTTGTGTATCAGAACTGCAGGTTTGATTGAAGCTCAGTTTGCTTGTGAGGTTGGCCTTTGAGTGCTTTAGATTTGTCTGTTTTAGAAAATAGTGGTCTGTACAAAACAAGCAAGTACCAACAGGTGAGTACCACACAGAGCATCGTAAGTGAGAGCCTTGGGAGCCAACGTTACATAGGATTGGTGTTGACCGTTTCATTTCACACACACATGACCATATACACGTTACACGCTTAATAGTTAACACATTATTTAGTGCACTGGAACTAATTATCTCTAGAATTTTCAAGGAAATTACTGCTCGAAGCAGTTATTACAAACTAAGAGGAATGTGGAAGTCAGACTAGGTTAAATGCTCTGCAAGTGATGCTTGGAAGAGTTGAGCATGTTAATATTTGGTAAAATATTAGTGATTCTTTGTGCTCAGCCTAACGGGATGCACAGTAAAGTTTATTCAGAAATGCAATGAAGTAGCTGGGGCCCATTTGTATTAGTAGTTGAAAAGAAAATCATGATTGGGCGGGCTGGAAAAGCCACTTTTACATGGTCTTTTTTTGACTCTTAAATACAGAAATGTATTTAATGTGTTAAGATTAAAATCTAATTTAACCAACTGAAGCATTTTAAAGATTGTTCTTTCTAATCAGTCTACAGAAAAAGACTTCCCCTTGTCATTAAACTTCCAACAATATCTTCCAGTTTAGTCTTTGCTGGACTATTGCTAGATTCTGTCTACCAGTATGATATAATAATAATATGAGGGAGCTAATGGAGTGCTCTGAGAAGAGCTCCAAGGGCTCTTTTGAGTGCTTGGTGAAGACACAGTCTTGTTGAATGGCTTTGCCTGGGCCTCAGGGTACCAGCAGCACAGAGCCATGGCCACTGGAGGGACAGTGATGGCACCTTTGGGGACATCTGGTGGGAACTGCAGCAATTCCTCTGGGTTTCAACTGCATGGTACCACAGCCTGGTTGAGGATAAGGCCTGGATTTAATTTTACTGTGATATGGGAGTGTTGGTTTAAAGAAGTGAGAGGGGCAGGCAGAAGCCCCAAAACTCACATAGAGAAGGTCAAATGGATATATTCAAAATTTAGCATGAGGATTTTCTCTACCTAGCATTACATTTTTTTTCATTGTCTTCTCTGCAGATGAACCACATTTATACATAAGAAATTACTGTATACTAAAATCTGCTATACTGGGGGTTTTCTATCACTTATATTAATTCCTCGCAAATGAAGAAAGAATTGCATTATCCTTAGCACTTTCCATCCTAGAATGCCAAAATTAACTACTTTTTCTACAGCCATTCTGAGATTGCACAGTGGTGAAAGCTGCCCAGTGGAAAACTGAGGCAAAAGTTAATATTTTTTTTCCTGACCATGTCTTGTACCTCCATCACCACATCCCATTAGTGACAATTGCTGCCTTTCATTTTGTGTACTGATGCACAATACCTCATGTTGTTCCTGAGAAGATCTCCAGTTAGACATGTTCAGTTAATCATTTCACTGTAAAGTTACTTGATTTCTTTCCTGAGCTACAAAAAAAAATCCTTCACTGCCATTTTCAGGTGCTTTACTGAATTTCTGACAAAGCAATTTGAAAAATGTTTGTAAAACATACTGAATTACTGCTGCAGACCCAAACTGAGCCTTAGTTCTGCTTTACCTTTTGCTTATGAGTCATCTACTTCTTAATTGCTGATAGGTCAGACAATTAGCATGCCTTGGAAACTAAGGGTTTGGGTGGTCTATCTCCCCACCATTTTAGACTGACTACAGTATTGGAAATTTTACCTCCAAGTGATAGTATTTGTTTTAAAGAAATAAGCTATTACCAATGCTATATCGAACAATTCCACAATAGTAAACTCTATACTATTATACTCTCCCCGTAAGTTATGCTGATGTACTTTTAACCTGTGCAAAAAGTTTAGGTTGTCATTTTCTATTGAAGGCAGAAAGGAAATAAAATGGGGCCAGTCCCTTCAAAGATGAGAACTGGTAAAACACTTTGTGGATGAGTGAGTGTGTGCAACCTGAGAGATGAAATGTGTATTCCAGGAAATTAAGGCTGCAGTAACATTTTTCTCCTCTATTTCTGATCAGCAGCTGTAAAGTGATAGTGTGCACCCAAAACTTACAGCTTTGTTTTCCAAATAATTATCATCCTGATTATTGTATGAGATTCTTGGCTATATGGAAATACCAGGCAACAGGTCTTTTTAACATTTTTACAAATCTCCGATTTCTTACTAATAGCCATACTCACAATGTTAATTTTTTGGATGCATCTCCACCAAAGATGTAGTCTGTCAGTAGAAATTGTGAATGCTAATCTACGATGCCTTCCATATCTTGGCCATGCACAGTTACGTCCTTAGGGCTGTGAAGTTTGTTGGTAGCAGAAGCTACCCTGGAGACTACCCTGAAAGTACCTACTAGCCAATAATCCCTTTTTGCTGATCATTCTCAAAAAACAAAACAAAGCAAAACAAACAAACAAAAATCCCAGAGCCTTGCACTGGGTTTCTGTGGTGGATCATTTCAACGAGGTTTAATCTATGTCATTGCTATCAACTTGGTAAAACAGCACAGAGGGCAATACTGAATAGACACCAGAGACTGTGTCCAAGCAGATAAAGAATCTCTATCATAAGGAATATTTGAGTAAAATGATTAATGCTAGGCACAAAAATGCTTCCGAAAAGCAAAGGCAAATTACAGCATCAGGTTTTGTCCCTGAAACCACTTATCAAACATTGGAATAAATGGATATGGAGAAAAAGAATAAACAATGGAATAAATTGGACATGGAGAAAAACCCAGAAAGTATGATGATGTCAGTGTCTCACTCAGGACTCATCATAAAATAGAACTACTGTCCTGAACAACTGTCCTGATTCTGCTCTTTCTCCTCCCAGTAGTTCTTTCACCTTCTAATTTGTGAATCCTAATAATCACATCTCTACAGAGTAAGAGGGTTAAGGAGAAATCTAGTTCTGAATTATTGATCAGCACTTACCTCTTTTGATGATCAGTGTCCTCCATGATTTTCTGCTTCATGGCATCTTCTCATTTTTCTTCGGTTTCTTACTTCTCAGTCACCTCTAGTCTTTCCTCCCGTGTTTTTTATTCCCATCTTTCTGCTAAGAATTCTTCCTCTGTGTTTTTTATTCCCATCTTTCTGCTAAGAATTATTCCTGTTTCTGTCCATCACCTATTTCTAGACAAAGATTATATTAATGATGTCAACACAACACTGGAAGGCAGAACCTCCTGGACTCTACATCTCTCCTCCTACCAATTCTCCTTCCTGACTTTCAGCTAGTAATTTAATTTCTGTCTTAATTCCTACATTAGTAAAACTTAACAGTAGCATTACAAGGATGTGTGGTTCCTTCTTTCTAAAGTGATTAGAAAAGCCTGCTGAATAAGCTAATTAATTATAACGTCACCATCAGACTAGCATGTAGGGAAGATGTCAGCATTCCCACCGCTTTTTATAAGAGATCAGCCTGGAACAGAGGGTATCACAAAGAGAAAAATCAGTACATGGGTTGTATGTGAATGGAAATGGAAGACATGACACCAGTCCAGCACAGCTCTGGTTTCACAGTGCAGTTTCCAGCAGGTACATTGCTACCAGAGTAAACACAGAGGGATACATGCTCATGATACATAGGTGGTCTGTATTCTATTGCTGCCTGATGAGACTCTGGTGAAGCACCTTTGAATCCTCAGATGAAGTAATTTTGCTATACAAGCACCTGCTAGATATCTTATGATTGCTCTAGTCAAGCAGTATATAATAAATCTCTTCTTGTTAAAAAAAAATACATCTTCACTGAAAGGATGCATCTCAATTCCTGTCTGGAGTGCTGTTTTGAGATGGTACTAATGAACTACAGAAATTCAAACCTGGGTAGGGATTTTTGTAGTGTTTGGATTCAAAGTCCTTTTCAAGGACTAACATAAAACTAGCTGAGTGGTTTACAAATTGCCTGTTCCTCCTTCCTCTTGCCCTCTCACAAAGCAGCACGAACAGTCTTCATCACTTACGTAATGCTTAAAGGCTGATAATTTTAGTCTACCAGTACAGTTGCAAATTTCTTAGTGGGGTTTAAGCATTACATCCTGGAGGTTGTGGAACAGTTTGGTTTTCCACCCCAATCTAAGTATACTTTTCATATCTATATGAATTTGAAATGCATAGATTTTGTATGATTTCTTTTAAATCCATGCACAGTGACGCATTAGGTATCTTGTGAAGACGACAGATATGAAACCCATTGAACCTATGAAAATGTCCATTGGTTTTTCACTCTAATGTCAAAAAGACTTAGTTTGATTCCATTTTAAATTGTCTGTGTCCGTATTTCATATATATTTGGATTTTGCCATTAAGCAAAAAGAAAGCGTGATGTTTTTAGGTTTTCATTTCACATCCTAAAGCAGGCAACATAATGATATAAATAAGTACTGTGTAACATAATTACATAATGATACTCAAAGAAATTGGAAAAAGCTGTAAATTCAGTACTCCATAAATATATTAATACTATTATTGTCACTACAGTGTATCACCAATTAGAGCTGGAAGTTTATATTTGTGTGTATATGCAATCTTTAGTTATAAGCAATCCTCTTGTGGAGGATGAGAGCTCTCAGTGAGAGCTCATAATATGCATTTAAAAGTCCCTTTTAATAAGTATGAGTTGCAAGATTTGACATACCATGTTTATACCAAGCAAATTCAGGTATGAATTTCATAGGGTCTTAAGATATGCTTAGGGACAGGGTGGACTTGGCTGTGCTGGGTTAATGGACTCAATGACCTTAAAGGTCTTTCCCAACCTGAACAGTTTCTCTAAAAAATACCTGCCACTGCTTAACCACATTTATACTTATCTGAAAACAAAGTAGGACATGTAGAACACATAACCTGCAATTGTGTTTATATGAAATGAATTTAATCCCCCAAATCCTACCACGTCTCAAGTCAGATGCGTGTCAAACCTGGATTATCAAATCCTGTGTCCAAATGTACAAACCAGAAGGGCTCGCTCCATTTATCAAGATATAAAGACCCCTCTTCTCTAGCCTCCTGTGGAGCTACAGTACAGGCTGTAACATCCCTTAGCCCATATTAAGTGCCACAGAAAGTACCAAGAGACTTGGGTTAGTCCTGCTGCCTCAGAGCACTGCAGAGCACACACATACTCAGGTCTCTTCCCCTCAACTGGAAATGTAATAATCTTGCACAAAACTAGAACAGAGCACACTGAATCACGGATGGATTCTTGTTACTGTGTTAGAAAGTGGCAATTAATATTTTTCTTAACAGCTCTTTCAAAATATTAATACAGGTTGTGCCAGTAAATTTAATTAGTTTGATGTGAAACACAAATTGATGGCTAGCACTGGGAATGCAGTAACCATGTAGAGCTACTGTGAAGACTTAAAATACCCATATGCTTTCTTTGCACTGTGTTGAAACTTATTCTCTTTTCTTCTTTTGTCTTTAGTGGCCAAAATACGTAAGGTAGGTGGCACAGTGAAATAATGCAACTTTCCTGTGCATCACCAGAAAGAGCTGCAAAAGATTTCAATATTGAATCCTCCCCAGTCCAGAACAACTGTGGGTATTTTACACACATTTTAAAGAGTGTTCTTACTTACATTATTGATCCTGGAAACTATTAATGTCATAGTGAAGCTGCAAACTGCGTCTGTCTCATCAGATCCCCCATATACTGCTTCAACTCCCAGTGCTGGCAAACACTTTCTAATAATTAAGATTATTCAAATAAAAGGATCTTTCCTTCTTGGCTTTTTTGAATGTACAGCAGAGTTGACTTAGTAGGGAGCCTTTATTAAGGTCAAACAAAGTTTAGTTAAATGAAAAAGCTGAGTGTTCTCTGTCTTTTTTTTTTCTTGAAAGAAATGCTGCTCATTCAGTTAGTCTAGAATTATTTTTTGTGATTTTTCTTTTTAAAGGACAAACAGAGCCACCTCTGTTTTAAACATCACAAACAGTACCAAGGGCTCTGAATTCAGGATTATACTTTGCAAGTACATTTTATAATATATAGATATGGAAAAAAAAGTTGTTTCTTATTAGCAATGCTTTTAAAGACTGCAATTCATGACAATGTTGGAAGAAGTGTGGGGAGAGCTCCTTGCAGCTGCTGGGCAATAGAGACCAATAACAAAGCAGCAAGTAAATATCACCCTTTCCTAAAACATGATTGTTCTGCTGCACTACTATTAGGTTTTAATAAGAAAATTATTTAAGGTCAAGTGCATATTTAATAATAAATGGTGGTCTTCTGAATGCATTACTGAAACATGCAATGACCACTAGATGAACTAATTCAAAAAAGTCCAATTATAAACCACCACCTCAGTAAGCCTATCTCAGCAGGATAAACCAGATTTGTTTTCTCTTTCATTCTGCAAAGAATTGCCCGAATCCATTAAAATGTAACTTTTAACACCTACAGATATCAGTTATTACTCTGCTGAGGGAAATGGTTTTCAGAAATCATGAGTGTGAGTGTGGATTTTGCTCCCTGCCCCTGAGAGTCAAAAAACTGAAAGAACAAACTCCAGGTGAAAAAGTAATTCCGACAATAAATGGAAGGGAAACATGCACTTACCTGCCACAAATTGAAAATAATATTGATGATTCTGACCACAGATTAAGTTGGCTGATGATAATATGAAAGAAAAGCGCTTTTTTTGTAACACCAGGAAACACACTGTAGTAAATTCACACAGAATCATCATTAAAAATGGCTTTAGACTCGCTACTAACTCACACACTTTAAAAGGGGACCAAGTCAAAGACTATGCTGACATCTGGCACAGCAGACAGAAGAAACTTATTTACTGCACAATGACCTTTTCAATCAGCCAAATTATTAGCACCTAATAATTGATCAGAATGCTCAATTCAGGAAACTCAAATTAGTCTAAATTGTAAAAACCTATTATTGCAACTTTTCTCTGTGTCTGGTGTAATCTTCAACCCACTGTAGAGTTCCAGGCTACGTTCAAGCAACTCTGATTTTTGAGTTTTCTGCTTCACGTACCACAATAGTTCTGCGGTTACATAGCAACCAGTTCCTGCTGCTACAGATGGACCTTCAGATCTGCGACACCACGGTATTGATCATGTTGTTTGTCCTAAAGACAAGGCAGTCGAGCTGGTTTCAGAGGCAAAGCCACACTTCATCTGAACATAGATCAAAGAGACAAACACATTTGTCCTAAACAACCTCACTGGCTCCCTCTTCCTAATCATGGCAGCAGAAGATATTTTGCCAACACTGGAACTAGTGACAAAGTAGAACCTGCTGCAGACATATAAGCAGGACTGATGGTCTGACACGATGGAAATTTCACAGGCCAAATAAAAATCACAAATTTCTGCTTTTTAAACAGTAAATCTCTACATTATCATCAGCATTAAAAAAAAAAAAAAAAAAGAGCTGATAAATACCAGTTGAACTTTCCTGCATTGGCTCATTTTTCTCCTAAGGAAATTAATCTTATAAACAAAAATCTGAATTTAATTTCTCCTCAGAATTATGCAACTTAAAAGGCCACTCATGAAGGATACTTCTGACTCTCATTTCAGATGATCCAGCATAATATAAACCCATTTCATTCACATAAGATCACAAGATCTGACTTCACTCCCCTAAAACTTCCATGCAGCAGCTTTGAGCAGTCACACTAGATGTCATGGGACCTTTTATTCAAGCCTCTGAACACAAACCTCTGCACAGCCATTTTCAGTGGTAACAGCTTGAGGCAGTTGGGGTCATTCTGAAAGCTGCTACTGTCACAGGATTTCACTTCAAGTTCCAGACGACTCTTCAAACCTTTCAAAGTCTGTGCTATAGATATTATTTTTCAAAAAATCACCAAACCACTCTTAAGTCAGGACTCCTGCTCCAACAACCAGACAAAGCTCTTTCCCTAACAAGTTAATCAGTGTTTCTCTGTATGTGATGAAAGCAAAGGATGTTTTAAATAGCTACTCATACTGCTCTACAAATGTCCATTCGATTTGTGCTGCAAGAGAACTGCTGATGTGAGTTACTGCCTCACTGAGGATTTCCATTTCAAAGGCCAATGAAAGTTTTTAGAATCCATATGATGCTTGTAAAATCACATATTCTCAGAGAATTCATTGCATTAAGAGAACCATTGTGGCACTGTTTCCATTCTCTCCCAGCTGCTCTGCTCCCCACTGAACATACTTCCCATCTTGTGAAGCCTTGTGCCTCCACATCTGCAGTGATGGGCTGATGTCTGTAACGGGGGCAGTCACACATAACAGTTCTTTTTTAAACTTCATCATACTGCATTCAGACAGCAGCAACTGCACTGAATTTTGGACACTATTTTCAGTGCAACAGATGCATCACCCTAAGTACCAGTCAAGGTGTTCACTCTTCACAATGTGTTATTTTTGTTATTTATTTTACCTTTGTTTACTGGACTTCTTTCTGTGTTGCTCAGAAAGTCCTACTGAAAATAGAAAGTATCATCAGTCTCATTTGATTCTCTCATTCTATAAAAACCCATTGCTCTTGCATTCCATCAAACACGATCCATTCCTTCTCTCACACAATGGCCCAACAGCATTTTAAGTTCTTCTCCACTTCAGATTTCATTTAAAAAAATACATTCTACAATCCTACTTACGAATGAAGGAAAATAACAATGTTTCTGTTATCAGAACTTTCCAATAACAGATTTAATCCCACACTAGGATGTAACATTATATACACCCATATATATATATATATGCACAACATACTTCCATATACCCACTCTGTATTTGCCATTGTATTAAAAAATTGTTCCTTCACAGCATTCAGATTGTTTTTTCTGTAGATTTGCAAGGCATTTCTCTCCGTTCATTCCTGGTGAAAACAACTCCTCTCTTCATACAGTCACCCATTATCTTTCCTTCCCAGCTGACTTGGCAATGTGCCTATTCTGCTTTTCAGGACATACATGCAGCCAGGGCCCACCACGTAGGGTCCATCCCCCAGAGATCTCAGCATGGCCGACCTGGTGATGACAACCCTGTAGTCCACTTCTTCAAGAACATTGTAAGTCTCCTCTCCTCTT
>VYZX01006990.1:1336597-1346759 GCA_013401335.1 Brachypteracias leptosomus
CTCGCTCCATTGCCTCAAGCTGCTGCAGCAACGTGATAATTTTGTTTTGTCTCAACTTTGCGATTTTGCTTTTCCTGTTCCCCTTTTCTCCCTCCTCCCACAGCACCTTAAGATGGCAATTTTGTTGCTTGCTCTTATCCAGCCACTTGACAGCCTCGCAGCGATAATTTCTTTTGCTTTAGCACGAAGGGAGCAAAATCCACTGCATGGAAAAGCTCTCTTCCCTTAAAGACTCCTGGAAGACTCATCTGCTGCATTTTTCTTTTCCTGGGAAGGACAAAAATGGGAGGGAGGGCTGGGACGAGATGAGTGCTTATTCCACAGCTCCAACTGCTCTTANGCACAACATACTTCCATATACCCACTCTGTATTTGCCATTGTATTAAAAAATTGCTCCTTCACAGCATTCAGATTGTTTTTTCTGTAGATTTGCAAGGCATTTCTCTCCGTTCATTCCTGGTGAAAACAACTCCTCTCTTCATACAGTCACCCATTATCTTTCCTTCCCAGCTGACTTGGCAATGTGCCTATTCTGCTTTTCAGGACATACATGCAGCCAGGGCCCACCACGTAGGGTCCATCCCCCAGAGATCTCAGCATGGCCGACCTGGTGATGACAACCCTGTAGTCCACTTCTTCAAGAACATTGTAAGTCTCCTCTCCTCTTTTCATGCACTACAATGAAGTATTTTCTTTAGTATCCATCAGCAACTCAACACTCCTCAAACATTAGCCATTATTTTGAGCCTCGTGAATTGTACTGCAATTTGAATTTGAGCTCACCGTGCCATTGAAATAGAAAAGTAATTTTTATCTGGAAATACAAACAATACTAAAATGCTAACAAAAAAGTGGGTAAACACTCCATGAGCACAGTCAAATTTCAACAACCACCATTACAATTATACAGCTTCACCATTTACAGGTTTTGTCCTTGTGCCTTCAGCGTAGGCTGTGTATTTTCTGTTTAAAAATAGACAAAAATACAGTGTATTCTAGGCAAAGCCTAAGACAGCAGAGGAGCTTCTCAGTGCAATTACTTAGCTAGCACTTAATCCTACTAACTCATTGATAATATGCAAAAGGGTTGATGATTCCCTGTGTTTATTTTTGCCTTGGTCTTACAAGCTGTTTGTGTTGGATTTTAGGTCTCACCTCGTACACCTCCCCCAATGCAAGCAAAGGTAAGTGCTTCCAGGGGCTCAAGCAATGGACAAGATCTTTTGTGGGCTAATTTAGGCCAATTCAACTGCTAGCCTGATTCATTGTCTTTAATGGCACTAAGTAAAAGTCTGCAGTTATCACTGGGCATATTTCAAGCCATGGTTCTCTTCCTCATGTGCTTCTTGACGAGCTGCATGATGAATTAAAGCCACTCGCAGGGGTTTTTATATTCGATTTATGCTGTGATTGCTTCATGTAATGAACTAATAATAGGTAAAGCTTTCAAACAAGCCCCATTCATCAGAACTGTCCTTATATTTACTAAACTCACTTGGCTTCTAAAGTACCTAGTATTGAGAAACCATGGCTAGTGAAGTCATTTCTTCAAATTATTATGAAGAACTTTCCCTATTTTGTTTCATGGAATGAGTGTACACAATGCTGTTTTCAACTCCTGGCCAGTGTTTCATTATTTTTGCTGCATTTTTATCTTCTGTGTGTGGTACACTCAGATACTATGTTCCATAGTGATCATCGTGTCATTGTTTCTATTTCTTGCATGTCCAGGGAAGAGGATTATCCCTCACCAGATTTAGCTGGGTAGGTGATGAATGTGCTTCCAGTAACAGCCATTTTATTTACCAGGCCAAAGCATATCTCGCTCCATTGCCTCAAGCTGCTGCAGCAACGTGATAATTTTGTTTTGTCTCAACTTTGCGATTTTGCTTTTCCTGTTCCCCTTTTCTCCCTNTGCAATCCCTTTCAGTAAGAAGTGATCTGCCTAAACAGTTATTAGGCTAGTTCTTCCCAAAGTTATATCAAAACTAATTAAATTCTACTTCTCTACCACAGGTTTGATTTTATATGAGATGGACATGTAAATTACTTGCATTTTTTAAGACAAATATTAAAGTCTTCAAGCCACTAAGCATTTCTTTCACTGTCAGAAGAATGGAAAT
This sequence comes from Brachypteracias leptosomus, assembly GCA_013401335.1. Lineage (NCBI taxonomy): Eukaryota > Metazoa > Chordata > Aves > Coraciiformes > Brachypteraciidae > Brachypteracias > Brachypteracias leptosomus. The sequence continues at coordinate 1,338,722 of VYZX01006990.1, forward strand.
TAATTGACGTGTTTGATATCTTAGAACTCGTAAAATTGAAACATTTTTAGTTTTGTCATGCAGGTTGACCTCCCAGGTATCCATTTTTTTATTATTAATTTTATTAATTTGTCTTTTACAGATTGGTGCTTCCCTCAGATTTGAGTCTATTCAGATAACTTTCTAACATTTTCCTTCATCCTTGTTTATCATGTAAAATATCATTTTATTCCAACACCTCTAAATTTCTCACTTGAGTATTCCACTTCAGTGATAACAAAGATTGCAATGTATGTATGATAATTTGAACATGGTAATTTGCAATTATATGAAAACCTTTCTTTGCAGGGTGGTGAAGGACACAAGCCAGGATATGGAGGAAGTGGAAAATTCTATGAGCACAAATCTGCTCACAAGGGACATAAGGGATCCTATCATGAGGGCCAGGGCACTCTTTCCAGAATCTTTAAATTGGTAAAGTACAACTGAAATTACTCTAAGTACAAAAAGATTTAGTCCAGGAAAAAGAGAAGCCAAACCTCTCCAGAACCTGTCATGCTTGAAACAACCGCATTTCCTTAAAACCTTCTGAAGGAACTAGCTTTGCATGGATAAACCAGAAGGTTATCTCATGGCCTAATAACTACTTCCCTGATAGGAAACAAAGATAGAAACACACAATTATGATGAGGAAAGAAGGTAAGTTCACCAAGCCCCACAAAAAGCTGCACCAGGATCTGTGTTGTTACTGAGCTCACAAATGACCTGGAACACAGCAGATGAATGAGGTGACACAGCTTGCTGCTGCTAAATTATTTAGAATAGTGACAATGAAAGCAAACTGGTAAGATTCTGCAGAGTGATAGTCCAGGGCAGCATTGGGCATATCTGGCTGAGATGCAACAACTTGAACAGTCCCTGCCTGTTCCCACCCCAGGTGGGAGAACTCCTACATACAACATGTCAGCACCTTGAGTTGTAACACCACGTAGTCAGGCAGATCAGAAAATTGTCATATGAAAAATAAACATTTGGTCAGATTATCTTCAAGCTGGTTCAGCTCACCATTTTGAGTCACTGCCCCACCAACGCAGCTAATAAATGAAAACAGAGCAGGAAAAAAGTCAGTCATGAGGATTTTTCACATTCTGTCAGGAAAAAGACATGACCGAAGCACATCATAACCATTGGCAGCTTCTTTAAGACTGTATTTTTCCTCAGAGGTAGTGAAGTATTGACTCATAACAAACCACCCAGTGCACTATTCACACATGGAGAATGCAATCAGCAGTAATCTTAACTTCAAGACAGAAGGTCCCAGACCCTATTAGCAGAGCTGATCATCTCAGGCTCTTCCTGCTCTTCCCCGCAACAGGAGATGTAACAGAACCTTCACCTGTCACAAAAATACATTTTTGTCTCTTACATGGTTTAGGGTACACATTTTTCACTGTAGAGCAGTTTTCAAATATATGCAGCACCAAGTGACAGCTTGAAAACTTCAGGGAGGTAGAAAGAACTCTGATGTTGGAATTTAAGAAAAGGAACAAGCTCTTCAGAGGCCCAGGTAAAAATCAAACATTTACCTCTTAAGTCTGATTTTCACACTGTGCACTTGTAGCTTTTTAGTGGAGTTCAGACACATCGGCAATACCATAGCCATATACTGACATTATTTGTAAAATTCATAATTTTTGACATTATTTGTAAAACTACTAAAAATATCTGATAATCACCTCTCCCCAAATTTAACATTCTCTGTTTTATATAACCACCACAGATATTTCAGCTTGGATTTACATATATCTGATTATATACATATACCAGCTGTACTTTTTAGACAGCCTTTTCTGAGCCATTGTAACTTTTGGAACTCATATCAACAGGAGCATTTTAGACCCATTGTTTATAGCAGGAGGCACTAATAACTATTTCTTTATATAGCTTTACAGTCTTTTATAACAAAAAAGCTATCCATTCTTGAAGATAACTGAAAGAAAAAAGCCTATTACCTGATGGATTGCACTAAATTTTTCTTGAAACAGTACAGTAAAACTAAGGAGGGAGCACAGAAAGATGAGAAGAAAATAAAGAAAAATCCCCAAAGTACACACATACTTCAAATTTTTTAAGTAAATAAAAAAATTAAAGCTTTTTGAAGTAAACAGTTCAGTCATCAAACAATTACAGTAACAACTACAACACTACCTCACATTTGTTCTCCTAAGTTCAACACTTGCTTAGAAAGTTACTAAAGCCTCAGGAAAAGATACCCCCTTAGCCTGATCTTAAGTTCCAAAAAATGAAATGCCAACATTTCAGCTTAAATCAATCTTTCCTATAAAAGTGCTTTAGGTCTTTTCTCAATTGCAGATTCATTAACTGTCACAATTTTCTTTTTCCTAGTTTGATGTTTTCTTGTTATTTGTAAAAATAGGCCAGGCTTCAACCCTTTATCTTATTTTTTTTTCCTTGTATTTGCATCTGAGCTTTCCATACAAGACTCATGTTGATATAATCACATTAACAATCTACCCTAATAAATATTACAGAATAAAATTATTACACTTCAATTCTTTCAGATGTAAGATTATTACAACTTGTATGAGAGGTTTGGAGTTTTTGCTTTTGGTGTTTGCTTGTTTTAAAGTATATGCACAGGTCAGGGGGAGCCATAACAATGAAAATTTCCAAGATGTCCAAGCAAATAAATTGCTTTCGTTAGGAAGGCCTGAATAAGAATATGCACTAAAAACTAATTCATGAGAGACTCCCTAGGCCTTTATGAAAGATTTAATGAGTAAATTAACGCTATGAGAAAATAGATTAAAAGCAATCATCTCTTTGAAGTGAAAATTCCAGTAATATTTAGCAATATGCTGGAGATCATTTTTAAAATTTTGTTGTACTACAGATTGATGTTTTTCAATGTATAGCCCCAAATACAGAGTACCTTTTAATTAACTTAACTCTGTTCTTCCCCCCACAGGGAGGCTCTGGGTCCCGACCTGGATCACGGTCTGGTTCACCAGTTGCCAGGCGTTGAAGCTCCACGATGCCATCCAAGGATCACATATTCTGCTTCATAGTGTAACTGCCTTAAAATTAGTAACAACTGCAACAATTACCTAGATAGATGCAATCCATTACTTAGTGCCAATTAGATTCTGCATGCAGTAGATGATACAAACTTCTATTGGCAATCCCTGACCAACAGTTGAATGAAAGGAACACAAAAAGTAGCTTTACTAGATGTTTTCCTTATTTTATGTGAAGTAACAAGATCTCTGACTTTACTCATTCTTCTTCAGGATGCCCTAACTGTATGCTGGACTTTCTCTTATTATTTCTCCCTAATCTGAACTCAAGTCTTCTGGTTTTGTTTTAGTGAACATCAGAATTACAAATAAAGAGCTAATGTCTAAGCACTGCTGTTAATGAATTTCTGAGACACTGCTGTTAAAAAGAAAAAAAAAAAAAAGAACTCCACCATGTGCAGAAGTTGTAAGGACTGTTTATCCACATACTTTTTTTGATTTGGGTTTTTTTATTTTGTTTTTAATCTTCCTTCTCTCACTCACAGAATAATTTATTTTCATAACAGGATTAGGCAGTCACAGAAAGGTTTACCAAACTTTGGGTGTTCAAGGCATGTGAAGTGTGGGAGGGGGCAGATGTTGTAGAATCAATACGATGCGGAGCAATAGAAATAAGGAAATTCTTTCCATACCATGACTTGCTCATCGCATCCCAACCATTAGAATTAAGAGCAGATGAGGGAGAGAAAGAGGATTTCAAATTTGAGTTAGACTAATGTTAAGAAACAAGGGATATTCCCAGAGAAGAAACATCTAAGATTGCACAAGTGACCACTGGACGTCACCGGTGCTTCACACAAACTCTGCTGCAACAGCATTAACTTTGCAGTAGAAGAAATAAGCAAATAAATACATAAACAAAAAGTCTAATTTCTGAAAGAGAGCCCTTCAGTGCTGGTATCTCAGATAGTCCTGCACATCTCACATTAGAATTTCAAATCTTTCTTGGTACTGCAGCAGTGTTATATTTGATGGGCTCATCTTTTGCCTGAGTGACACCTGGATGCCTGTGAAGGGCAGTGCACCAAAGCAAACGCTTAGTAAACTACTGTGAACATTTAACTGTTGTACTGTAGTTGCCTTATAGAAATAAATTATAGCTGGGTTAGATTTAGATATTAATTGTTCACAAATTACTAAAACAAATGTGTGGCAGTGGTATTTCCAACCACACTTAGGGAAATTAAAGGCTCTTCTGAATTGCACTGTTTTATTACTTCAACTTACCAGTTCTTCAAGCTGTCATCTAAGTGTGTCTGATTAATTATTTTATTTTTATTTTAGTTTTAGCCTATGCATTGTAGACCACAGTTAATGCTTCCCAGGCTGAAACTGCATTCCTAACGTGCCCAGTAAAAGTTACCTATAAATATGTATGTTAATTGTATTTCACATTTAGATCTATGGTAGGTTTAAATCAGTGTCCATTAATATGAAGCAGTGAAAGATGAGAGGATAGAAAATACATAGAGACTAAAGAAAAAAAAAAAAAAAAACAAGCACCAAAATTATTAAGCATACACACACCTATTACATCTTCTATTACCTAGACTGGTTGCTATGTGTATTTTTCTATTGTAGCTTCATTCAGATGTATACTCTGCAACGTAATAGTTGATTTAATTTGAATACGTATTGTTCTTAAAGGAACATAGCTTTTAAAAATATTCATTATTGAAATAAAGTAATCAACTTGAAATGAAACTTGGACCAGTTTTGTCTTTTACAACAGAGAAGATTACATATATACACACACATAAAGTTCTGTGGGTTTTTTTTTTCTCCACAATTTAGGAATAATGTTCGGACCCTAAAAAAATCATATTTTGGGCCCCACGACCCAGTTGGCTGCACACAGGCTTCTGGTGACATCACTGGTGACAACACAGCCCACAAGGCTGATAATATGACACAGGATTTACAGGAGGCCAGTGTCTCTGTGGAGGGACAGCTAAAGGTCAGGGGGACATTGCAAGGCACAAAATGTTTATGTGTAGGCAATGAAATCCTGCCCTTCATACACAAGTAGAGCACAAAGTACCTTCTTTGAATAGAATACGTGAAAATCAAGTTGTTTTTTAAAGCAGCCTTCAAAAATGGGAAAGAATATTTAAGGTAAAAAGATAGAGAAATGTACCTTTCAAAACACTGCACTGTGGAACTACAAAACTTATCCAAGGCTTCTTCCTTGCCTTCATCACTCTGCTTGCCCCTCAGCCATCTTTTCCAGGGACTGGAAGCGGCTTTTTTGGATTTATTTCCCACAGAAGAAAAGGTACAGTACTTAAAAGTGTTACTTTACCAACACAGGTCTCTCAAAAAGAGATTAAGACTTAGACTGCAATTCATTCATTTAGTAACTCACTAGAGGTTTTGCTGAAAGACATCACTTTAAAGGGCTATTTGACTTGTAAGCAAAGGATTTTTTCCTGAAACAAGTATTCCTAGCACACAGCCAGTGCTAGGAGTGTGTTATTTCTGGCACTGAAGGAATGGACATAACTCAAAAGAAATACTTGGCAGACACAAACCAAAAAGCCTGAGGCTCACAAAAGCCTACTAATGCAGAAGACCAGAACAGGGGCATTCCTCCATAGGAGGAGAGGAAATGGGCTCCAATTGCACCAGAGGAGGTTTAGATCAGAGATTAGGAAAGATTTATTGAAAGAGTGGTCAGGCATAGGAACAGGCTGCCCAGGGAAACAGTGGAGTCACCATCTCTGGAGGTGTTTGAAAAACATGTAGACCTGGCACTTTAGGACATGGTTTAGTGATCACGGTAGTGTTGGGTTGATGGCTGGACTTGATATTAGAGGTCTTTTCCAAACTTAAGGATTCTAAGCACTGTTCGCCTAAATACTATACAATGTAGCTCTTCAAATAGACCTTAAAATAAGAGCTCTTTCTGGTTCCTAAAAAACCACATCTACTTCAACACTGCTTTTGAAAATACTAACATATTGGTTCCAGTGTCTGTGCTTGTACTGAGCATCCACAGACACACTGCTTTGAAAACCTCCCACTCAATCTTACCAAGGCACCTGGGCTATGACAGCCTCTATGCCAGGATACTCAAGAGTGAATTCTTGGAGTTCATGAGGGAGGATGATGTAAGGGAGCAAATCAAATAACGTGTTACAAAGAAGTTTTTTAAGAGTACTTACTGTACTTCTAGATTTACAGGATTCCAAGAGCTGAATTCAAGAAAAATGTCAGCTGACACTGTAACTCACACTGCTTATTTCACACTTTCACGACTTACAACACACACTCATTGCTCTAATAAAGACATAATACTGAGAAGTGAGCATTTAAAAATGGCATCTTTTTACTCATGAGATCTGTTTTTAGCACATTCTCACGGAGTACCAACTACTATCAGTTTTCACTTTCCAGCATTCAGGAATCACGCTCCCATTATGAAGGATGATTTGCATCCAGATATGATCAGCTTCTTAATCATATTCTGTCAAACTGGATTTGGCAGCCTCTGGAAAGTGTCATCCCCTACACAGCAAGTCAACTCCAACAGAGTTTGCTGTGCTTTTATACAGCGTTCTCTGAAAGAACAGGGGAAAGGTTTTATGTGGTATGGCCAACACAGCACATTTCACTGTATTATTACAGAAAAACAGGTGCTAAGCCACAGGGCAGGATGCTTTTGGATAACTGTAAATATAACATTTTTCTTACATGGCTGGACCAGTAATAGGCTGGCTGGAAGGAAAGGCTCTGCTGGAAGAACTTCATGTACATCCTTTACATATAATATTGAGATGGGGACTTCTGGTAAATGGAGTTTTTAGAAATTCCTAGAATTCAGAATTAAATGCTTAAAAAAAAAATAAATACATGAAACAGAATTTGGAAAAAAGTAATATTATTTAACATGTTTTTGAATTAAATATTCCACATAACAAAAGTGTTATTTTCATGTCACCAACTATATTACTTATATACATATGCCAAAGAGTTAACAAAAGAATTCAGAGATGCTCTATTAAAACCAACAGTGATTTCTTGCTTCAGCAATCTGAAATAACTAGTTTGTATCATAGACAAAGTATAGACAATATTTACAGAAAAAGGGCTTTTTGGATCTGAGAGCAATTACCTTTCAGAAGGTAAATTAAAATCCAGCTCTGTATTATAGTACAACAAATCCACCACTGATCTAGAAGTACTCGCAGCAAACCAAAAAGATGAACTTCCTGCAACTGGGATTAGTATTTACAAAATATACTGATCGGCCACACAGAGGCTCATATAACTTTAAATATATATATACATACATACAAGCACACATATATATATCTATATATATGTAACATATAAATAAAATTGAAAAGAACAAGGTAAAAATAAGAAAAGAGCTTCTGTCTTTGGAATGTCTAAAAGATGACTATGTTTTTACTCCAGTGTTTCTTTGTTATGAATACACTTAACAAGTGGCACCTTTTGAAGCAATTACTTAGTCAACTAGGTAGTTTTGCTGAAACAATGACTTAACAACAAATAAAAGTAACAAATTTCCAAGATTCACAAAATAATGAAGAATTTACAGAGAGTTTACAGCACTGGGGGATATTGTACCATGTAGGTGACCTAGCGTGCATCCTTCTCACTGCGAACACAAATTGCATGTTTCCTTCCCAGATTTAGCATATGGCTGTTTTCCACAGATACTGAGATATGTACCTGCTGATCCAATAGAGCAAACATAAAAGAAGAGGCTCTTCTAGTTTGGATTCTCTTTAGATAAATTATTGCTGAGTTTAAAACCTCAGACTTAATATAAGAAACAACAGCGAACTGCCTCTGTGGTTGGAATAGAAATGAACATGCTCCCTCTCAAGAAGAGCCTTAACTCAAGAAAAGCCATAAAGTTCATGGTATTTTATATTTTTTTTCCAACAAATTCTCGAAATGTACTAAAAAACCTCTTAAAGCACAAATAAAGT
>VYZX01006992.1:0-98499 GCA_013401335.1 Brachypteracias leptosomus
AGTATACTTGGCCCTTCTGAACAATTGATTAACATTACCTGGAGGAGCACTGCTAACTGACCTGAGAGACCCATCATTCAAAAATTTCATTCTCTAAGGAAATGGAGGATGGAAGTAGTTTACTGAACCTCAGAGTAAAGCAGGTGGGAAGGGACCTCTCCAGGTCCCTATACCAAACCCCTGTTCAAAGCCAGGCTAACTCCGAAGTCAGGTCATGCTATCCAGAGCCTTGCCCAATTGATTTTCGAGTACCTCCAAAAATAAAAGTGTCACAAGCTCTTTGGACCCTTGTTTCAGTGCTCTTTCACTCTCAAGCTGAACTTTTGGAACTTCACTTGCTGCATCCTGTGAACTTTGTCCAGTTTCCCTTCCCTGTGTTCCCCCCAGAAGACCTGGACCTTGCTGTCACCCCAGCCACGTGCATGGGGTGTGCAGCCACTGTCAGACCCACCCACCCTACCTCCCCTGGGTTCAGAAAGCACTGCTGACTTGGCCCCGACCCTCATCTCCTGCTCCAGTCCCCAGCCAGCCACATAGTCCTCCACCCGATTCACTCCAGTTTTTGAAATCATTCTTGACTTGTCAATGCCTTTATCATACTTATGATTGCTGGTGGGACCCGAGTTACAGCTTTCTCAAACTGGGAGGACCCTCTTGTCCATCCCTTGGTCAAGACAGCAACCGATCATGCGGTCTCCTCATCCACAGGCTGATCAGACTCAGTTCCAACAACCTCCACATCTCATCTGTCCTCCAGACGCCAGTCACATCCAGGGATGTCCTTGGCCCACCCACTCTCCTTGATGTACCATCCCTGCAGCTGGACACAGCTCCACGTCTAGGGCCTGAGCAGCACTGACAACAGCAGAACCATTACCTTTAATTACAATCCTCTTAATACACTCCAGATGGAGGTTGTCCTCTCTGCAACGGTTAGCTTGCGCATAGGTGGTGACCCAGTGCATGTCCTAGAGCGCTCTTCCATGGCTGTGCAGCCTGGCCCCATCCTCACCACTTTGTATTTCCTCATTTCAGCTCATGAAGTTATACACTGCAGATTTCCAAATGTTTTTCCAATCTACTGTAGCTATTTAATTCTGACCTATGCTTCACAACGCTTGAGCCCCTCTCAGTCTGGGCTTACTTGCAGATTTAGTAAGTATTCCCTTGTCCACATCAGTAAAGAGAACAGCAAATAAAGCTCAGCCCAAGACAAACAGGGGTGTATTCACACGATTCCTCCTGCCATCCCCCCCTTCTTCCCCTGACTTTCACAGCAAGTTACAGGTAACTACTCTTCAAACATGGTCTTTAAACCATTGTTTACATATATTTCCCTATTTCACAGAAATGCCACAAGCAGTTATGTCAAAAGTTACCAAAGTCAAGGTAGCATCACAGGTACTGCTGTACTGCTACCCTCAAGTCCTTATCTTCTTATCCTTCAGATTCCTAGAAACAGATTAAAAATTCTGTTCCAATTCTCTAAGTAATGCAGTTAGACTAACTAGTCTGTAATTCCCTGGATCTCCCTTTTTCAAAGGCAGGTATTGCATTTGCCCTTTTCAGTCCTCCAGGACCTCTCTTGCTCTTCATAATTTCTAAAAGGTAATTTTAAATGGTTCAAAGGTTGCTTGGCTAGTTGCTGGTGTACCCTAGGGCAGATTTCATCAGGCTCTGACTATTTGAATACACCTATCTTATCTGCTTTTTCTGATCTTCTTCCTACTCTGCACTTTACTTCTATCACCTTGTTTAAATTAATTTTAATTAATGTGAAGACATGCTCAAGCAATACAATAACTACATGAAACACATTTAGTATTTTATCTTTCAGCTATAATATTAGCAAAAAAATCAAATCCCCAGACTATTCATCTACCATGATTCTGGCTTTTTGCAGATGCAGAAAATAATAATAAAAAAAAAAAAACAACAAAAAACCCCACCACCAAAAACCTCAAACCCCAGCGAAGAAACAACAACCAAGGCAAATTAAAGACTGTACAAGGCTCAAACCAATCCTCAGCTGAGATATCTGAAGGGAAAACATTTTATCTTTCTTTGCAGACAAGGAATTCATTGACATTTCTTAAAGAGAAATTTAACTGCATTTTACAAGGGACTCTTTCAGTAACTAAACCAGCCTGGTTTGCTTTGATACATTAAAAAAAACCCCAACACTTCCCCAGCAGATAAAGCATTTGATAAATCAAATGCATGATTTCCTGTACACTGCCTCAGTTATCTAGCACTGATCATTGCCAGGGGTAGGGTACCAAATTAGACTGACCGCTAGTGCAAACCAGCGCAGCAAGTCCCACTCCTCTGTGAGCACAGACAGGTATCTGGAAGCACATTATGATTTTAATGCACCCATCTGTTCTAGCTGTAATTTACCTTTCATCAACTGGAAATTACCATCCTCATAGCTGAGACATGGCAACTTACTACATGAGCATTGCTAGTCTGCTTCTATGCAAAGTAGAACAGACAGCCTTAGATCATCCTCTGTGATTTCTATTTTGTTTTTCAGCAAAATGAACCAGACACAGTTGTGTGCTGTTACCACATCTCAACTGAAGCACAGTAACTTCTTAAACTGCTCCATTTCCATCCTCAAAGACACATCAGTCTCTGCTCTCTGATCCCCTAGGCAGAAGATGCAACATTAATGGAGATTCTGGCTGTCATTCTCAAAAGCAGTTAGTGATTTGAATGCCTCAATTTCTAGTGTACCCAATCTGAAATACTCTAACAGGTCCAATTTTCAGGAAATGATGAACACTCAAAAACTGCTGGGTGGTGGTGGTGACGTGTCCCTCCCCCCAGTGTTTAAATCTAGAATCCATTTTACCTCATGTTTCTACCTAGAAAATCCTTTTGCAAGACTAAAACCCTAGTACAAATCAAAAAAGAAGTGGGGAAAAAAATCATTTTATTTTGCTAGCTGTGATGAAAATGCAACAAATCCATACATTCTTCCAGTTACACAAAATACAGCAGCCTATTCTTGAATATGGATCTGTGAGTATTTTCCTCCAGAGTGATACAGTGAAAACCTCTCTCACAAAATAATATAATCAGCTTTCAGTGAAACCTGCTTTACTGGACATGATAACAGAATGTTGATTTCCAACACTGTCAGGCCAAAAAAACCCACCCAGTATTTCCAATCTATGCATGCTCGTACTTGCTCTTACTACATATGCAATCATCAGTAATGCCTGTCTTGCTGCCTGCCTCCCCCGAAAAACAGATCATAATTAGCAGAATCCTTGGAGAAACCAGACCAGTGAAATACTGGTAGTGTCTGTTACTGTTCCTTATTCTATTCATGGAAAAATTCAGACTCTATTTTAGTCAGAGGAGTTTAGTATCACACAATTGTTCAACCACTGCTCAGCAAACCTCATTTCAGGCCTCTAGAAATCCAGAGCTTTGCTTGATGCGTATCCCGCTTGGCGTGGGCCTCTGCCCCAAGGATGGTCTTTGTGCCGGGCACAGCCCCGGGAGCCAACACAGGCACCAGGAACTCCAGCACAGTCACAGCTGCCTGGTTTTTAATCCACCATCCCATTGGGCTCTACTTCAAACCAGAAGTCTAACCAACACTGGCTGGTTTCAGCCAAGCCTATGCTGATAGCAGATAGAAGGAAACAGAGTTAATTAGAATTAAATGATTCCTCAAAGGAGATCTCAGTACCAAAACTCCTTATGCACATTAACTTATGTAGCATGTATTTTTAATGAGTTCAGCACTTGTCTCAGGTTTAGGAAACACACATACAGGGTGGCAGCTCTTCAGACTCCCTGTGCCAGAGCGCGAGCAAGTGCTGACTCTGTGGGATGACAGAAGTTATGCTGCCAGTTATGGTGATTCTACTCCTATTGAGTAACCCTCAGATAGTTAAATTAATTAAATAGGTAAAGTGACAAAACAAAAGACACCTACCAATATACCGATTATATAATAGGAAAGGAAATTAAAAAGACCATAGGGCTAAAGGTCATGTTCAATTTTGCAAATACGGTTAAATCTTGTAACATCTCCAGCTTCTGATGATGCTCTTTTTCATAAACACACTTTTGAAAACACATATCCCCGGAGACAGCTAAAGCATACACCTTCAAAGCAGAATGGAATTTTACAAGTTTGAATTTGGAGATTTAAACCCCACCTTTCCTTCCCTCTCCACACATTCTCCGACACATGCCATGGGAAACACAAGTAAATGGCCACCAGTCATGTCCTTTGGACTCCAATATATTAAAGCACTGCACTCATCTCTAAGATAAAATGACCTGTAAAGACTCTCAAGTCAAAAAAAAANAAAAAAAAAAAAAAAAAAAAAAAAAGCCCTACATAAAGAATGCTGAGCTACACCAATGAATTCAGTCAATGCCCTTTTGAGGCTGTCATTTAAATACAGCCAGAAAATACTGTTCACCATATTATCGTGAAAAGCAACAGGCAATTTGCTGGTTTGCATTAAGTATTATGTTCTGGCCAATGTGGCATTAACACACAATCAAATCACTTCAAATCACATGAGCTTTTTGTGAACATTTTGTAAAAAATACATAACCTATATTACAGAAAACATCCCTTAAATTAGAACATGGTATCACATTTTTCCAAAATGCAAATAAATTTTAAACATTTCTTTAAAATATTTAAAGAATTATCAGAAGACACTGTGACATGATGACAACTGTTTTATGCTTAAAAGTCAGGTTGAAGAAAACTAATCTTGCAGACATTTCAATTTTAACTGTGATTCCTGTATCTAGTTTGCAGTGTTAATGTTGCATGTATGGAAATCCCCTAAACCATAATTGAATAAATATATAGTATTTCCCTAGCAATAGCCAGTTCAAATGGAAAATTCTGAGTTTGGGTTTGTTAATCTTTTCAAGCAGTCTTCACAAATAAATTTTTAACTTCAGGACTGTAACATTCAAATGGAAACTTTAGGTATTTTTGTATATCCATGAAAAAGGAACCATACAACAATTTTAATTTAAATGAATGTCAGAAAACTGCTTCAGGATGCACCGCAGTCTCCGAACTCCTGAAAACTTAATCTGTATTCTGTTAATCTAGGTTACAGTTTATCTTCAGGGGTTCTCCTGTAACATCATTCCTTGATGCTTTAGATTCAGCCTATGACATGACTAAAAGGTTTCCTTTTCTTTCTTCTCCCATTCATCCAAACAGCAAAAGTACACTTTTTTCCTAGGTTCCCCTGCCTCCTCCCCTCCAAATCAGATGGACCTTATTAAGAAAACTCTTTTAAAAGAAAACCCTACAGATAAGCTGTGACATAGATCAAGAAGATTCTGCCCGATTTATGTTGAAAAAAAAGATTTGTTTTAAAAGATGGCATTCCATGCCACTCAAACTGTACTTTCGGCCACATTTTGTATGGACTGAGCCTGTCATCTTTTATTTCCTAAAACCTAAATTTACATTAAGACCAACAGAAGAACTTCTTAGGGTCAACTGAAAGCATACATAACTGCACATACCAGAAAAGAAGTGCTATAAAACTGAGAAGCCCTCAAGGACCACTGTTTTGCTGAGGAGCTGTGTGACCAAGCTCGCACCTCAGCTCCTGTGTAATGTCACCGCTCTTGGTTCAGTTTTGTCACCACATAGCATCCCCTCAGTGGGGCAGTCATCTCCAACTTAGGACTGCTCTAAGATGCTTCCGAGCACAATGTAGAACTACATGCAGATGATTAGTTAAGAAATGTCATTCTAAAGATGACAGGGATCTAATTCAGACACTGTCCAGGTTCACATCTCACTGAATTAACCTATCACTGTGACTCACTCAACCCTGCTGCCCATGCCTGGCCTGGTTTTATGCTGATGACTCCATGGGCTAGGCGAGCCTGCAAGGGGTGGGGGAGCTGGTGGGTACCAAGGGATCTGACCCGGCTGTACCTCTGAGTACTCAGCACCCCCCATCTCCCTCTCCTGAGCTGTGGGAGAAGTGGATGCTCTTCAAACTCTGCTCTTCAGTGGGCAGAGCAGCCCAGAGCTTTTCTGTCACGCTCTGCAAGCATCCAAATGCAATCTTGCCAACCCTGGGTTCACCTTTGAGGAAAACCAAGCATACAACATGCCATGCCAAGACATTCTTCCTTGCCCTGCTGTTTCTGTGAAACATGAGGTTCCTGAAACCAGCCCTCCCATTCATGCTGCCTTTGCATAACGTCTCAGAATACACATCCAAAAACCTAAGCACCATCTCTTGCTACACTTGCCTATGCCTGACCCGACGCCATCCATGTCTGCCAGGATCTATTCCAAAAGGCTCCGAGCCCAAAAGCTCACTAGCAGGCTTTTCTCCACTCCTCAGGACCACACCAGCAGTACTTTCACACACACATACACAAAGACCTACCTACTGTGAGTGCTTCAATCTCCACTTAAGCAAGAAGACCAGCTCCTGGTTTTAGAGAAATCCTGTTTGTTTCAAGCATCAACATCTTAGCTAATGAGTTTTCGCTTCCCTTCTACACTCCACAAATACTGGGCTGAGTAATACATAGCCTAATTGAATGTTAAGGTCACTGGCCAGCTCTTTAATCTTATTTAGTACACTTTGAGACAGTTCATGAGTCATTAGGGCTTCATTCTTGGGGACACAAAGGCACACAAAATATATTAATACAGAGTATAAATTAATCCAATGTGTGTATTTTACAGATTGCGAAATTAGAAAGATGGCATTAAATACTTCTCTGCAATGTTATCATTTCAATAATGTTGCTTATTTTAATATACAATAAAAATATTTAATTGCCAGAGCCTGCTGGTGTCTTCATACCATAACTCTAAGAAAATTCCTTAACCAGTAAAAGTCACACTTTAAATATTAACTTCAAGGGAAAGAAGGGCTCAAGGGAGACCCATCTTAAAAATTCCTTACTTGAAGGGGGAAATAGAAAAAAATAAAACAAGACTTTTTCAAGCTGTTATTCATTATATTTGATTTTATGATGTAAACTAATTCACTGCACGCACACGTGTCAAGAACTTTGCAATACTTTTGAAAGGGATCAGCATCACTAATCAGGCACTGAAATCCAATTTCTGGGAGAATCTAGGAGCTCAAAGCTGAACATTTCAGCTTGCTTGGAAAGACCTTAGAAAAATAAAGTTAAACAGTAATTATACATAAGTGTGCTTGAGAAACTTTACACCTGTCTTGACATGAATCAGATCTTTGCATGGATGATGAAATTCTTGGCATTGCTTTAGGTGATTGGGATGGTATTAACTTAGGCAGGGTAAGAATTCATCAGGCACATGCCTAGACAGGTAGGATGAAGGAGTTACTGACTCAAAAAAGCATGACAGCTTATCTGTTGAAAGTCTAAACATGTTAATCATTTAACATAAACAGATCTGCTGATATTTTTAGAAAGACATTCCAACTCATAAGTAACAATGTTAAAAAAAGGACACCAGTAATCCTAATCATATTTTCCACAGGTCCTCCCCAGCCTCTTGAAGATTGTTTCTACTAAAACTCAGACCAGGAAAGAAGAAAGGAAAAAAAAATAAAGAAAGAAAAAGAAAAAAGCCAAAGGGATAGTTGGGTTTGGGATCAGAACAATAAAGAAGTTGCTGGCAATCAGTGTTTGACTGCTGGCAAGACTCCAGCTACAAACTCCTCCTGCAACTTTTATCTCCTTGTGCCTCAGTTCCCAGTCTGTAAAATGAAGGTGATAACATTTCCCTACCTCACAGGAACGTCTTCAGAATCAATCCATAAATGCCTGGGAGAGACTGAGACACCACTGTGACAGAGGCCATAAAAATACCTGGGGGGGGGGGGGNAAAAACTGGCGGGGGGGGGGCAATAAAAACAAGCGTCATAAATGACCATAACAGAGACATTCACAGACTAAATGTAAAACAAAGGTTAAAACTTCACTCAATGACACAAATTCTCCATCGTGGGGAAGAGGTGGTTTGGTTTAGCACATATTCCCATCCAGACACTTAAAACCATGACAGTAAGGGATAGTTTCCTCCTTCCTATTTCGACATGATGTGATCATGATAAACCACCACCACATACAGATGAGAGGTGTTTCCTTTACAGATCACTGGCTCAGGCTGTCCATTACAAGCACCTCATCCAAGAACCCAAATCACAGCGACAGACACCAACACAGTGACAATGCTCTTCCTCAGTCTCCCAATCCAATATCTACTGCAGAACTGAGTTCCTCCAATAGTTAAAATACTTTCAATTTTCAGCCTAGCATTTATTCCTGAAGAGCGTTTCTCCATTTGCTTTCATGCCAACATTGATCCAGCAGCTTAAACAGCTCTTCCTGATCCCTGAAGTTTATTTCCCTGACAATAAAAATTAATTGCACCACCTCCGTGTCAAGGCTCCTTTCACCACCTAAACCAAGCAAGCTCTTGCTCTCAGATGACTCCCCACCTTTGAGATTACCTACCTCCTGTTGCCCCACTTCACTGTCTTCTGCCCAGCACCTGTATCTTGCTGTCACCTGTATCCTGCTGCACAAAGTACAGATGTGTTTCTACAGCATTTCCAGCTGGTAAACCCCTCCATCCTACCCAGCTCAGAGCAAAAGTTTCTTTCTCATAATGCCTCCTAAGGTCATGACTCTGCATGACCCTATCACCATGGAGATACATCCTACTTCCATTGCTCTGGGTCTCAAGCTCTTGCTGACAGATATCCTGATCCTTCACAGCCCTGCCCATGCCTCCTACCTGCAGTGCTTTGAGCCCTCAGGGCACTGCTCCATGGTGCCAGGGACATTACAGGGACCATACATGGTCTCCCAAAACCACACCTCCTACCTTCAGTGTCAACTTGGTTCAGCAACCAACGGCTTGAGCTCAATTACACCGTTAAGTGTTCCTTAATGTGAGCCAAATGACTACAGCCCTCAGAAGGATAAGTGATTCAAAATTATGCAAATGCACAGAATGTGTTATTTAGTCTTTATCATTTACAAAGTGCTCATTTCATAAACAGTTTCAGCACTTTCTGAGAGTGTGACAGTGCCCTGAAATCCAGGTCTCTGGTTGCTGCTGCATCATGCACCGACTGCACCTTTGATGGGAGAGGGGAGAAATGCCACTGGTTTGCTCCAGCTCTGAGGTGGGACGCGGGGCTGAGACAGCCTGCCCACCCGCTGCCACACACACAGATACCTTCACGTATCCCATCCCCCACACACCCCTTGCAAACCCTCCCTCACCCCCTCACAACCTGCACTGACCGGGACAACAGAAGTCCCCTTGCTTTTTTCACTTCTAGAGAGAGAGGGCAGTTCCTTTCCCCCTGGCACAGTGAGTGGAACCAGCTTGGGAGCTGGTTGGACAAGCACCGGAGCTGGTAGGAGGGAAAGAGCAAGCTCACCCCTTCTGCTGGCAGTCTGCCACCAGATCAGACTGGGATGTATTGGAAACCTCAGCCCAGGGAACGAGAATACACTCACCTTTCCAAGGACTTGTATCCATTTAAAACTGTGCTCTATTAACCTTCACAAACAAATATATTATGCAGTTTTTTGTTATGCAGCGTTGACTTCAATGACTCTGTAGCAGTGCTTAGTCTACTTTATTTACTGCTGGCACACACAGGCAGCGTTCGCTGTAATCATTCAGAGAGCATTCCTGTTTTAAACCCAGAGGTCTTACCTTGCCAACATACACACACAATGCTCCTCAGTAAGTTTTACATAACTTTGACCATGTTATCCGTCTTTCCTCTGTCCCAGAAAGCTCCCTTAGCTACAACATATCTGAGCTTTTTCCCCTTTCATACAGGGTCCCAATTTTCTACCTCAGCTTCTCTCCCTCAGTGTCAGGTCATGAACTCCTACCTTCATCTATCTCCATCCCTTAGATCACAATTTTAGAGAAGCACCCTGGTACCTCCTGCCAGGCTCCCTGGGATTTGAGGAATGTCCTCTTTTAGGTGTGCACACATCCACCTTGATGCCCATGACCAAGACTAACATACTTCATTAACAGAAGATAGATTACACAAATCTGTTTCCTCCCTTCCCCCACAACTAACACGATGACCATTTCGGAACTGGCTCTCTTCACACGCTTCATCAGCTAGTCTCTGCTGCAAAGAATGGCAATCACATCTGAGTGGAATCCATCCAGCAATAAGTGGTTTGTTAAATCCCAGGACACATTGTGTACAGAGAAGGATGCTTAAGCTACTTAAATGGCAACCCTTTATTAAATGCATTAAAATGCTTGAAATTTTTGTAAGCCAACAATTTAAATTAACAACCTCCCTTAAACATACCAGTCTCTGCTGCTAATTGCTATATTACTTTTTATGAATTTCTTTTGAATTTATTCTTTGAAAACCCTATGGAATTTCCTGTATTTCTAGCACACACAGTTGCAGTCATCCATGGTACGCACGCATGTGTTACACCAGAAACTCTTTTCTCCCAAAAATGTAAGTAGGTTGTGTATTTGCATAGTAGGAGCAGTTCAAGTCAACCATTCTCAACTACATCACAGTGGCACTACTTCTAGAAATGGAAGCAGAAACATGCCACCCAAAAAGAAAGAAAAAAAAAAAAATTATACACTACAAAGATTAAGACAGAGAGCAAAGAATTTTAAGATGAGGTTAGGAAATACTCTCACTCATACCAAACACTGTTCAATATACAATTTAAGACCCCTGGAAACCTCTGCCACAACAGGACCTGAGCACGCTCCAGTGATTGCTTATGCTCTGAATTTCTTTGCATCTGTTTGTCTGACATGTATATTTAAAATTTTACACTGATTCAGTTTTGGATGTCATAGCCAACTTTACAAAACAGATGCTCTGCTTATACAGAGAGAGGGCATATAAACATGAGGCAGTTGGTGTTGAGGATTAAATAGTAACAAAAAAAAATTTAATCAGCAGTGACGAAAGCGGTAATGGCAGTTCACTGGAGATAACCTCCTCCGTGAAGCATGCTGCAGTCTCCACCATGCTAATTTAGGTTGCTATAAGCCTAAAGTCACTAAAAAGAGACCATACCAATAGGATTTTAGCACTCTAAACTACACAGAGCTTACCCCCTCCCTCAAGTTAAATTCAAGGCCGGCAAGAGCAGCAGAGACATTGCCAAGAGCTGCAATGCTGCACGTCCCCCTGGAGCAGCTCAGCACCTCTGCACCCAAAAGCCCGGGTGCTACCATCACGGATTTTGCCAGTTTCCGTGTGTCAAGCTCAAAATGTTTTCTGAAACTCTTCCAGGCTGGTTTTTCAACCTACGTGACAGTATTTACTGAACAGACAATACCCGTAGCCACAAGCATTTCATGCAGCATTGACAACAGCAAGGAATACCTCGTTTCTTGGTAAGCTCCCATGCTGGCTGACACAGCAAGAGGCACTGAGAAGGGTCAAGAAAAGCCGCAACTTATCACAAGAAAATGGCAAATTGTGAAAAACCTGTATCACAAGGTTAGCTGCCTAGGCACAGCTTTAATAGAGCTCCATAAATACCTCAGTCTAACACTGACAGAGGTTAAAAACCTATTATCTTTCCCAAATGACAGTGTGAACATATGTTCAATCAAACACCCCGCCCCACCAAGCTACAAAGTAGATTCTGCTCTTTCAGTTCCACAAATACAAACCACAGGGAGCATTTTAAATGAAAGCATTATGAAGATTACATTAGGCAAGTTTGATCTACTGTAAAACACTCGCACACAACATTAAGAGGGAGAACAACCTTTAACACCTGCTTTCTCTTCAAACATAGCATTATCTCTGTGCATGGCTTGGCTCTTAATGGGATGAAATCTTAAGCTAAATTGCATGGCTTACTCCACCAGCAAAGAATACTTTAAATGTTTGGGACCTAGTGGCCCACTAATACTGAACTGGTGAGACTGTTCTTCTAGAGGGATATGCTCTGCAGAGCTGCTGGGCTGGCTGCCACCCAGCAGCACGGCTCTGTGCTGCGGAGGAGGTTTTCACCCTGGTGTGAAATGTTGTGACACAGGGGGAGATGCAGCAGCTGGAAAAGGACTGCGCAATCCAAGCGGTGTTGAAAGTCATCATCATAAATATTCACAAGCAGACTGATTTGTTTTCTTACCAATAGCGCATTGTTATTCACAAATATTAATTAGTTTCTAAATACCACCTGTTACTCAGCCCCTCCCTCCGCCACTCCACGGCTGCCAAGGCTTGCAGCCCCTCCATGCTGCTCAGAGATTTAATGATGTTTTAAGTTCCACAGCTCACTCAGCTACTGGGAGGAGAGGCAGGGAATAATTACTTACTTATGTCTTTCTCTGCTGACCTCTTCTGAGGATGAAACAAGCAGCTTTAATGGCCTCTGAAGGCAGACTAGTCCAGCCCAGCTCAGATGGGAAGGATGACGACTGCACTGGTAGGTTTTTGGAGTGGAGAATAGTTTTAAAGTTCCAAACTTCAAAGATCTCAACAAGGGGAGAGTTCAAGCTCAAACACTCTCCACACTGGAGGAAGGAAAGCTTCTAACACAATCACTTGCATTTCCAGCAATCGCTCACACTTTAGACAGAGCTGAGGCACCAGGAATTGCCTGTCACATCCTACAGTATAAATAAATCTCAGTCTGCCAGGAGGAAAGCTGTTACAAATCTAAGCAATTTTCTTTGGATTTCTTTAGATCACTTCCTCAAAGGATCTCTCTGAAGGCAAGAGGTCCAGATGCAGGCAGACAGCAAACATAGGATTCCTTCTCCCCACTAACAGCAAACCCCTCCTCCTCCCGATTATATGCATTATATAAGATTGGGCAGAACATTGAAGAAAATGGGCAGAGCACTGATAAAATGGATGAGCTGGCAGCACCCTTAAGGTTGAAGTGACACAAATGAACAACTGCATACTGTCTTGGTTTCACTATGAGCCCTGGATATAAAATCCCTCAGACCTCTGAAACACACTCAACCCTGCTCGCTGTCAAGCACTAGGGAGGATGAGCTTACCTTGCTGAATTCAAATACAAATGAAGAAAGGAATGAGACTAACTCCTTGAGCCCAGACTTACAACTAGCCCCCACTGGAAGAGATGAACTTGAAGCATCCTCCTCACAGATGCCAGTTGAAAGACTCAAGTTCGAACCCCAGCATTTGGCATTTCCATCATCTCAGGAAGTGGTGCTGCCTTTTCAGTGCAGATGCAGCATGAAGGTTGTTATCCCACAGCTGATAGACTTGATACCAAGGCACAGACATCAGCTTGTACACTTCCCATGGAGGAGACACAATCTATTCACTACATCTTTCTACAAAATCAGATTTTTCTTACTAGGTATACAGCATAATTTCACTGGTATAGTCCAATATGAATATTTCTTAACAGGTTTTTTAAGATCTTATGAACCATGCCATCAACTCTACAGAACAGCTCCAGAGTAGAACAAGTGATAAGTAACAGATTTAAGGTGAAGATCTGAGCAGTTTTTGCCAGAAAATGTAACTACAGGACAATTTAACCTTGTCCTTGTTAAATATAGAATGGGGGAGCTGCAGCCAAGGCTTGCTATCCTTAAACTCCTAATAGAAAAAAAAAAATCTCGTCATCATCCCTGCAGACAGCAATAAGCCAGGACTATCAGGACTTTTAGTTTAGTTAGCCTCATGTTCAAGTTCCTAAGATTACAAAACTCATAAGTGGGAGGGCAAGAACGTCTAAAGTCATTTTCCCAGTGACTGACAAACATGGTGCTGAATTTCTTAGGGACTTGAATGGCTGAAGCTGAAGTTAAGCTTTACCAGAGCTATATTTAGCTCTGCATA
Source organism: Brachypteracias leptosomus (assembly GCA_013401335.1). Classification (NCBI taxonomy): domain Eukaryota; kingdom Metazoa; phylum Chordata; class Aves; order Coraciiformes; family Brachypteraciidae; genus Brachypteracias; species Brachypteracias leptosomus. The sequence continues at coordinate 13,842 of VYZX01006992.1, forward strand.
AATACAAATTAGGAAACACTTTCTTCCCAGTTACTAATGCAGTGTGACAGGAAACAATTATTTGCTCAGTGTCTAATGTTACCTTTGGTGAATACCTGGCTTGCAGAACTTGTATACTGTATAATAAAGAACCAAGCCAATATTCTGCAAATCGGTGAGAAAACTCATTTAAGAAGATGAAGAAACATTTATGGTCTGAGCTACACTGGTCTTAGCTATGCAGATAGTATTAGTGTTGAGGCCTCTCTCACTTTTATACTAAACTACAAAGTGAGTTTCTTTTACAAATAATACATTAATTTATTCAAGAACTCTGTGGAGTTTTGAAGAACATTATGACTCCTCCAAAGCGTAAAACAGATCTGGGCAGAAGGACAGAACAATTAAAAAAAGAACCCATCTTTTATGATTTCAAGTGCCAGTTTATCTCTATGGAAAATACAATTTTGGGTTACAAGGGAGCTCCCAGATCAGCAATCACTTTAAACATCAATGTCTACAAAACACAAAAGATAACAAAACACGATCCAAATGAAGGGCTAGTTAGACCATGGAGAATCAAGCCACGACTGTGTAGAGGAATCCCACATGCTTCAGAAGTGCTCAAAAGAGCTGCACTTGAAAAATCTAGTGCATGCGGCTGAGAAAAAACCCTGCTCCTGTCTACTGCAGCATGAATGACAACCACCAGGCTTGGTGTTTCCAAGCCTTCTAACACAGCATCCTTGCACACTGAGGAAGTTAGAAAGCAAACAACACTGTGGCAGAGACAACACGTCCTTTCTTTTGGCACCGCTGGGCAAATATTTGCTGGGCCCTTTACCAGATTGAGTCATATGAGTATTTCCAGAGCTGGAGGAGTTGGTATTTCATGCTTGCCTTAAGCAATTAAGACCCAGTATAGCCAGAAAGATGCACTAAGTATCTGCATCCTGATGTGCTGATGACCTTGCCAGTTGCAGATCCTTTTGAGATGGAAGGCAGATGAGCACTTGGCACCATCTGAAAGGCCACCAACACCCAAGACTTTAACAAAGCAGGGCTACTAAAATAAACAGGTGTTTTTGTCTAATTTCCCACAGCTTGCTTCTGAAAAAAAAAAAAAAGGAAAGGAGCTGATAAACATTTGGTTTCTTGGTTGTGTTTTGTAGAAGACTATGTTATTTTGGCAGTAGGTTCTCAGCAGCAGGTCAAACATGGAAATGTAAGTCCTGGACACAAGGCAAACCTCTCACCATAAGCCAAAACATTTCTGTAAGAGACTCCAATTCTGAACAATCTCTCTTACCTACAGTGCCAAGCATGACTAATTTTTATGAACAAGTTACAAGAACTTCCAGGGAAAAATGACACCTCCACTACTTTCACTGTACAAAATCTAGGAATACTGTTCATATGCTTTATCTTCTTTGAGGATCCTGTGGCAAGAGGAAAAATTCATGTCCTAAATACGTGTAAGGTCAAGTGTATCAAAACTTCTCATATGAGTTCACCAGCACCCAGAGCTACAAACTGAAGATGTCGGTTTAGCTGTGTCTTTGCACCCAAACGGGATATTCAGTAGGCATAATATTTTGCCTTGGGGAACTCAAGGTTTGACCATGAATTTTACTTCTGATGCCCATAGGGTCCAAGCCTGTGTTTTACTTGCTACACTGTTACTGTAACAAGGTAACTCCTACAGTGCTTTCTACATTGATCAGGAAAACCAGTGCTGAAGTCAAAGACTTACCTTGTCTACAGCGTTGGTGGGAGGAAGGCTACATTTTTTTCAGCTATAGCCAACTAACACACTACTGTTTTACCCAAGCACAGCTGAACACCTCACTCCCCTTCTCAATACTGTCAAGGGAGCAGGAATAATCACAAATTCACATCATGGAAGTAGAGGTGGGTGTTGATATGCAGCCCACAGTTCTTGGTGAGTATTGAAGGGCAGCAGCTACGTCATCTTCATCAGAGATTAAAAGCTTTTCTCTATTTCAGAGGTAGAGACAAGCCAGATTGGTGGGCAATACAGGCAGAGCTTGATAAAACAAGAGGTGGATGAAACTTTTCCTGCAGCCGATGCAGTATCAGTGTATTTCCTTGTTGCTCTTCTGTTGTTCCTGTACACACAACACTACTGCAATGCTCTCCATGATTAAACAGGAATAGTCTCTGTCAAACTTTGCTGGAGAGACCAGACTGGACTTTCATCAGTCAAGCACATGTAGGCCACATTCACCTTCTAGTTGCCTAGAAGCTTTCATTAAGTTATTACATGACTCTATAGTTCTCCTTGGCTGTTCTCTCAAAAGAGAGGGCTCAAAGAAAACAAGGCTCTGGCTTGGAACAAGATGAGTAATTTTCCTGGAACAGACTCATTTTCTCTAGAAATCTCATTTCCCACCTTCTCCCACTCCCCCAAAGACTCATCCACTTGCCCTCTTCGTTACAGTGCTAAAATAATTAGGAAGAAAAGTAGGAACCTCTTTTCTGATACAGGCTACCACACAGCACGTCCTCTCCACCCTCAAAGAGTATTGAGCATAATGTGCATAATGTGAATGGAATCTCCAAGAACTTAACAGAGGTTTATGGAATGAAGATAAAAGGATGACAGGTATACAAATTACCACTAGCTACTGAGTAATCAAAGGGATAAAGACACATGTTTTAGGAATTAAGAGTAGTTAATTATTAGGAATTAGGATTAGAGTTATTCTTTTTAAGAAGCTACTACACATCAGCCTGTTGTGTCTTTCCTTGCGCGCAAAATATCTGACACTGAATAGGATGCCTGAGTGACAGCTTGTCTCATCCAAAGCATCCATTCCCTCAACAGCTATCCCAACCTTGGGAGTTTGCCAAGAGTAAACCAGGAGGAATATTCAATTCTATACACACAAGATCTCAAAATCCCAGCTCTCCATGTTGTATAAACCATGGTAACAGTTGTTCAAGAAAACCTGGTGCTGATACTCAGTTACTGCTACTTTGTCCAGGATGAGCTAGGAAGAAGCATTCTCCGAGCACTGGTCAGCGGTTCACCACCTGCTCTTTTGCAAGGTTTTAAGTCCACATCAGACAGACTCCTCTATGGAACTGACTTTAAGGAGCCTAGAGGAATCTGAAGTTATTCAGAACAAGAGAAGACCACACCTGTATCTTGTCAACACTAGAAGAGTAGAACACCTCTAGCATAGGGATACAGAAGGGAATCTGAGATAAAACATCCAAACAACTACATTACAACACGAATTGGCAAGGGTGCCACTGATATGACAGACAACACGAAGTCAGGACTATGATTGTTCTATGAGGATTAAGTGTCTCTCAACCTTCTCTGGTTGCCCAATGGCTCACCCCACAGAACAGTAAATACTGACTAATGTAAAAATTACTATGTTATGAGAAATGAGTGTTATAAAGTTATTGTGAAAATATACAATGTAAAAGTTTTTTTCTATTTACTCCATTGCAATTTGTTGCATCGGACTATCACAACAGGATAATTTTCAAGTACCTCGCACTAATATCTTGCTATAGTGTAAATCCAAGAAAAGCAATAAATAGCATGAAGGAAACCTTCAGCAGAACTATTAGATGAAGTTCACATTATTGTTGCCTGAAACTGCCCTTTGTTGCATAGAGGAGCTGATGTTTATCTGTATCTCTAACAAGGCTTTTGACACAAAGACCTAAGACCCATAAGAATACATTAACATTGGAGAATTTGTAGCAACATCCAAACCAGTAAACAACTACCACCAGCAAACCCTCATCCTAAATACAATCAAGCTTTCTTAACACCTCTACAAAACATACTTTTGTCTTTCCTACTCCTTTAAAAGCATAAGAAAATGTTAGAAATAAAACAGCATCCATCTGCATGAACCTAAATGTTTTTCTTTCACCAGCAATGCTACCGCCACAGACAAGAGTTAGAATCCCCAGTGAGTGATCTGCTATAAAGTATTAAAATAAAGAGCACTCTGCAAAGTTATTTGCAATACACTATTTTTTGCTTAGTAAAATAAGCCAAAATCTTATCTCAGAGATGCCCGTATTTCAATTTTATATATGTGAATATAGCACAAAAAAGAAAAATCCGAATATATTGATAATAGTAAAATAAATGCATTGTATATTCATTTTGCTCTACGACTTCACCTTTATACCTTCATGCACTGAAATGTGTGTCTTGTGTCTTCTGAAACTCACAGAAAATTGAACATGCCAACAAACACAACCAAGACACCACAACAGATTTCCACATTAACTATAAATGTTGTATGGGCACCACATATTTAGAAGTGTATTAACAGTACCAAATAGTACAGTAACCACAACAACCAACTTTGGATAGTCAGATTTCTTATTTCTTGTAACCACAAATACAAGAAATTGTAATTTCTTGTACTCCTGGTAACATGCTTATATAAGAGACATTGAATAAAAGAAACTCTCAGATAAATGAATTTGTCTTTTCACATTAAGGGGTTTTCCTTGAGAATCAAAATAAACATTAAGACATAATTTAAATATATGTTAGAAGTACTTAATAAAAATTAAGTTTATGCTTCTAAAGCACTACAATATATTTTATATTTTTATAAATACACCTAACATTACAATAAATTTATATATCAAAAGTATTCAAATTTAATATAGGTTCAAAAAACCTACATTTGCTTCCCATGCCTTCAAGAGGGGCAAATCACCAGGCTAAACAAATGAAAGTAATGCATTAAACCAACCCTAAATAGTGACTGACCTTTTGGGTGATGTAGAAATAGCTTTTCTCCTAATTTCAGTTTATTCACTTAATTCAATTCAGTGACTTGATTTGCTCAAAATAAGAAATCAATTAAGAAATAACATAGATTGGAAAATGAAAACAAATCTTTATGCTACTAATAAACATTAAGCGCAAGAGGACAAGATCTACCATTTACAAAAACCTCCAGGGCCAAAACCATTTTCCAGTCACTATCTAGAGTTAATACCCATAACTATTTTAAACCATGAAAGCACTCCCTTACCAATTCAAAATGCAAAATGCAGTAAGTTTGCTTTTGATTTATGTATCCAGTAAATTAACTATGTTTTTTCTTAAATTTAATATTGTTTCATGCATCTTAACTGAATTTGAATTTTGACATCAAGACAGCTACATATTCAGCACTCAATATATGTTAAACAAATATTTCACTACCAAAAATATGAGCATGAAGTACCTGAATGCTTATTTGGCGTAGTTAGACAATTATAGCATATGCTTATAATGTTGACAAAAGGTGTTACCTTAATGTAAAAGCTGTACTTAGCAGCAAATCAAGGCAATCTAATAATTACCAAACTACTAATAATTAACCTCTCCTTTGAGAAATGTAACAAAGTAAGATCAAAGTGACTGATTTACATCAAAGTTTCTGCTTGATTTACATCATTATTTAAATCATGTTTCAGAGAATGAGGTATTTATTACAAAGTAGCAAAAAAAGGGTGGAAAGATTTAATGAACTCTGACAATTATCTCTATTTTTAGCCGCATCCCAAATTCAACATGGACTTGGCAGAAAAATTCCTTAAGGTCTTTGAGCTACCCTATTAGTTTTGTAGCTGATAATCTGTAACTTTGGAATCTTCAGATGGGGCAGAACACAAGAATGAGTTATTTCACAGTAACCTGGGAGCTGGAAAGGCTGGGATACTTGGATAGATTTCAGTGTACCCCTAATCATGCTAGGATCATGTTCCTGCTCGTGAACAAAGCCTCCTAAGTACCTTCTACTCATCCATGCACTAGCAAGTAACATCTCAATGGTACTTCAGAGCCCACAGTGGGATTAAGCAAAACATCCCAGAGCTCCAACACAATCTTTCCCTGATGAGAGAAGTAAGGAGGGAGGACAACCTCTTATCTCAGTCACGATATTTTTCCTTTATTACAAGAATTAAAGAATTATGAGAAATGTACAAAGTTAATGCAGACAAATTATTTTTTTTTTTATCTCACTAGTATTTTAATTAAAACCTTTTGTCATGTCTGCTAAGCAAGTTCAAAGTGTTGCAATGCAGTAGCAATGGGAACACAAAAGTCTTGCTATGCTTGGGGAAAAAAATAAATGTTTTCAACTTTTACCGAATCAGCGACTGTAATTACTACAGGAATAAATCAAATTTATAGCAGGCAAACACAAGGCATAATCATTTTCTGCGTGGCCATAAATGAGTTTATTTTTGTTGCAGTGTGATAAAGTTGAACATTTTCTGCATGTCAGACAGATTATTCTGATAATATTCTTTACATTTCCTCCTTATTAATGAGATGAAAAATTTGCTATTAAGATATGCAAGTCATCTCAATACATCTTGTTACTGGATAAGCCTCAACAAAATCTTAAAGTTCTTTTTTTCTAAGCACATTAACACAACAAACACATAGCCAAAATTCATACTTTGGTATTGGACAATGTTCTCTTCTTCCAAAATACCAAGAAGTGGAATTCAGCAAACTACAGCAAATCAGTTAGTCTTGTCTTTTTTTTTTTTTTAGTTCTGTTCAGAATGCTGCAACAGGGGAGACAATAGCAGTTTGAATTTTCATTATTTCCAAAGTTTTTTTTTTCCAATTTAACTGAATGCAAGACAAAAAAAAAAAAAAAATTGCCTCTTTATATCATGCCAAAGACTGCCTCTGCTATTTAAAAGTACTTTCACATCTTCACTTTCACTACTAACCTTTTGTGAAGAACAATTTCTGATTGCTAGGCTATTTTTCATTTGCCTGCCTCTATTCATAAAAAAAGGGAGCATGTAAAATGGCAGATTTGAGAGACTTAAAAAAACTTGAATAGCTTACATACATAAAATTGAACACGGTTCTGCAAAACCTAAAAGTAATGTTATCAAAACATGGGATCACTTCAGCACACAATGGCACTGCTAACCATGGAACAGCTCGAGCACTCATTGGCATCAAACCACAATAGCACGTCATGAGCAGAAGTGATTTGTTCTCTGCTTGAATGTCAGTTTTGAAAAGTAAATATGTACGTGCACAGGCATGCATTTGAGCGCATATACAAAGGCCGCCCATAATCGAATAAACCTGAAAGCTCCTACCTGAAAAAGGCATTTTTACGAGACTGCATGGCTCAAGTCAGCAGAATTGCTTGGACCAAGTTATCCAAGAATTCTCCATTTACAAATTTCAGTTTCTCCTTGATGTGATCTGGCAAATTACAATGGAAAGTACAGCAGGCAGGCTGTCACCTTCAGTGCTGGAAGAGGCAGCTGAGCAGTGCCACTGCAACAGGAGGGATGGCTCCAAAAATGCTTCTGCAAGACTGCTGCGGAAAGACCTTTATCAGCCAGTGACTATAAATTTATTTTCTGCAAAGGAACCTTCTGGCATAATGTGCAGAGAAAGGACATAAAACGCAATCTGTCTGCCAGTGAAACTAAAAAGTGAACGCGAAGGCGGGAGAGGCAGCATATTTTGTTGAAATATGTAGATATGCCACTTAGATCTCAATGCGTGCCACTGTCTGACACCAAAGGGTGAAATGTTCTGATCTTTGCTGACAATATTTATACTGAGAAAGCCTCCGATATTTCATTCAAAGTTCCCAAAACGCCCATCATCCTCTCTTTAGAAGCAAGAGGGCTGGGTGAGAGCCCTCTGTATGTCTGGCAAACAGAAGACAGAGTCTATGGACCTTCTCGCCAGCATTATTTGTTTCTATCTTGGCAGCGCTCGTCTATCTACTTCCAGAAGACAGCTGAGGATCATGGAACGATTTCACTCTGCTTTATACAGCAAAGAAAGAAATAAAATCCTTCAACAAGGACCACTGCAGTCTGCATCACTAGCAGGGCAGAGGCCAGTGCCACCTGCACTGCTGGCCATGACGCATGAAGACCACGACTCTGCAGCAGAAGCTAAAGAGGCTTCTGCCTGCAGACAGATTAAGCAACCAAATCAACCAGAAACAAGTTTACGGCTTTTGGCTTTTTCTTTTCTTCTCACCTTTGTTCGATAATTTGTGTAACTTGTAATATTAAGTAAAAGGACAGCAACCATGTCTTTTATGAATAGTTTTTCTTAAAGTAACAAAATAACCATCACACTATAATCCAGTAAAGCTGTTAAATAAAAGCAGTAATATTCCAAATAGGCATGCAGAATTCTAACTCGAGTTAAACCGACACATACACAGGAAAAAAATAGGATCTGTGTAATACAACTCAATTTTCAGTGAGGCAATATTAAAATAATTAAATATTTTAAAATACAAATATGAAGATTAAGTAACGCTGAAAGAGAGCACAGGATCTAAAGGGCAATGGATCTAAAGATATACTTTTAAATATTTAAGCTAGTTTTTGTCCTGAGGGTGTGGGATCTAAAGGGCAATGGATCTAAAGATACACTTTTAAATATTTAAGCCAGTTTTTCCCCTGAATTTTTATCATCCCATTAACATAAGTTTATACAGTTTGTATAATAAGTTTGTGCATTACAATGTCTTTTTTCAATTGTTTAATCTCCCTATTTCTATTTTTTAAACATCCAGCAATTGCTCAAGCCTCTGGGTGTATTTATTTTAATTAAATACAACAAAACCAAATGAAAAGCTTTTGCATTGTTTGAAAGAGGAGACCACTCGGAATTTTCCTCCATGCGTTGCAATAGAGATCTGTCAGATACGTCCCCAGAGTAACCCCGCCAAAGACAATAGCTGTGCCAACAGCAATTTGTCCGCATTGTGAAGGGAAACGTTTTAACAAAAACGAGTAATTTAATATTTGTATTGTGTTTGCACAAAGAAGTGCTGATCAGAGCAAATACTTAATTCATGGGGTAGCACCTTCCACACTGTGCCAGTGGGAGGGCACACTCCCCCACCCAGGATGTCATGGGGGACGGACATGCTCCAAGACATACGATGCTCTAGCTGTAGAGTCCCACCTTTACTTCTCTTTAATCAATTAAAAGCATCCATCTGCTTTTATTCCCTGGAAGATGGATGTTGACACGTTTTGACAAAAGACCTGTCCCCCATCGAAACCCAAGCAAGACACCAGAGGCTTAAAAGGCTTCTTCCCAGTATCTAGCCAGAAAAATAACTTCTCAATATTTATGCCTCTTCATTGCAACCAATTTCTTCTTTAACAAAAGGCTGCTTTTGAGGTAACCTCCTTACACTGCATTAGGGCAACAGACTCCAATAGCACTTCAAGTGCTGTTAGAAGAGGTTTTCTGAAATCCTGCATAAATACGCAGGAACTGCACATGCAAAGAAGAAAACACGATCTCTGTGGTCTTCCAGCCCACCTCTCCAGTGTGGTACAAATTCAATGCAGAAAATGGCAGACAACACCCAAAATGTGCTACAGCTTCAGAATGTTATTTCATAATATTAATAATTACCAAAAGACAACAGTAGCATTTGACAAATATTTATTCTTTTTAAAATAAGCTTACACTGCTGAGAAGTTTTTCAAACTCACTATTTTATCTAAAAGGCTAATGCAAGTTTGAAATAAATCGTAAGGCAGTGTTTATGGGGGTGGTGGTGTATTTTTGTTCACATACATGGATCAAGTTATTGAATACAAGCAAAATTTTAAAACAATAGAAGCAAATAATTTCATGTCATACAAATTGCCTTATATTTCTGGGAAATAACCTGGAAATAGTCTACTTCATCAGAGACTGTAGGCTACTTATAAACTACTTGTCTTCAAAGTCTAAAGACAATGGAGGCACAAGCAGTATCCTTCTTCCCAAAGGTAGTCTATCCAAGCTGTGCTGCTGAAACCTCACAGAATTTCGCCCCCTCTCCCCGTAGACAACTTTGAAGTCACATTTGCTTTAACTCTCTTTCTTCTGTGCTAACAGAGAACCTTTCTAGATATTAGGTTTCAGCACATCTTTTATGTTTCACCTAATTTTCAGGCTTCCGCTCACCAATTGCAGAAATCTGGAGAAATCATTTCCCAGAGTGAATTACTTATTAAAAAGCAAACATACCACTGAAAGAGCCCAAACCAGGCTGAGACAGATGTATAAAAAGAGTCAGAGAAACAACCCTGATCATCCAGGGAGCTCCTTGGGAGGGAGGGGGTCACAGGGCAGTAATTCCTTGCTCCCCCAAACCTCAGTATTTCGGCTCACAGTCTCCTGGCAAGCACCTGAAGTGCTGTGAGGACAGGATGGGCTCCTGCCAGGACACTGGGAACAAGGTGACCTCTCTGAAAATCAGCAACCTATTCCCAAGCATCCCTCCTCCCCACACTTCATTTTGGAGCAATCTGCCTTAACATACGAGTTCCACTCGAACATTACACCTTTATTACCTTGTTTCACAGCTGCCTGTTATCCAACTTGCTTTCATCCATTCCTCGACTTTAAGGAGAAGGAAGTAGTATTTTAAAAAAATATTTATTTATTTATTTTTAATCCCAGTAGAGTGGACAGAAAATGCAAAGTATTAACCCAACATGTCATTCACAGATTCACCTGACACCACAGGTGCACATGAAGGCCAGAGAGGACCACCTGCCCTCAGGTATCACAGGCTCACCAAACTAATCCTAGGTAGAAAATGCTGATCTTCAGAACAATGAACCCCACCCCTTAATTCTCAAAGTTTCCAGTTATGCTAGAAAACAAAATATAAAGAACCACCAAAACCCCCTACAGCTCAATTTTATCCTCTGATAAATGACCAGTGAGCAATGGAGACTGACCTCTGTCCTAAAGCCTCACTCTAAAACACCCCATCCTGGCCATCAGGATAAATGAAGCTCCACCACAGCCAGGAACCACCAGCAGGACTCGCTGCAGCTCCATCAGGTTTGTTTGATAACAACCCTGCCTTCTCCCCCAGTATTAAAATCCAGTAACTTATCTCCAAGCCAGTTACGCTCACCATAAAGACACACTTAGTGTTGCAAGAACAAATTGCATTTTAGTAGCACTGTCCATTTTATGGAACTTTAAATTTCACATAAAAACTCTGCTTTAGATGTCCCTTAATCGGTCTCCCATTCGTGACTTCGCACAACCCTACCCAACATAAAGATCTGTCAAACACAGTAATTTCTTTCGTAATGTTCAGCACACCAAATGCTTCTGGTGCAAACCAAGCGATGACCCACCTCCTCCCACAGAAAAGCCAACAGAATGTTTTTATACTTTTTTTTATCCCAACAGTTCAGTTAACCCTAACGCCCTATTTCTCTTCCATTTCCAGTCAGACGGCTTCCTCAGCTGAAAAATTTAATTCCTGATAAGACAACCTTTCAACCAACAGAAAATGGACTTTTGACTAAGGGCAACTGGCTGCACCAGTGGAGGTTGTTCAATTCTGTTTAGATTTTTTTTCATTGTAGTCATAATCACTGCAACATCAGTGGACACAGAAATGAATTAAATCAAGAAACCCTGGTGTGTCTCAGCTGCACAGGTGCTCAGCCTGCCATTCCCACCGCACCCAGTGAGGAGGAGGCTGCAGCTGCGCCGAGGCTCCCACCTAAGGCATATTCATTGTAAAGGTAGCTTACGGTCCTATTAACATGACTTATAGACAGCTGTAAGTTTTCAGCATTACAGCACTTCACGATGTTAAATAATGCATTATATGCTGCACAGTTTATTGTACTTTTCCATGTTGAAGACTTTCATGGATCCTATACAAATTGCATGCAGTTGCATGTTACTGGGGCTTGACGAGTTATTAAAAATTACATTATCTGATCATCTGAGAAAGAGAATGTAATAGTGCCACTGAATACTACACTAACAAGCATAGAAAGGAATGTTATGGTCCAATTTTTAAATGCTTACCCTTCTGAAGAAATTATTTTAAAAATAAAGATCTATGGCTTTTACAGCACCTGAACGTGCACTACTGCATATTCTGCGTACAAAAATCACACTGTGAAGAGCTGTCCTGCAGCACAAAAATGCCACTGAAAATATTGGAGTTACCTGTCTTTCCTGCAACTAAAATTCACAAATAAATGTTCTATTAACATACCTGTTTATGCTTCATTTTCGATAACAGAGCTTGGTTAAGACTTAAGAAGGAGAAAAATCACAGAGCAAGCACTAAAGCTTCCAAAAGTCGGCTTCCAACTTGTTTGAACTTGACTGTATATTGCTAAGCTCAAACAGAATGTAAACTGCTGCCCTGTAACAGCTTTGATCATACGTTAAAAATCTTTCAAGCATAGTTATTTGTATTTTAATATTGCCTCAAGGTCCTAAATGAAGATCATATCCCATGATCCTGGATTCTCCACCATAGAGTTCCTGTCCTGAAGAAGTTATAATCTAATATAGACAAGACGCAACAAAGAAATACAAGGAGCAATCAAGGGAAGAGAAGAGTGGGAAGTCAACAACTTAAAGGTACAGTTAGTTAGTTCTCCAACTACTGAAAAATCCCTCTAGGCAGGGAGCAAATGAAGATAAATCATAGTAGTTACCATAGGAGCCATTTCAAGGAGCAAATAAGTAGTTCTGAGAAGTAGCCACAGTGCTTTCAAACCTGAACCTTAACTAGTACTATGTAATATAATTTATAACCTTAAGCATTATCAATTTGTGGCAGAGGAATAATAAGCCATCTAACATTCTTGCCATTTTCTAGAACAACTGAAAAGGAATTCTTTCAAGTAATCAGGCAGCAAGAACTCATGTAACTCCTTGAAGTCCTCTTGATTTATTCAGCTATTCCCATATTGCCAAAACACAAAGGTCCTTAAAGGTAGGTAAGGCCCATCTAGTCTAGGAAGAGGGAATTTTAACCACTCATCTGCACTGCATTTTCAACAAGAACTACATTCACCAAGGTTTCTAGTTACCTTAATTAAAGACCCTTTGCCTCCTTACTAAAGCAATCTAAGAAACCACAGGTTTCTATGAACATCCTTACCCACTCGTTTTGTTCCTCTGCAGATTTAATTAAATTTGCAGATTTACTTTGCAATATGCACTTGTTTCTTATCACCATCAACCATTTTGTAAGGCTAGTTAGATATTCTTTTGCATTAGGAGAACACTGGGACAAAAGGTCTTCCACTTTGGACACCACCTTAATAAAACTTAATAAATACTGGATTTCATTTATTCAGTGCAGTAAGACATTTGGCAATATAACTTTTAACACACAAAACATGTAACTGTAACAGCAAACAAACAAACAAACCTAACCACAAATTCAAATCATTTCTCATGATCACATTCATCTCTGTGAAAGTCATGCTTCACTATGACTGATTTGTTCCTCCTGTGTAAAACGAATTCTGCTAAAGGACTAGTAATGGCATTTGCCATGTGCCACAACAGGGGATGGAAGGAACCAAAACCCATAAATCCAAGCTGAAAGCTTGTCCAAGGCTGACACTGCAGCACAGAACCTCCAGGATGAGTAAGGTCACCACCAAATGAAAACCACCACCAGTGACAATAAAGCTTGACACTGCAACATCTCAGATGGAGACTCACTCACAATTTACTAAATAACCGTCAAGACCTGTGGCTGTAAAGACTATGCACTGATTACAATCTCCGTTCTGGTATTTTTTTTATTACTGAACGCTCATCCTTCAAAAAGTATCATTTGTAATACACTGAACCTGCATTTCGGAGCAAAATGTATGTAATATGGAGCCCAGCCAAATTCTACTGATTACACCACTGTCTCGAAAGCCTGCTGGCAAGGTATGCTTCACTTCAAAATAATCCTAAATTATGGAGTCTTCATTCTTTATGAAAATAAAATAACCTGTTATCTCTCACTCTTCAGAAGTTACCAAATATATGCCTTCCTGGTGGAGGAAAAAGCAGACCTTCTTCAGGCCCTTGATTCCCACTGAGTGGCCCTGAATATGAATATGCATAGCAGTACAAAAGGATATAAAAATAGCAAAAAGATAACATACAAAAAACGCTAGTATCAATATTTAAATAATGAGGCAGCTTTATCTTACTCAGTATATCAATTTATTCACATGGGGTGACAAGAATATATTAAAGCTATTCGGAAGTTCAGCCATTAAATTGCTTAGACAACCTGTTAACCAGTGCTGTTGGCAATTAGGAACGCATTTTCACTGGAGGCTTTCTGTAGAGCCATGCTTCAAAGATTCAATCTGCAGTATATTAACTTACCAAGAAACATCCTGAGAACTGCTCCTCTGTCATGTAAGCACATTGCTTCCAACTAATTAAACCTACAGTTCACATTCCCAAGAAGTTGATGTCCTTCTGCCAGTTTAGCATTTGCACAACCGTAAGAAAGGGAACTTTAAGCAGCCACACTACACTAATCAACAGTAGGTTGGCTATAAATGCCCTCTATCCCAAAGTCAGTTTTATTTACTTGTAGCACATTTGGACTAATGTGTTTTATTTTATTTTAGTCTTCTGCAGTATGCATGATTTTGTACACATGCTCATGTATGCACACGAACATGCTTGAAAGGCAAACTTACTTTGTTACTTTTCTATTAAGGAACAACTTGGCATTTCTCTAGCACAAAGCTGTGAAAGCTATCTGGAATGCAGATCCTAACCAGCAGAGAAAAACTTGTTGAAAGAAGGGATCCACACCTCACTGCAAATAGCTGTGCCACAAAGACCGGGGAAAGAAGCAACACACTCAAATGAAATGGAAAAAGGGATTGATGGGTAAAGAATAAGCAGACTAAGAACAAAATCACAATCACCAAGGTTTCAGTTCCTTTCACATCAAAGAAATTGAGAGAAAAAAATTGTTTATCAAGCCCCTCCATAAGCAAACTAGAGGAAAATGGAGTTGTTGAATGTATAGATAAATTATCCAACTGGATAGATTGCTTCAATCTTCAGTGAGGGCAACAGCAGTGAGAAGGGTAGGATGAAGGCAGGATGCTGAGGGCAGCCAGGATGGACACAGGAACCACTGCAACCAAAGAGGAAGCCCAGCTCTACCATGCTCAATGCACTGCAGCTCAGGGACCCAGAAAACGCCTTTCAAAACATTCACATGGGGTGTGATTACTGCAGGTCTAAGAGCAAATACATCGGGCTAGACTGGTACCAGAGGATTACAGAATAGCAAATGCAAATGTCTGTTTAAAAAGAGGGAAAAACTAATTTTGTTATCTAAATGTTGGCTGATTTGATCTCAGGAGTAATGAAACGTTTTAAAACATTTCAAAAGACAGATAATTAGAGACCTGAAGGAAAAGAGAAAAAAAGGCGGGATGAGACACAACTTGGGTTAACCAGCAATAATTCATGCCACATTTTCCCAGTATATTTTGCAAATAAAACACAAGATTCCTCTAAACATAAATGTGGTAGGTCTTATTTATCCAGCTATGAGAAAACAAAACTACAATGTTATGTCGGAAATAACAAATTTAGCAGGAGAAAATAAAAAACAATACAAGAATCCAAAGATAAATAAGGAAAGGGTCTAAAGTCAGAAGGTCAAATATGAACAAGAAAAATGAGGCTGTAGTGGTTACTAATAGATTTTTTCCCCAGAGGGTTTATGTTGAGACTTATATATTCTAATTATGTATATGTGTGTATATTTATATTTTATATATAAATATAAATAAAAGTCACTTGTATACAAAAGGAAAACACTAAACAACTTTGCTGCTTGTCAGTGTAGAGGATGACATCTGTCATAGGCTAAGAACAGGGTTACTTTAAGGACAGGTAACAAATACAGACCCAAATACTAAATACCACATACAAAATTGTGAACTCAAGGAGAAAACAAGAAGAATTTCTGGTACAATCAGGTAGGAAATGATTAAGAAAGAAAAAATTTGGTGTACTAGATGGAGAACAGATAAGTGACATAGCTCTGAGAAACATCTCAGGGAAGCATTTGTGGTGCTCACGTTCTGCAAGGCTCAGCCCAGCCTCACAGGCAGCCCTGGTCACTCACATTCACAGCATATTCCTACAAAACAAGACTCTGCAAACAAACAATCCCTAAGCAAATTTGGACTCAAAACTGGAATTTTTTTTAATACAAATGCTTTACCCATACAGCAAGCAACAGTCACAAGTTAAAAAACAATTTATTTTTTTTTAAGTGGTACTCGATCAGATTACAAGGACAACTCTGATGTAATTGCCTGCGATAGCAGTGGATTAGATGTGACATGTGTATTCATACAGGCAAAAAATACAGGGAAAAATCTGAAATGTCATTGGCATTGTTTTTCTCTTTAAAAGCAAATTCTTCAGCACATACCTAAGTGAAAGAAAAATGGTACTGGTAAACTAGGAAGGACAACTAGTGAAGGAACCAGAAAACAGCCAAGTGAATACATGGTTCTCTATGTCGTTTTTGTAAAGTATCACCAAAACCACTGTTCAGATACCAGTTTCATTTTAAAAGAAGATTCATTAAAAGAAGAGATGGAAAGTATTTGCTTTGCTTCATAGGGGGGCAGGGGGGAAAGGACCTGTGGTGTCATCCAATGCCTTCTGAAAACCAGAAAAGTCAGAAGAATTTCTTAATTCACTAATGAATTCTCTCTAAAAATGTTTTTCTTCACTTAAAATCTAGCTCCCAACGTAGATCTCACCAAGGTTTTTCAATCTGAGCTTCACTACAGGCACTGACACCTTTTACTTCATGGCTAAATTATTCTGGTTTTAATTTAGAAACAAATGTCTGAGTCCAATGGAGAGACTTCTCTTACATCAACGTAATGCCAGAGGCAAGTGCTCCAACAGATAACTGATTTGAGAACCAACCATTACAGTCACATTGCCTTGCTCAAGACTCCTTCAACCACTCCTAGATAACACAACCAAATACCTCCCTTGTACAACAAAACTCACATGCCAACAGCTGGGAACCACCAGGGCAGCGCGGATGGCACACTTAGCACATATGGACTCCTGACAATTCATTGCTTTTGATTTTTTTGCTTCTGATAATAAGATAATAAACCTAACATCATCCCTCCGGTAAAACAAGACTTATTTAGCCCCTGTAACTCCTAACAGGAATTAAAATGTATTTAAAAGAGTTATAAAGGACTAAAATCTTTTTTGTAGATCTGCCCTTTAGCAGGGAAGAAAAAGTGGTCTCCTGCATGTGTACAAACCCTGCTCAGCAGCCAAAGCCACAGCTGGCCAGCTGCCTTCAGCAAGCCACTAGCATGCCCCACACTTAAAATTGAGGAAAAGGCATGTAAAGTGAGCAGCAAAATATTCAACTCAGGTACAGTGGGAAGAACAGGCTCCTGATCCCTCAAACAATCCTATATTCTAAAGAAATGAGAGCTGGTTAAAATTATCCTATGCTGCATATCTGCTACTGCTGGTAATATCATCTTGTTATATTTTTATTGGGTTGGGGTTTTTGAGTCAAGGGGAAAAAATTGAATCTTTCTTGCAGCAAATTAAAGGAATGAAGTGATTACTATGTAAATACCACTTTATTAATTCTAATGTCAGTACACAAACATTATACATATATATGTATAAATTATTTCCACTTCTCTTTTCCTCATTGTAAGTAGTGCAAGTTCTCCTCCTTTTCAGAAATAACCCTATTTGAAGTTCCACTGATGAAAAGGAAAAGCAAGCCCTTTAAATTGAGCTATTAAGCCTTTTGTATCTCAATCTGAGATGAGCAAAAGATGCATGTAATTATCATCTGTCCAAAACTGGCGCATTTCCAGTACAAAGTTAGTAAAGTCCTTACACTACATATAAACAAAAAGAAGAAGAATCTACATCAATTGCTCTTTACTGAACAACACATTCCCCTAAACACTTTAATTCAGCAGCCATCTCAAGCTGAGCCACACCTATGAAAAACAGGAAAGGTGGAGTCATGAGGCAGAAAATGAAGAGAAAAAAGGCCCACAACCTGGGTTGCTAGAGACCACTCAAGGTAAGGTTGCTTTGTACACAGATGTGCATGCCTTCAGCCTCCAAAGCCGCCTATAAGCTGCAGACACCATGATGAAACACTTTTCATTTTGTAAACAAGCTACTGCTTTCCTGGACTTTTTCTTGTAACAAAAGCAAACACATACTGCCAGAAATACTAAGTAAGAATGGTCCTGCAGGAGCTGGCAAATTCCATCACAAACCTCAAATGAAAGTGCTGCTGAATGGTAATAAACACCTAAGCATTTGCAGTCCCTCTTCCACATGTCAGTATAGGAGTAACAACACGCGTAACATCCCTGCTATGCAACGTGAACAGCACTTGCATCTGAACGAACTGCTATGTAGCCAAGACAGTGATTATCAAAAGCAAAATTTCAACCATAACAGGAAGCAAGAGAGATAAGTCAAGACATAAGATGTCTAAAACATATAATTAATAGACAGCTGTCGCCAGAACATCAGGACAGGCTTTGGACCAGCGGCTCACCCATTTTCCCTTGCTCACATCAAGAAAACAGGTAACCTTGGGAATCTGGATTCTTGATCCCGAGCATAATATCTTTGTTTCTTCTCCTCCCTGCAGCTTCTGAACATTTTTAGTTTCAACACGATGAAGGTGGCAGAAACAAAGAATAATTTGAACAAGCTGAATCTTCATTATCTTGTCATAATGCACAAGACACACATGTTCTGAAAGGCTTCTATTCTTTCCTTTAAATATTTTTATTCAAATAAGCTCAAAAGCTGTAGAACCTGAAGTTAGAATACAATACTCAGAGGGGAACCCATATGTTCTCTTTTCCACCCTTAAGAAGAAAATAAGTATTTATATATCTGCGTGCCACAGAGTACAGCCCACTGTGCCTTTCCACAATGCTGTTGTATTAACTGAGATATTGCCAGCGTAAACCAGCAAAAAGCATCTGGTAGTCACATCAGATTCAAAAGCCCAGCTAAGGCCCCTGCCCTCGTACTGGCCTACAGCAAGTGAACTGTAAAAACTGTAGTACTATCCAAAAATCCCTCTATATCAACTTTTAACAACTGTCAAGTTAGCTATTTTCCATGTTGCTGATAATACATAAAACTTGGGATTTAATAGGCACTAACCATTCTCCTTTAGTTCTCTCTTTGAGCTAAAGACCATTCTGTGATGAGTTTTAAAGAATTCCTGCCAGCAGATTCAAACCCCCTGTCCACAAACTCCACTGGAAGTACACGAATCATGAAATCACAAACAGTATTTTTTCTGACCCTCTTTTCCATACTCCTCTCAGCTGCACAGAGCTTATCACTCACCTGTGACTGGTCAAGCAGAGAGTCCACCTGGGAGTTTTAAAATGTTAAGAGCTTTCAGTGGGGAACCTTGTAACCTTCCTGGAAAGCTACGCCTGCCCTGCCAGCCAGCTCACCCACACCCACATATTCACAGGCTCCTTCAAACAACTTTTCTCTCCATGAGCTAATATTGACTCTTCCCCACGTTTTCATTAAGTCTATTCTTTATTACAGTTTCTATCAATGTGCCCTGTACGTATACTGTCTGCAGCTCCTTGCAATACTCACCAAGTTCTGAAGGAAAAAAGAAAAACAGGGAAAAAAATCCTGGCATCAGATTTGTAATCTTCTATTTCACAGCATCAAGGCTAACTTAAGTAATAGGTTACACACCAGAGTCAGCAGCTCATCGAGTTCGCATTCAAATGCTTTTAGAAATCTTGATTTAATACCATCTGGTCCTGATGATTTGTTACAGTTCCTTTCACCAATTAATTATAAATCCTATTCCACTGACACTTCAATTTGAGACAGTTCCTCAGAAAAGTCTTCTGGAAGAAAAAGGCTCCAATGTGTACAACTCACCCTGCAATCTTCTCACATGCAAAGACATAGTTTAGTTTCTACATTTGCATTACTTTCTCAAATGCTCCTTTTACACCTGGAAGCAAATGCATTTGGAAAAGGTTTTATCAGTGGCTTTTACTTACAGTTGTTAATAAGCTGATCTTCCATCTCAGAGGCAGACTTTACTTCATTCTTAGATTCAGTTTTCTAGAATCCATGCCCTTTTCTAGTTTCCTTGGTTTATGATAGCTTCCTCTTTCTGAGGATGATTACTTTTAGTAATCATCTTTGGTGTGACCATATTGGTTTTTCCCTCAAAAAAAAAAAGAAAATCCTTTTTGTATTGGTAACAAGTCTGCTCTGAGCCCCTTTACCCACTGTCTTTAGCCAGCCACCACGCATCCTGCGGCCACTTTAAACTTCGAGCTGTTCCTTTTAAAAAGGAAAAAAGAACAGCAATTCTCATCTACATAATTTTCATGTCACTCTTGTTACAGAAGTTAAATATGACAGTGGTGGGGAGTTTATTGCTTTAAAATCAGTACAAGGCAGCCCCTGTCACAGTAGCTTTACACTACTCCCACCTCAAACCAACTGCATCAAAGAGTGATTCTCTTCTCAGGGACTCTCCACCAAACTGCTCTACAAAGTCATTTACGTTATTTCATGTATAATCCCCGAGTAAAACTTGTCTTGACATGAAGGCAGCCCTTGTAAGGCTATAACAGAAGCTCAGTGTTTTGTTCTTACAAGTTTTGTAATCTTTGTCTACATATAGTAACTAATATTGATGAGACAAAATAATTGTAGTAATTCAACTGAAAATGATCCCTATTAGATATATCCAGAACTCTGAGAAATAAGAAACAATTTCAGTTGCCATCTAATACATCCAGAGGGGTCAGGTGCCTCTACAAATATTATACAAATATCTTGTGTTGATCAACCCTAATTACCATCTTTGGTTTTACCCAAAACACTTTCCCAGAGGACAGCTGAGGTTGCGGCCCCCAGTAAGAAAAAGATACTTCACAAACAGACAGGATTACTACTCAATCCATACATTTCAGTTGTAAAAATCCTACAAATAATATTGAGATTTGTAGCTGCATTGTTCCAAGGACGGGCTGTATGTGAATTACATGATCAGCACTCTATTCTTTCATTTATTTTTGCTTAAGAGCAAACTACAAAGATATAGTAATAAAATTGAAAAATTAGTACCTCCAGAAAAATCGTATTTTATTGTGACTTTACTTGAATTTTCTTGGTGATACTAGAAGATTAAAATCCCAGAAGTTAGAGGCAGAAGAAACCTGCAAGATTACTCTGTCCCCAGATTGCTTCCACCATGTATTTCCTAATAGCCTGTCTAATACAACTACTTACTGCCAAGTCACAAAGCCCTGTACAAGAGTTAAGGCTACAAATAAAATCAGCACAGTTTCTGTAAAATGATTCCTCAACTTACTAAAAATTGATGCAAGTTTTAACAAAACGGGGAAGAAAAAAACAAACCAGTCAGTAATTTCAGTGAAATACCATGATGAAATTAGTGAATTCACCTACCTCACCAGGAAGATCAGGAAGGTATGAGACAAAACACACTTCCACTATGGAATGGAATATGATTACAAAATAAGAAAGCAAAGCTGGATCAAGTTTCCAGTAACAGCTTAATTCTTGGAAGGCTGTTAGTGAAAAGCAAGATTCATGCCTTGCTATAAAATCATGGCAAAGTAGGCAAGAAGCAAGCTAGTAAAATAACTAACGTGATTTGTATGGTCAGTAGAGATTGCTTTAAATATCACACTGTGTTAGGAGAAGCCATTTTTCAAATCTGCTTTTAAAGAACAGCGTTTGAATATGGCTAATACTCACTGGAAAATTACAGCTGGAGTTATATTCCCCCCACAAATTACTTAGGCAAAGCAAAACCATCTCTATTCTAGAAGCATACCAAAAGCTGAATAATTAAGGAACACAACTGCGCATGGATGTCAGGTAAGACAACAGCAACAGTAAAATCAATCATGTGAATGAGTTGAAATCCAGAGTTCTGAGCTAGTCACTAAGTTTGATCACGAGGCACCTGTTGCAGAAAGCAAGATGTGACTCTCAGGAGAAATCAGGACCTCTCACTTGGGAAGTCTAGACACTGTGGGCACACAAGGGTTTTTCTTCGATAGATGAGGGGAAAAAGTCCTTTTAGAATTTAGAAAAAGGAAGCAGCATTAGGGATTGGAATTACCTGCTATGTTGCTGCATTAGCAATAAGTTAATAGTACTAGAGACAGGTGCCAGAACCTTGGGTCCCCACACTTTTCCAGGAATTACAGGTAACTGGCACCACCAAAGCTAACTCCTTTGTGTTTCAAGCCAAACTGTTCTACCTCAAACTCACCCATGTTTGCCTTGATAGCATGTCTCCATTTTAATCCAGATTCATCTTACAGCACTTTCCAATATCCAACATACAGTGCTCAGATATCAGAACAGCAGCCATCACAGTGCTGCAAAGTCACACATCTCAAACCAGCACAAGCTTAGGGAAAGTCCACGCTGCTGCCCAGTAAGTGCAGCATTCCAACCTTATCACACACCAGTCTCCTATAACCAGCACGAGTAGGAGGGGTCAGAAGAGGAGGAAAAGATATTTGAAGGAGGCATTTGAACATCACTGAAATATGTAAGTAAGCTGAAAATGGCAAATTCCAAACCTCCCAAAGAAAAATCATCTGCATCACAGTGATTGACTGTAAACAGGTTTTTTGAAGAAAGACCCTAGCAAAAGAAGCAGGAGATCTGAAAACCCATCTCACTCAGAGCAGAGTAGACTTGTTACACCAGGGGCACAGGAACAGCAACAAAACACCACCTCAAACAGCCCTTGCCCATCTGAAACCACAAAAAAGTCTATCTTACAGTAGGAACCCTTCCCAGTTTCTATTTAATATATTTCCTGTTTTAGATGTTTTGAAAATACTAGAGGAAATTATTTACAGTGCCATTGATATGTTAGCCAACTGCTTGTACACTTCCATTTGACAGTCTTCCAGCAGAGATATCGCAAACTGTCCAGAGTTGCTGCTACAAGTACAATATATCAAAATTAATCTGGCACCTGTGTAAAATTTGGCAGTCATACCCAATAAACCGTTTCGACCGTGATGTAGCAGTGACTGACAACTCGAAGCGAGCTGGGCACAAAGCTCCTCTCCACACCTCATTACAGTGCCGCGCCAGTCAATATACACAGCACTCCACACTACTGCAACTAGGGCCATTACTCATTACAGTAGCCTACAAAGACACCAAATGCCCTCCAGAATCTCAAACAGCACAATTTGCCTGTAAACCACCAGCAGAGAATGGCACGTTACTAGGAGAGTCCCTAGAAGAAATCAGGAGCAGGGCCCTAAGTATGACCAGTGGGTTGAACCTTACACAGCAAACAGGGACTAAACGTATAGAGGAGGGCAACTCAGACAATTTAAATTCAGAGAACAAGCACATTCTTAATCAAAGCATCACCATGTAACCGTGAAATATCACACAGACATTTCATTGCCGTTTTATGTTCTTGACATTGTGTTTCTCAACGTACTGCCTTGCTAGCAATCATTATCAAAAACCCAAGCACCAGAGAGAGCAAGTCCTGAGCCTCGTGCCCCTCCATGGGCATCCTGCAGTCACAAAAATGTGTCCTGTCTGGATAACTCGCTGGTTCTTCGTTTGTATTGTACAGCATTTAACGAGGTCATGCATAATCATTTGAAGGCATGCAAATCATTTTTATTTTGTGTATTACCTAGGAAATTAAGTGCTGCCTTCTCCTTTATCTTGTTAGCACAAGTCATTACATCTTTTTCATATGACAAGATAAATTTAACACATATTCATTAGTTTCTAACGAAAAAGAAACTGTAGGCATCAAATTATACCTAAAGTGCATTTAATTCCTTCTGCTCTTTTAATTATATGTAAAGAACCTGATTCCACCCTGGTACAAACTTCAGCTTCCCCAAGCTTACTACTAAAATATTATTTTCCTGTCAATATCACCCGCTTCCTTTTTTTTTTTCTTTTAAAAAAATCTAACTATCTTTGAAAAATGTCACCTTTTTAACTGACATATTTTCAAATTATAGCTCTCTCTCTCTTACTAAAACTTACACGACCACTGAATCCAAATGGGCTTCCTGGCCCAAAGCACCTTTTCCTTCCTGATGCACTGAGGCCTCTCCTGATATAATTTCAATGGAGCTCCTATGTTTGTGCTTTGTGGGCACCCATCCATCACCACTCCCCACAGGGAGGGCAGGCAAAGCGTTAATCCTTGCTGATAAGCCAGTAGAGGGAGCACAGAACATATTTAGACCAAGACTCATAATTGATTCTTAAAAGAAAAACAAAAAGAAATTTTTTAAAAATTGGTCAGAGTCATTAAAATTCCTTGGATTTTAAGTAACATCAATCTGTAGAAGAGCAGGGAGTTAAATATGAGGTTAAAGCCCAACAACAATAGCTCTTCCAGAACCATAAAGTACCACGAAACCTTACATAATAATGTATTTTCAATTATTAAATGAGCAAAATATGTTTTTGTTTTGGAGCCACATTGAACAGCCACAAGGGTATTCTCTTTAAGCACTCAGCAGGGTAATGAATTGATCAGCTGCAAACGCTGGCAGAGGAACAGTGGCTGCCTGCAAGCATCACCTCTTCCAAGCTGCTCCACTATCTGTCAAGGTCTCGACTTCTGCTAAGGGTCCAGCGGACATCCGCCCCCAAAATAGATCCTGGCAAACCCATCTAAAAAAGGCTACCCAAGCCTCCTCCAGAATAGGAAAAGAAATCACATCTTGCTTTGAGTTTTATTTAAGGAAAGCAGGGTGTAAGGAGGAAAGTAGGCAAGTTCCAAGTTTACTTTCCCCATAAAAGCTAAAAAATTAGTAAAAAGAGCAAGCAATTTATTTCTGCACCATCCAAGGTCTGGGTACTCATTAGTGTATATAACTGATACATTTTGTGATGACCGTTTTAGTACCAGGTTTACTTAATTTACTTTTGTCTTCCAATAACACAGTATTTCTTTTCACAAAAATAAACATAATGAGAAAAAATACATATAAAACATGCAAATTAAGAAGTTCAGAGATGTAACGGTATGCTGTGGGTTGGTACAAAGAGTGAAGCCTCAATTTACTTGACTTAGTCTAGAACATTAGAATATTTTTCCTATTAACTCCATCATCAACATTTTCCTAATGAGTATGCCCAGACAGAATAACATTTGCTATTGAAGATACAGAGCAGTGAATATGATACAATAGAAAAGGAAGGAAAAAGACTCAAAACTGCAAGACGACCAGAAATATTTTGTTACACAAAAGCCTAACATCCACATTATGGAAACAAAGGTTAAGACCCTTCCATAGCATGTCTCTACTAACAGCCACAGGGCCACAGAGCCTTCAGGGAGCATCAGAGCCGATGCAAATGAGTCCGCAATTAAGGTTCACAAGGTCACTTTCACTCTCAGCGCCTTTCCCCTGCATTCATTATTATGATCTCATACTGCTGGAGACTGACACGGGTGATAGCAGCCGAACACTTCCCTTCCTCACAGCCCCCATCACAGGAGCAGCTGCCGCCCAAGTCCCAGAGCTGCACCAGCTCAACTCTAAGTGCAAGCATCCAAGCACAAGCTCCTCCACCTTGCACTGCTCCCAACACGTCCTTAGGGTAGTGTGCCTCACTTTTTTCTTTCCATCCTCCTTTTAGTTGAATGAGGTAGATCCAGTGGTGGCCAAGAAGGGTAGGTTCTCTCAAAGCTCACAGCACAGCATGCTCCATGCAATTTGAAAAAAAATAATAAAATAAAAACCCCCATGTATTTCTGAGTGTAGGTGAAGCTGTTCTGGAAACTATATAATAAGCAGGAATCACCCTCAGGGACTATCAGAGCCGAACTCAAGTTCTGGGTTTCTTTTTAAGCTATGTTTTATATATGCTTTTTGAATGGGCATGTTAGTATTTGATGCCTCTTGTCCCAGTCCAAAATCACAGAGGGAAAAGAAAGGATTTCCTTGTTTTCATCTCCTTGCAGATACAATAATTTAAGAGCTTTTCTCTCTTTGCTGGCTGAAGGATGAAAAATTGCAACTTTTCAGGAGAAAAGTCCTCTCTCTTCTGGCTGACACACCAGGAGGGAACAAGACATTCTCCCCAGCCTGCCCAGTGCTCCTCAGCACATGCCAGGATGGGGGTACAGCCTCAGCACTGCCATCCTTAAGCACTTCCAAGTAGCAAAGAAAAGCTGAAAGGCTGCTGCCTGCCCCAGCACTGCCCAGGGTCCAACTGGGGGATGCCTGCATGCAGCACCAGGAACACACTGAGACTCTCCACACCACTCCGGTTTTATTCTTTTTTTTTTTTTTCTTCAGTAACTAACAACTGCCAGAACTAACAATTATTGGCGACTCTGCAGCCCCACACACAGCTCGGTTGCCTCCCACAGTGTGACACTGAGGACATTCTCAAAACAGAGTAGCAGCATCAATGTCAGTGTGCTCAAAACCATCACTCTGTCACAGCTGTCCTGAGGCACTTTCCCTTTGCATTCACCTGAATTAACAAACAGCAGCAGCTTTTCTCCTTAAAGAGCTCATTCTATTGGCACAGCGTTTAGACACATCTGCTAACACTAGCTAAATGTCTATGTTTTCTGTATCAATCAATAGTTCTCCAGAGTACTGGCATAGTAAGGTGTTTTGTATAATCCATTCCCCACAGTTATGCCTTTTAGTGACGCATTTTTCCTAATGGCTATTGCCAGAGGCTTTAAAACACCAGGAAACGGTGGAGAGCCTTGCCAGTGGTCTCTGAACAGCATGCAAGCCCTGTCTGTATGTAAATCACTGATTTCAGATGTTACTGCTTTAAAAAGAACAGTGACTCCAATCAAATCAGGCCTGATTCTGGACACCCAAGAGACCCAGAATAAGAAGTACTACTTCACCTATACATCTTCAAGCTTCTGCAGCATCTATCAACACAGCAGTAAACAATGAAATAAATCTGTGATGTTCCACACCTAAAGAAAACGTGCCTTTGCATTTCTGACTTTTGCAAACACATTTAGATTAGATGTGCCTGTCTCAGAGTAGACCTTAAATTCCAAAATAAATGAACAGGTACATTATTTTTCACACAGTGCTATGTCTATATCCTCTTAAAACCCAGCAAAAACAAGCCGATTGTAAAATTGGGGATTTCTTTCCCCCTCTGCCTGGATGCACACTGTAAAATTGGGGATTTTTTTTTCCCCCCTCTGCCTGGATGCACACTGTGTACAGACACTTGCTGAAGGTGTCATTCTTTCATGCACTTAACAGCTCCTGTGCTCTACTTTGCTGTGAAAAATTCTAAACCATGCTCAGGTCTCTTTCATACTACAGAAAACAGCTAAATATAGTTTCTACCACAGACACCTGATGAGTTTCCACATCTCTGCAGTGCTCAGTTACATGGAGAAAAAGTAAAGTGGTTAGACACAAGGAAACTAAACTTAAGGATACCGAAACACAGATTCTGTTGCAGCCTTGTATCTCACTACATTACCTCCACCACATTTGTCTGTCAGCCTGGAGAGCTGAAACACAGAATCATTAAGGCTGGAAAAGATCTCTAAGATCATCAAGTCCAGTCATCAACCCAACACTACCATGACCACTAAACCATGTCCCAAAGTCCCACGTCTACACATTTTTTGAACACCTCCAGGGATGGCGACTCCACTTCCCTGGGTAGCCTGTTCCAATACTTGACCACTCTTTCATCTCAATCTAACATCCAGTCTAAACCTCCCCTGGCACAAGTTGAGCCCATTTCCTCTCATCCTATTGCTTGTTCATGGGGAGGAGAGATGAATATCCACCTCTTTACAACCTCCTGTGTGAAGCTGCACAATCTGAAGATGCTAAAACTCAGACTCTCCCAGTCACCACAAAAAGTTTGTCTACATGCTCAGGTGCTTCTTACCATCATTCTAAGTTTGTGGAGAGTTAAAATGGAAATAACTTTACATTGAAAAAAAAATGAATCATTTTTCTGGTAAATACTTCAATATTGCTTCACTGTTCTGCAGTAAGGCTAAATCAAAAGCCTCCAGAAATCACACAACCACCCAGTAAGAGACAGGCTTATACACTAATGAAGAACTTATCAGTAACAAAAACACAAACCTTCCAAAATATAGCTTCATGTACAACCCAGTAGGCTATCAGACCTCGGTGGTCAAGGCAACAGAATTAAAAAACACATGAAAAGACTTTTTTCTCCAGTGAGGTAAGACATCATAGGATAAAAGTTTTATAAGGGTGCTAGTAGAGTCATCATCACAGCCAGATATATTTGGATTCATATAATAGCTGAATAATTAATTTTCTCTATCAATTTTGTTCTGCAATGATCTCACATTTAATGATGTAAGCACTATCTCTTTTGACTGATGGTCTATGAGCTGATGATGCACTGTCACCCGCTGTCCTACTGCTTGGCCAAGCAGTACACATGTCCCGAGCTTAATGGAAAAAGTCTCTTTTTAACAGCAAGAGGTTTGAACTCAGAAACTGGCAAGTGTAACCAAAGTTATCCATAAATCCATACCACCCATTAACCTCAGACCCTCCTGAGTACCATCCTTAACAGACAGGCTCTGCTACACACATCTCTGCACATCCAGACCAATGGAAGAAACCACCACTCTCTTGGCTCTGCTCTTGTACGGCAAGAGTTTGGTCATGTCTGAAACCTGCAGCCATTAGAGTCCTGTGAGGGGGGTAGTTCTCCCTCCCCAACACAGGCAAGTTTTTCATTTCCTAGTATATCTGTGTAATTAAATCCCTAATGGATTTTTCTACATGAGCTTCGTGCAGCTCCAAGCTGCCCTCAAACAAAAGTTTAACTCTCTTTCTCTCCCCCCATCCAGATGCTCCCAGACAAAGCCAAATAAACGATACCAAATGTGTTGTTCAAGATTTTCACCAAACACTCACCATTAGGAAAAACACAACATTGTTCCCTGTAATTATGGAGAAAACATCTAACAGAGAACCAGGTCATGACACTGGGCAGGGAAGTAGTACCCAGCAAGACTGATGGATGTGAGGGGGAGTTGACTCTGAAGGAGAAGGATGCATTGTTAAGATTCATAGGTTTTGTTATCTCCCTATTATGGAGACAGAGCTCTCTTTCCGAGAGCATTCTTCCTCCTGACACCCTCTTCCCTGCAGGGAAAGGCTATGGCAGAGCCACCCTCTACTGTGGTGAGAGGTGAGCCAACCCAAACGCCCGGACAAGACAGGGCTGACCAGTTGTGCTCCCCTCTCCAGCCTGTGAGACATGTTGCACCAGTATTGCATTTCCTTCTGGACAAGAAACTACAGATCCTCAAATTATTGATTTAACTTTTAGGGCTGATAGCAAATGCAGGTTTAGAGCTCAGCATACTGGGTTTTATAAGGCTTAATGTTACAGCATGCAGTGAATTAACCAGGGAGCTCAAGGGGAATTGAAGAGAAATTACACTTCCACAAACTGTTTCTTCAAAGCTTACAGAAGTCAGAAGGTGTGTGAGGACAAGCAATGGCTATTTGAGCTGCAAAACTGGCAGCGCAATCTCAGACACCAGAGCAGATGCCTCCCCACAAAGCACACAGGAATTTCAGCTCAAATCTAGCCCAAGACAATGGAATCCAGCACATGCTCTACGATGCAAATTTCTTTCCCTCCCAACCATAAGCCTCAAAAACCATCCCCAGTGCCATCCTGTTTTATATAACATACACCTGTCTACAAGCAAATGGAAGATTACCTTCGCTATCTCAATGCAGCCTGAATTTTATTGAGTAATGTTTTTAAAAGTTCCTGCTTGAGGGCTGATGTTCATTCAAACAGTGTAAACTGCATCTGACATGTTGGTGTTGGAGTGCAAAGCAACTTGAGCGAAAATCCACCGCTGCCCAGAGCTGTATTCCATGGAGGCTGGGGTCTCATACATCTTCATAACGATACAGGTGACAGCAGGAGAGCAGGATTTGCTGGGAAAGGCAAAGGTAAGCTGGAGATACTATCAGCTAAGGATAATTCCCTCAGTTTCCTCATGCGCAAAGCTCCAGGAAAGAAAAAAGGAACATGTGAAAACAGGTTTCTAGCAAGGAAGCAGATTGCCTTGCACTGTGGAAGCAGCAGCACACCTCATGTTCTTTAGCAGCAGCAGCACCAGCACTTTAGCAGAAGCAGCTCTTTCTACCATCAATAAGCATTCATCCAAAATTGTAATTGAAACTGTGCCTGAGTAAACTTCATTATTCTACTCCACGCCAGAGGTTCCTTCTTAACTGCATATTAAAGTCTTATAAATACGCTTTTTTGACTGAACTGTTTACCCACTGTTTTCCTTACTATCAGTCAACACCTACATACATGCAAAATAAAGGTACAGGCAGAGTGCAGACAAATATTTGATGCGAACAGATTGGCCCCACTTTGCTCAGCTTGCAGTATGCCCAGCAAACAGCCAGAACATACAGAACTCAAAAGAATAATTAATCCCCAAATACCAGATTAACAAAATACTTCCCCCAGATCATCACTTTTATTTTAGCACCTAGCAAGTTTATAACTAAATTTAGCTTCCTTTCACATCAAATTCTTTGTAGATACCACCTAGAACATTACCTAGGGAAACAGAATACTGCTTGGACAACCTCAGAAGACCACCATCATGAGGTGCATTTCCTTGGTTTCACCCACAAAGAATAGTTTGAGCATGCAAAGTAACATCAATGGTTCCTGAAACACCTGCACATTCCCTGGCTAAAAAGCTTCTAAGTCTGTGCTACATCCTTAAGATAAGTCCTGTTTCAGTAAGTTAAAAATGCTTTTGCTCTACCCTGTACATCACAGTGCAATTGCAGAAGAGAAAAACCATAGGTCGATTAGCTTGTATGTCAAGCCCTGTCCTATTACACCTCACCATCCCCCAAGGGGGGGCATATCTGCACAACTTCACCATGAACGAGAGGTTATGAAAATCAGATGAGTAAAGGTATGTTGCAGGCTTAGCCAAGACATGCAAGCAATCAATATATGAAATTACAAAGCAAGGTTCCAGTTACGTTGCATACACTAGCAAAGACGTTTACCTCCAAATCAGCAAGCTCCAGTATTTGTGGGTGACTGTAAGTTAGCCATCCAGGTATCTACTTGGTCCAAACAGCTATCTGGAAACTGCTGATGGACAAAATTCAAAATACAACTGCAAAGGGGGAGCTTCTTGCATAGCAGCTCCCAGAGTAAGCTGCAGACTAAATCCCAGCTCTTGAGCAGAAATGCAACATCTTACTGGGACAACTGAAGATCCTCTTGATAAACAGTACAAACTCCCATCTTAATTTCAGTATAGGAGACTTACAGTACCAGGTCATTACAGGTGTCAATCTGCAACCCAGTTGTTTTAACTATAGGAATAAATGAAATAAAGGCTGTGAGAGGAATTACATTAAGAAAAAAAAAAAAACTAGCTTCACAGCAACCTTTTACACAACGGTATTTCGAATTAGGAAAGGTCCTTTGAAGGTACTTAAAAATCCACGTTTCTTCATATGGAAGTAGATGAACATATCTGCATGCTGTGACTTTATCAAAATGTCACCGTTATGAATCTCAGCAATGACTAACAACCAAGTATACTTCAAGAAACAACTACTAAATTTGCATTTACACATAAGCTCCATACAACTGAGACAGATAATGGCCAGCAAAATAAGTTAGAAAGACATTGTTTCTACCCCTTCCTTCAATCTGTGCGAAGTCCTTTCACAATATAAGGCACAGATCATCATCCCCGCATATCAAGGAAGACAGAAAAGAAAACACTTATGAAGGTATAACAGTAAAGATAGCAGAACACGATGTCTAGGATCTCTCCCAAATTATCCCAATAAATATCCTTTCTCAGGGTGGGTTTTTAATTTCTAAATTAAAAAGGACATTCTCTCCAGACACCACCACTAGCTCAGTCCTTCTGAATGACTGAACAAACAGCTCAAACACATTTTCTTCAATTAGATAATCTGCTCTGCTAAGACATTTTCAGGACCAACTTCCTCTAAATAACAACAAAAGTGGTCTTCTCAACAATCAAACTACAATAAACTGCTTGCTAGAAAATATATCCTCATAAATTTATCTTGCATATTATTTAATACATCATTTTGAAGGAAAGAGCTTCAAGTCATAAACAGAGTGCTTATACAATTCACTGAAACTTGACAAATTCTAGTACCTATATATCATTTCTTATATGCAGTATTAACACCATGTCTTCATTAAAGGACAGACCAAGGAAGACCTCTCTGGCAAAGCTTTTAATATTATTTTAACATTAATATCTAATAAGAAGGTTTATATACCTAAATAATCATGTATGTATACAGCACATTATCCGATACATGTGTCTTGAAATATTTCAAGGCTAAACCATTGCTCAATATAATGATGTAAAGTGTTGACTTAAAGTGTGCATTATTTACAAGAACAACCACCAGCTTCAGAATTTCAAGCTCAGTTTTTGCTAGATACAATCTAAATGTCATTAAAAGCATCTATATTGTGCTAACAAATAAAACAATTCCTCAGGAACGTTTTTTTAACCTGCTTTTTTAATATATAATACATTCATGTAAAAAAAGTACATTCTGCTGATAAATGCAGACTGCATTTGAATGAATTTTCAATATGAAGTATATAAAATTATGCTGTCTTTATAGCTTAGAGAAAGAAGGAACAAAAATACACCACTGAACTGGGTATTGCACAGAATTTTTTTCCTAAACAGAAGTGGATTTCACAATAAACTGCTCTTTTCTTTATTCTACACTGCTGTCTGGCAACTCTAATCTGGTATGAAGTTTGAAGAAAAAAAAAAAAGCCTGTTTTTTCTTTTAAAATGTTTTAGAGGAAGAAATCCTGTTAACCCACCAGTCATCCTTCCAGCAAAGGATACATTATTAACCAAAAAAGCACAAATAGCATAAGGTTCAAACCTCCAGATCACATGAACTCATCATCCCTTCGCCCGCTTTAAATCAAACCATAATCCAAACTAATTAAAAACTAAACCCAGGGTTGAGAAGAGAGCTTTTGTTTTGAGGCAAGTTGAGAAGCTTTGTTAACCTCTTCTCTCCCATCAACTTTTCACAACACAATCACTCCTGTGCAACTGAAAGCCCCCCGTGCTCACACATGGTCAGACACTGCAGTCGTAACAAGAAAGTGATTTTCTTGCCGTAAAAGGTTGCAGGTACACCTTACACCATTACCCACGGCAGCAGAAGTCATGGACCGATGGACACCCCAGCTGTGATCTCAAACTCTAGCAACGTGTTTTCCAAAGAAATGCAGGAATACACGATCCAGATGTTTTTGCCTCTTGCAGAACTATTCCAAATGCATCAGCTTCATGGTAAGACCAGCTGTACCCCAAGCTCCAGCTGAAGCATCACGCTGGCACAGTGGAGTGCCTGGCAGCGCCAGGCTGCCCAGCCACTGCCCAGCTGCCTTGAGGAGCAGCACAACCACCCCAGCGATAGACCCGGAGCAAGCCTCTGCTCCCATGTGCCCACTTTTCATCCAGTTCCCCCCACATCTCTTACCAGTATGTTCATCAACCTAAGGCTCACAGCAATCACATCAATTCAGAAACTCACATAGTTAAAAGTCAGCTTAATCCCTTTCTATAGGTTCTCACAAAATTGCTTTATAAATGGCTAAAATGAATTTAGAATAATTCCATTACCATAACAGCACAGATATCACAACAGTATGTGTGGGGTTTCATAACAGCAAAAAATAAATACATCACAAATAATAAATAAATAATAGCAAAAAAATAAAAATAATGCTTTTACAAAAACATTCCTAAGCTCAAGGTACTTTTACAGTCAGAATTGCATTCTCCTCTTCTAAACATTAACACAGATAGAAAAAGCCATCTCAAACACAAGACATGAATCTTACAGTGTAAATCTGTATTCTCCTCACATGCAGTGAGTAAATCAGCATTCCAACAGCTAAGTTCACAATAGCATATGAAAATGAATTACTTTCTAGGTATCTGTTGTATTTTGCAGTCTGAATGTCAATAAAGAACTTGGATTCATTCAGAGCCAATATAGCATCTAGACTGGCTGGGCACAACAAGTATTTCCTCTTGTGTTAAGTTAAATAAGTTTGGGGGTTTTCCCCTTCCTGGAAAAAGTCAGAACGTATGGTTTAGAATTTGAAGAATTATATAATTTTCAGTTACTGGAAGTTTAAAAAGGTTTTACTTTGAGATCAAAGTTAACTAGGTTAATGATCTCCCGCAATGCTCACATTTATTTCTGCTAAGCAAGAATTACCCTTCTCCACTGGCCACTGCTGTCATGGCTCAACAGCCAGTCCCAAGCTGCTATTAAACTATTTATTCAGAAAGACTAATGCTAATGGGATGAAATTTAATATTTTAATATATACAAGGCCCACTTTCAAAAAAGTGAAAGCACCAAATTTACAGTGCAGAGTCTTGCTAGCTCAGCAAGCCCAGGGAGCACCGTGAGACCTATAGCAACATCTCTCTTCACCTCTGCTCAGCTCTTTATACTCTCTTACACTGTAGGATCAGTCAGTACCAGCATCCACTGAAATGGCAGCCTAACCAGAACACCACAATTCCTTTACATTTAATTTACAACAGCCATGCTGCAAGTTTCTTTGTGCCTAAGAAGTTTTCCTCTTGCAACATCTTGAAAAAATTAGTCCTTCATCCCAAACGAACAATTGATCAAGAGATGATCAGCAGGATCCCAAAAGTTTGTGAATGTAGGGTTATGAAATTCATAGCTTCTTCAAGAAAGAGCTGATAAAAAACAGATAAGGTCTGCATGGAAAAAACTTAAGCCCTCTCCTTTTCAGCACTACCTTACCTCAAAAAATGGTTAAAAATAAGATACCACAAAAGTGTAATCCTGCACCTCCCACATCACATGCCACGTAGGAGTTACCCACCCTCTCCCTCCCCCTTAGATGACTAACTCAGTGAACGTTTCACTAGGATATTTGGAAAGCAAAGTGCATTACAACAGTCTTAAATTTAGCCATTTCACAGAATCTGCTGAAAACACAGGATTAATCCACTGGCTGGGAGGCACGACTGTCTGAATCGCTCCTTCAGCTGGCAACGCCCCTGCCTCTGCTCTGGCAGGATGCTCCAGCTCTCTGGGAACAAGGGTACAGCTCACAACAACCAAACCAACCCAATGCATCACTGCCACCAAAAAGCACTGTCCCATTTCTTACTTTTGATTGCTCTGGTCCCTCTTTTACTCCAGTGCCAACAACATTCCTGTTTAGCTGGTGCAAAGACCTAAAAGCTCCTCTCACTTTTTTTTGCCAGCCTTAAACTGGCAGAGCTGCCTAACGGCACTTGGAGTGACTCACCATCACCCCAAGCACACACTGGTACCGGCATAAGAGAAGCAGGGGCTGGCAGCAAGAGCAAGACCACCCCCAGCAACAGCATCTATAGCCTTTACTTTGCCTTGGCTGTACTAGTGTAAAGAAAGATCAAAACAATGATGCGGGACAGTGAAGGGTTGAATCAGAAGCACTGCTGGATGGACACAGGGGAGAGGTGGGGTGTCCTAGTTTGAGTTAGAACAGAACTAATCCTGTGCAGTGATTTTACTTTTCAATTACATCTCTCCTAGAAGCTGACGCTGTCTGCAAAAATATGCCATTAACTTCAGGAAATGCAGTTAGTTAAGAGACTTAGATGAAAAGTAAAATCACTGAACAGAACTAGTTCTCTTCTAACTCAAACTAGGAAGGAGGGAATCCTTTTATAAACCTTTCAACTTCAGGAAGCCCAAAGCATGCTGTGATAAAACTAGTAACTACAAATTTTGAAGTGAAAAGCTGCTAAAACCACTGCATCTTTGATCTACTAAGTCCCTTAAAAAGTTGCATCAGCTGCTAATTACCTCCTGTAAACATGTCTTCTGTGTTTTCTCTGCAAATTGTCTTGCTTCAACTATCAATTTTGGCTTTTCTTACAGCTTTCTTCTTTCCTTTCTTTCTAAATTGATATCTTTCTCTTATTTAAGTATTTCTAAGCAACAGCAATGTCACCTTTTCACCTTCTCTTCGATAAACAGCTTGAGCTTTAAATCACTCGCTGAAATGTCTCCCAAGCTTGAATCACTCTTGAAGATTTTATTGAAAACACTCAAAATACTAAACTTTTTTAGAAACAAACATTAAAGCAGGACACAAGTATTCCAACAGCAACCACATCACCTACCAAATGCCAAGACAGCATCACCTTAGTATGTTCAGACAATGTTTTCCCCAACTCAAGAACTTTTTAAGTCTTATAACCACAGAATCAGTGACAAATAACTTAAAAATCAGATATGGTAAATTGCATCCTCTTAGAATAACACTAGATACAATTCAAAGTGGGGTAGAAGTAGCAGACAAAGAACAGTGACATGCAAAACAACATGAAAAACTTTAGATTCATGTGTCTGAGGGGTAAGTTCCAATTAAACAATGACCTTCAAGAAAAATTTCCAGCTCTCCACTTTTGCTTTTATCACCCTAGCACTCTAATCAGCCTTTTGGCTCCTTCTTATACCCAAAATAAACCAGAAGAAAATTCAGAAGTAATAACATCAAATGAAACGTATGCTGGTTTTTGCTGTCTCCACTACAAGTAAACACCAGAGATGCCATTTATGAAAGTATAAAGCAACCTAAGGATGGTAAAGGAAAAATGTAAAATATGCATTTACGCATAAATATTTAACATGGGTGAGATAAGGCCTTTATAGTCAAACTGGGGGCGTTTTCAGGCACAATTTATTACATTTCATGCAACTTGCAGAAGGTTTTCTATTTCATATAAATCCCTGAAGTACCATCTTTATGAATGCAAGCAAAACACATCCCTTCATGCCCATTTTGTCTGCCTTAAATTCTGGTTTTGGACACTTTCAAGTCAAAATCAATGTTACACTTAATACACTCTACAAAAACAAACAGATCTTTCTTCATGACTGCTAATAGCAACTTTTATAAACTTTAAAATACAGTGTTTGGCTTGATGAAATCATAATGATTGATTTTCATAATTGAAGCTGACATGGTCCAAGGATGACTCCACCGCTGGAGGTTTCAGCAGATCCTCCCTGCTCTGCTCAGCAGGGCGGTACAAGCCTTCCCCATAAATTACACAAAATGGGAATATCTGTGTTTCCTAAAAGCTCTTCCTCTGAGAGGACCCCCACTACAGCACCAGCCATCATGTTCCCCTTGATGGTGTTCTAGGAGATTTGTGCAAAGCTTCTCTTTAAGAATCTTGGATCCACAGTGAATCAGTGACTAAGCAGAAGTAAGCCAACTACCAGGCTTTTCCACCACTATAAAACCTCCCTTTTCCTCTCCCTGCCCTTCTTGCCTCAGCTTCTTTGATGGAAGCTGGGCAGTTCAGCCTCCTGCCACAGAGCTCTCAGCACACTGCCCACCGGTAACAAGGCAACAAGGGTGATGGACACTTGTCCTGTTCTGGTGGCAGCAAACATCCTTCCAGCAGCAAAGAAGAATGTGCCCTGCATTGCAAATTTGTACTACGAACGTCTATGAATCTGCCAGAGGAATAGCATACTGGGTCACAAAGCAGGTCACCTGAAAACTCAGCGTTATGCAAAACATGAGCCACATGCCTTCAAAAGTCATCCAAATTATTTTATTTTCACATAGGAACAATTCTTCTGGGGGGAAAAATATCACCTTGCTAAAATAATGCAAGCTACTTAAAAACTGTTCAATCTGTTCTAGGTCCGCTAAAGTACAATCTTCCTCTTAATATAACATAACTCTGGGCCAGAAGCACCACAGTGCAGGAAAATCTTTTTTATTCGCAGCTTCTAAAGGACAAACATCCACAGCGTACTGAGTATCCCACCTGGAAATTTCAGGTGTCTCTGAAATCTGCGCATGTTTTAGTAGCTCTGTTTTACAGCATGGGCTGAGCCAAGAAGGGATGACCAAGCTGGGGGGCATGTGCTTTGTATCTGGCTGCAGGCACGAGGAATATCTGCAGTTACCAGCCACAAAGGCAGGACTCAGGTATCTGCACAGCTGCATCACAGAACATTTTGAGTTGAGACAGGCAATGAAGAGGTGAACGCTTGAGCTGTGTTGACACATGCATTCGCACCGTGGCAAACACCACACACGGCCCCATGCTGCTGCAAAGTGGAGACGGCTGCTCCTGCAAGATGCCACCAGCAAAGCCAGACACAGTCATGTGCTGCCATCCTCCCCTCCAGCTCCCCAACACACACCACAGAACTGCTGCCAGCACCCTCCATGGGATGGTGTAGAGTTTGTTTAAATAGAGGACAGGTTGTTCTTTTCATGCTAAAGCCTCCATCATCCATCCCTGTACAGAGTAAGGATATAATGATGAGCAAGATCCTTCACAAAATGTTTGTGCCAGGCACAAAACCAAAAACCATCAGCACAGCAGGAGAGCATCACTCAGCTACATCAGCAGTGGGATCCTACCAAAAACACTTCCCCAGGTGCCCAGATCTGCAGCTGTGAGAGGGTTCTGGTAAACCACCACTGTCTTCCAATGACCACCTGCAAGAAGCACAGAGGCTTTACCCCTCCCTACCCTGTGTACAGCCCAGGGTAGACCTACAACAGGCACACTCCTTCAACAGCCTAGCTGGTCACTGAATCCCAACAGTGACAGTGCAGGCTCCTCTGGAGGACAGATGGAAACGCTGCTCTTGAAAGACTTCTGACAACACTGACATAATTCCTTGCACATTTTAAAATACCTAAAGCATAAACAAAACCTCTGCCTTAATTCAAGCATTCTTTAGAAGCGCTGTTTCACGCAGGTTGAGAAATCCTCTTGCACTGTACCAAAGACATGTTGCATCTCACACTATTTGCATCACCTAACGTTCACACAGTGTTTTCCAAGTGCAATTCATTATATAAAGATAAGTACTAATTTGTCAGCAGCGCAGATATTTTAAAATATTGTCAAGGAAGGCTTCCTTTGCAAGCAAGGAAGTTTTATTTTAGCAAGTATCAATCCTGCTTCGAGCTCTTCTGCGATACTCAAAACTGACCCCAAAAATGTGCATCCTAACCCAGCTCACTAAACTCTGTGGAACATGCTGAAATCCACAGCTGTTTATAGCTGCAGCATTATGCATCTGACAGTTTTATTTGTGTAACAGTTTATGCTTTCATTATGTTCTGTCACTTGCTACATGGAATTTGTGTTTAAGAGGATTCCACTGTATCATATCTAAGAGGTTTACAACAAAATCCAAATAGCTGAACTCACAGATACACCACATCTCTAGATTTAAGGGTTCACAGAAACTTCTTGTAGCCATCTTTTTGTGAGTAGATTCATCCACAAACAATAAGCAATGCCACAGAAAAATTACCTTCAGGATTGATTAAATGAAAAATCAATACATAGTATTATTACACCTGCCTTCCCATCATTCCATCATATATAAAAACCATAAGAAACAACCAGTTTTCACAAGTTTATTCTCAACTCTTAAAAAAAGAGCACAGAAGCATGTTTCCTTTCAAGCCTACCAGTTAATTAACTGTGCCAGGATCTGTACAAGTGGCAGAACTACAGCTCCCAGTAAAAGCATGGAAACAACTAGTGACTGAGATGCCAAGGGGTAACGGGTTCAAACTGGAAGAGGGTAGATTTAGATTGGAAATTAGAGGGTAATTCTTCACTCTGAGGGTTGTGAGATACTGGAACCACTTGTCCAGGGGGGTTGTGGATGCTCCATCCCCAGAGGCGTTCAAGGCCAGGTTGAATGGGGCCTTGAGCAACCTGGTCTAGTAGGAGGTGTCCCTGTCATGGCAGGGATGTTGGAACTAGATGATTTTTGAGGTCCCTTCCAACCCAAACCATTCTCTCATTCTCTGAAGTAACTGGAATAAACAATCATGATACAGACAGGATCTCCTGCACACAACACCACGAGTTTTATTAAAAAAAAAAAAAAAAAAAGAGAGAAGGAGGAGGCAGGGACGAGGGGGAGAGAAAGTAGGCTAAACATGGAACATGTCAAGGGCAGTAAGGCAAACAGGCCATGGCAAACCTCCTCTATGTTTAGCAAACCTACATTTGTTCCCTATAGCCACAGAGTCCTTTTACCATTCCACACAGATCCTCTTCATGAGGCTTCCACCTCTGACCCAGCAGCTGGGGAAAACCACCATTGTCAGTGGTACATAGAGCAGTTATATTCAATGACCTTTGCTCAGTCATTCTGATGGCAAACTCCTTGAGAAAGGGTATTAATAGTCTCCAACCTAGTTTGTTTTTGCGCCAACTGACCTTATCATTCATTCTGCTGCTAAATTAAATAGCTCTTCACCACAAATTCACCACTCATGCAGGCACTTGCACACTGGTGGTAATTAAGTCATCTCTGAACCTTCCTGGAAATAAGCCACCAACAGTGAGTACAGAAGCTCAGGCAAGGCAGGCTCTATAGTCCTCATGTCATACTGTACCTTTTTTAATCTTTTCAGATTTTTAACACATTTTCTAAGAATAAGTATCAGAAATGCACAGCATTAGAAGAACACACTCAGTAACGCCATCACCTCTTTCTGCCTGCAGCATCACCCTATCGCCCAGCACACACCCGAGATAGGCAATCACGGTCATCAGCTTGGAGATGCAGACTCAGATGACTGCTCACCATACATCTTGCTCCTGTGGAGTTAACTGCTCTGCATTACACTGCTCCCCAGGCTGTCATCGTGCTCCACTCTCTGCAAATCCACTTGACAGAAAGCTTCTCTTAACTACAGATGATTTCAGTAATGAGTTATTTCAGAAGCTCATGTAACTGTGGTCTGTGGTGGAAAAGTCAAGCCAAGCTATGTTACAGCTTATGTTAATTTCCACTAATGAGAATCCCAACAGTAGCAATAAATGGACCCATTCACAAACAGATATTAAATATTTGGAATTACTTCCATAAGAACAATCTTCAAACCATCGAGGAAAGTAAGTGTGCAATCCACAAAGAAAAGACTGTCCTCCAGCAGAGACACATTTCACAGAAGAACAGGGAAACACATCAGCAACACAACTGGCATTAAAATACTAGAGAAGTAGGGGAAGATGAAGTTTGAAAAGGGTCGCCTTGTGCACTGCAGAGACACCTGGAAAGATAAGGAAAGCTTCTCTATTTAACTAGGAAGGTCCAGACAGTCTCTACCTCCAGGGGATCCTACCATAGAGCATAAAATAAATGGCAGACATTAAGTTTTGGGCTTAACAAGAGTGAACTCTCCAGGGATCTAAGGGGAAGAAAAGTTAGTCACTCATGTCTCCAGCCACTAAAGTATTTGATTTTACCTTCACCCATGCCAGCTCCTCACTGGCTTCAGCTGGGACACGTGGCACTGGCATGTTTCTCAGCTGCTTGGCAAGCAGCATGAAAGCCAGAGTCCGGGATCCCAGTGAACTGCATGAATACCACCCCTGAAGAAGAACCAATCTATTCTACCTCTTCACCTTCTCCACTTCCTTGCCACATGGAAAGACCAGCTGAACTGGGAGCCTACATCCAGAAGTCACAGAAGCTTATGAAACGTGACAGCGTGCTCTGCTCCAGCTGCGAGGTGCAATGCTTCTAGGACCAAGGATGCTAATGAGAACCTGGAGGAACCAGAGTTCACCCATGATTTGTTGCCTGCTCAAGTGTGACCATAAAATGAAACCCTCACACATCAGAAGGCTGACCTCATTGTGCACTGTGTTGGACTAAATGGGTATGAGGTTCAAGGTAATGTAAGTAAAACCCGTTCCACAGAGGTGGGGGAGATGTAGGCTAAATATAGACTGCAGAGAAAGTGCTGAGTTTTTTTATTGCATCTCTGCCCAAGGACTAAATAGTTTCAGTATGCTAGCTGGCACTTGTGATCTTCACTAGCGAACTTTTATCCACTTAACTGGTGGAAGTTGCATTACAAAAGAAAATACTCCTAGATAAGGTGTGGATCTGTAAAAGTCAACCACTTAAGCATTATTAAGTATTCATAAGGCAAGATGCAGTAGATGAGACTGTTCTCGTACGCCAAATGTACAGTGTGTATGGTAATTGGGATTTGGCAC
Source organism: Brachypteracias leptosomus (assembly GCA_013401335.1). Classification (NCBI taxonomy): domain Eukaryota; kingdom Metazoa; phylum Chordata; class Aves; order Coraciiformes; family Brachypteraciidae; genus Brachypteracias; species Brachypteracias leptosomus. The sequence continues at coordinate 55,919 of VYZX01006992.1, forward strand.
ACTAAAAATAAGGTTCTGAACAAATTTTTGCACTTTTTAAAATTCCTTCCTCAGTACTTTCACAAAAACTGTGTATATTAAAGTCTTAAGATGCAGAAAGAGCAATAAAGCCCTTCAGAGCTAGCAAATGAATTTGCAGAGCAGTGTATCTGATCTAACCCTGATGTCAAAGGCTCAAGCTCTCCAAAGCACATTCTATTCAGACTGAAGCTTTCCAGTATTACTTTTATTTCTTTAATTTGCTCTACTTAGCTAAATTTAAGCAAAGTTAGATTTGATGATTTAGAAAAGAAAGTTCAGGGTAAAGACTGAAAAAAAAAAAAACCCACACCAAACCCAAAAAACTTTGACAATTTTGTCCTGGTTCTTTCCTTGCATGTGGGAAGGAATCTCAATGACAAACTTATCTGCATTACCGATGCTTGATTTAGCTGTCAGAAGCCTGGCTTTTCTTCCTCCTGTATACTTTTTGTAGCATAATCATCTAAAGAGCCTCTTAAATTATTCACCTATTGATCTGTTCCACTTATTTACTTCATTAACAACATACTATCACTTTTTTCACTTTTACAAGTACATAGGTATTTTTAAACACCAGTCCCCCATTTCCCGCAGCTTAATTCAGGAGTTTTGCTGAGCCCTTTTAGGGTGTTTCTTTTGAATTCAACAATTACAAGTTCCTTATAACAATCCCCAAACTGGGTCATCTAAAAGCACTTATGAAGCATTTAGCAAGCACTAGAAAGCAGAATTACATCCAACCCATGCTGCTTCATGAGTAATTGAAACAGCCAGGTAGCTTAACATACAACATTTCATCAGACTGTTGTTGAAAAGACGTTAATACTCATTTTTCCCTCAGTAGCCATGTAATTTCTCCCCCTTTACTTCATCTTCATAAATCCACTACTCTAAACAGAAGACTGGATTTAATCAGAGAACCAGCAATGAACAATTAACTTACTTTTCACTGTCAGTTCATGATTTAGTGACATGATGCTGTGGCAGAAGTGGAGAAGAGAAAGAAGGCAGAAGCAGGGCAGCAGGGAGGGAGTTATTTTGTTTTAAATAAAGACCAAAATAATTCTCACCTCAGTAATAAACAGAGCCCCTGAAGTTTCAGTTTCTAAAACTGTTTTCATAATTCTTTCTACAATACAAATCGCTACCAAGGTGTTATACAGACTTCTTTATGGCAGTTCCAAAGGCCGATAGGAATGAACATGAGAAATGCCTTCAATAATCCCTTCTTATCAAGGTTATGCTGCAGAACAGCTCATCTCTTCATGCTCCTCACTGAAACATTTGCTGTCTAACAGCAGTCCAAGTTGGGCATCCTCTCCAGTAATGCCAAGATTTCTCCATCTTATCCTCCTCTTCAAAACACTTCTACTTGTTTTCAAAGATTTTAGATTTGGATTTATAGAGCCTCCCTCAATTAAAAAGGCACAGAGCCTACACTTGAAAGATTAAGGAAAGATGACATTTGCCTCTTGCAAAATTCTGCTTGATACAACATGATGGCAACTACTGCCATCAACAGAAATCTGGGAGTTATCATTGTTGACATTTGAGAGTCACCTGGTGGCTAACGATAAAATGCTGATTTATGATCTATATAGTCTTATTTATTGGAGGGCAAAATTCCCCTTAGGCAGACATTGAGACAGCATAGCATACTTGTTATTTTCTGTAGTCTCTTGAAAAAGCATACTCTAGAAGTTGCACAGGCAAATCTGCATAAGCTTGGCACTCATATACAATTTTCATTTAAATTAAGATTATAAAAGAATAAAATGCCATTTCAAAAGCTTGCTTTTTTCTCTAACAAAATGGATGCCACTTTATTATAGAAACTACGGTTTCTCTGTGGTTTGAAGAAGAAAACTAAGCACAAATGCCTGTTGATTCCCCCATCACTTCTGGTGCCCTACTGAGAAAACTGAGTTATTGATAAAACAGGAATCAGAGCAACATTTGCACCACTAGAAAACTTTACTATGTTTCTGAGCAAAAAATTGTCTTCTCACTGTAATATAAAGCTTTCAGGTGTGAATGTTTTAAAGGTTGTTGTGAAACAAGTTGTACAATTGCTAGGTATTTCCGGAAAAAAAAAAGAAAAGAAAAAAAAATTAAAATCCACACAAAACCATTAAATCCTCTCTTTGGAAGCTGAACATATATTCTGAATGAAATTCTCCATGGTAGTGATTTTGTAATTTGGTAATAAGGACCATCTAAATCTATAAAAATACTCTTTTCCTCTAGAAGAAGAATAGTCTGCTACTTGCAAAAGTTATTGATTTGATGCAGCCTACCTAAACCACACAATTAAAGTAAAATGCCTCTTAAACAGTGATAAAAGAATGCAAGTGGCCTTTGTCAACTTTAAGCTAACTCAGATGGCAAAGCTCAGCTGAATTCTTCAGCATTGCCATTTTAGGTCAGTGCTGTGACCAGATTGAGCTCCACTTTCCATGCCACGTCAGATCTTATTAAGTGTGAGCTATTCCTTAACAAGGAACAGCTACACTGTAATATTAAACCTCTTATGGAATCATGTAAATGGCTAATTGTCAACTCCTCTGTTTTAATAAATCTGTTTCTACATGGTCTGCACACTAACATATAACTAAGGTCCAGGTTGAGATTAAGTTTTTGACTCTCAAAGTAGCAAAAAAGTGGCACTTCTCTAATACTCACCAGAACACTGACCCAGCACTTCTGTATAGGCTTCAAGAGGCATGTGGCTACACGTAACACAAAGCATGCTATAGCTCAGTCCTTGCTGGAGGCTGGCAATGCAGCTTCAGAAGACCCTAGTCTTCTGCACACATCCACACATCCATTACTCCCATTTCTCACACTGATGTATCCGCCTGACTGCACGCTTTATCTAAACTGAATTGCCCTGTGATCTAGTAGATCCATTCCCCATTTCTTCCCCCAGCTTAGAAACCCCAGTGGACACTAGGAATGAACACACCTCCCTCCCTGTTACTTCCGTCGTCCAGATCTCCAGCTTCAGGTGGACCCAAGAGCAGGGTAGAGGAGAAGGTAACCTGAGCTGAAACAGGTGGGAGGGCAGACATTGCTGACAGATCACAAGAAGAACAGAAGACAAGATGGGGATAACAGCAGGAAAGAACTGGAAAATGGAGCAAGGACCAAGTGACTGAAAACCCTAAAAACAAGTTCATGATTGATGAATCTCAATACCCCTCAGCTGCTCAGCAAATAACTGGGAACTACACTGGCCAAAGTGGGACACAATTTACTATCACCTGATATTCTGACTAGGAAGTTAACATTAGGAAATATCAGGAGAGAACATGTGGTTTGGATAACAAATTCATTAAGAGACCTTAAAGTGCATCTGTAGTAAATTGGGAAACAGAAGGAAGAGCAATGTTTCTGTTTTATCAAAAAGTTGGCAAAGATGACTCGGTTACAATATCCAAGCAGCAAGAGGTATGAGTGGACCACAGAGGAGACAAGTTTAAGCAGAAAGCTAGTCCATCTGAAAATAGAAAAAACAAGCCTTTCTAATGCTCTCAGTGGTAGATTAACTAATAGAGCAGGAATTTCCTCCCCTCTACACCTTCACTTTGAGCTAGAAGTCTTTTAGGCAATTGTGTATTAACAAAATCAGAGCTAATGCCTTGGACTAGATGAAAGATACTGGTTTGCAATGTACAGAAAAATCAGAAAAGACATTTAACATCATTCCACCTTAAAGCACATGTATAAAACACAGGAATGTACTACTGCTATTCATTACTCTTTGTTCACCATGAACAGTTGTGATCCAACCCTAATGACAATCTGCATAGGATTTTGTATACTTACTTGTAGTAGAATTACTACTTTTTCTCCAAACTTACTTTCGCTGTAAATCAAAAACTACAAGGCCTTACTCCTTATATTACATGCAAAAGCTATTCAAAACAGGAAAAATTCAAAAGCAAACATTAAAAAAAAATGAGCACATTCCAAAATTAGAATAGTCTAGCTTCTTCTGCATGTTTCCTGACCTAAATGCACTTCTAGGTATCATTTCTTTCACAAAATCATGCCATAGCCAGTGAATAAAACAGATGATATTGTCCTTAAATTCTCAGTGCTTGAACTGAATGCTTGAATCTTCAACCCCAATGCTCTTTTAACATAGCTGGTTTACAAAATTTGCAGCATGGCACTACATCCTCTGGGGATGAGGAAAGGCAAAGCAAATTAAGATACAATTCTCTAAGCTAACTGGGAGCCTGAAATGAGTAATAAGTCCATTAGTTGACAAAGATGATTAAATGATGCTCTGCAAATTACCAGTAGTATTCCTCTTCCAAATCCAAAGTGGTGACAGCAGCATGATATGACAATGCTGATGGATGACAAATGCTTTATGTTAAACACTGGCATTCACACTGTGGCCTTCATGTCTTAAGATAGTTCATTTTTAACTCATAGCAAAAAAGTACACTTCTGTTGGTCTCCTTTCATACTAGGCTTTCCTGAAGGAGCGTAAGACAAGGACAGATAGAACACTACTTTTTTTTAAGAATCACAAGGAAACAAACGATTTATACCTGAAAGGTTGTTTTCCAAAGGATTACTTGTAGAAAAACTTAAAATAACCTTTTCTATGAAATAACAGTAGTACGCACTCACTAATACTGGATTCTAGGTTTGTATCTAAAATTATGGCTGAAACAGACTGTTTCATGACCCCAGCATGACTAAAACAATGTGTCTCATGACATCATGTCTCTTCTCTGTATCAAGTTGAACAGAAAAGTCAAAGTCCACAGCATCACCTATGTTGCACACAAAAGAAAACACAGCTCCTTGTTAGTATCTGGTAACTCAGTTCACAGAAGACTAGAAACCACTGAAGCTCAGCTTGACCTGGTCAGCCTGTCACAAGCCACAACATGACATCCCACTGCTTGCACAGCCCTGCACGCNCTCAACGTATTTCACCAAAATAAATTTAAAAAAAAAAAGATAGATAAGGTAGCTCTACTAACATGTGCTCACCTGCAAACTGTCTTCAAAAGCAGGGTCCCAAATCTGAGTGGAAAATTAATGGAAAAAACCTACAGTAATTATTCCTTTTACTATTATCACTGAGCAACTGGCAGACCCATATTAGTTCCCAAATATAACTTGTTTCTGTGTAACAGCAGGATTTTCTTCCTCATAAGCCTGTCCAGTCACGTTTTAACCTTCTCTAAACTTTGGGCACCAAAGCCATCCTGCAACATTACATTTCACAGCTTAAGCTACACACAGGATGAAATAGTTCATCTTAAACCTGATGGAGACCTTCAGTCCGCACATGAGGAAGAGAAAACAATCGTCCCCACTCCTTACCCTTCTCCCCTGTTAGGACTTTGTCAAGTTTAACATGGACCTCCCTTGCCTTCAGGTTCTTCTCTGATGAAGATTTGAGAAGACAGCTGGTCATCTTTACTGTATTTCTCTGAAATTTTAAGTTCTACTAAGTCTTTCCTAGGCGGAGGACTAAAAACTGACCATCATGCAGAGCATGAGACACACCACAGACCAAGACAACAATGCAATTATGCCTTCATTTTATTTTCTTTTTTGTCTCAGAGTAATCCACAAAATTGTTTTCTTTTTTGATTACTGCTGACCACACAGATGATCAGTGGACTATTGTGCAAAGACACTGAAGGCTTATCACTTTCGTCACAAAACTGGGTCTAGCAAAGCACAAAAGAATCCACTTGAGAAAATATTTCAAAAGGAGTTCTTGATGAATACAGTCTTGCTCTCAATAGATACAATCTTGGTGAGATAAGTCTAAATTACATTTAAAACTCTACTGGACAAAAGTTCTTGGCAGACTGAGTTTCGAGCAATGCAAAAACATTTTTAAAGGCAATTGGTGCTACTAAATCAAACATAAAAGTGGAATGCTCTAAGGTAAATGCTTTGAGTCAATGCAATGAGGAGCCTACTCCTTGTTGGGTTTTGAGGATGGAGCAGTGCTAAATGATGCCTAGACAAGGGCAGGCTCCTTGATCAACAGAGATCAAGTTCCACCCAGACTAGTAGTATCAGATGCAGAACACGGGACAGCAAGAAAGCTGTGTCCACATTTTGAAAATTTTGAAAAGTTAGCACTGACACCTTGCCACATACCTTTGAATTTCTAAAGAGTGACGTCTGAGAGTGTTATTTTTTTTCCCACAGTACAACTCAGTTTTCTCACATATACAAAAAAAAAAAAGTCTTGCTTACAAATGTATTTCATCTTTTTGCACACATGAATGATTTTGGAAAGAAAAGTCCAAAGAGACTAAGGCATCCTCCAGCACAGAGCTCAGTGAAGCAGCTGCGACGTTATTACTCACTGTCTTGCCCATGGTGAAAACAATGGCACAGCTATGCCTCGGTGGGCAACAAAGGAGTTCATTCTTCAAGGGCTATTCGATTCTTTGTTTCTTGTCTGAGTCTCCAAACTCAGAAAGCTGAAGACAAGTTAATGTTCACCAGGACAGCTGAATCGGAATGTCGATAGGTGCCCTGTTTAAGGGCTGGACTGAGGGCTTCTCAGATTCGTCTCTCAATTACTGCATGGGCATTGAAACAGAGAAGAAAACAGAAGAGCAGGGTATGGGCTGAGCAGAAAGGGGGCTTCTCCAAAACGGCNGCTTCTCCAAAAGTGCCAGAAATTTCTGCCTCAAGGATCAGGATCATTCCACAGAAATCTAAGGATTTTTCTTCCCTCATCATCCTGTCATCATAAACAGATTTTTTTCATTAAAAAATATGCCAGATTCAGACATTTTGCTGCTCCAATCCAAAACTCTTACTCAAGTAATGTTCCCCATTCCTAATCTCTTCTCCTCTCACTGTTTCTCCTTTTATTGTCCACTGATCACTGGATTTCTCAGAAACTGTAGGCTCCCTGTTTAATGTCTCCCTTACAATGGCAAACTATTTATTCCCATTCCCTATTTATAAGAAACCCAGGAGCAAGGTCAAAGCAGCTCCCCAGACATCTGCTCACACTGAATGCAGTACAAACACAGCAGCAATGATGCCTGATAAACCACAGCACTGGCCTCCTGAAGTTCCCTCACTCCAGTCACCCCATGCCCAGAAAGACAGAAGAAGTCTTAAAATAATTTTCACTTGACTAGCACAGTAACACTTGTGTATACTGATTTCATAGGACATACTGCAAAACACAAACTCTAGTTTGGAAGGGAGGTAAGAAAAAGCCAAGACACCAAACGTGAGATAGAGAGCTCTCCTCTCTGACATTTCCTTCTTGCACAGGGAGCAGAAGCTGCCACTTCCCAAGGAGTGCTCAGAACAAAACTCTTAAAACTGTGGCTGAGAGATCATCATTGAAGCATACAGGGTGGTGAATGAAAACTAGTTAGTTGTCCCACCTAAGAGCCACAACTAATGTCTAAGCTCAATTGTTTAAGTTATGAAGTGGCAACAGGGGAATTACTTCTACACAAGGGGCTAAAATTGAGTCCATGAAGGGTCCACTCTGTGCTCACCACAGGTACAAGTGCCATAATCTCACACGATAAAAATAAACCTGCATAATCCTCTCCCTCCTTGGCAGCTATGCTTTCTTTCCTAGACCTCGTCTCTTTTCCTCTTCTCAAGCTTCTGGAAGATCACAAGAGGTCACATTGTTCAAGTAGCTCCATCTTACAGAGGACATCTTCCATAGTACCTGTGAGTTCCCATCTTTCCTGTAATCAGGATGGGATGGGAGAGGGAAGACAAGGGTTCTTCTAAATTTCACCCCTTGCTAACAGTTCAAGTAGAGGGAAGTGCTACTCTCAGCTGCAGAGGAACTGGCACATCCCAGGCATTTGTCCATGCTGACCAAAGGTGCTTGGGCTTTTGATACCATAGCAAATACCAAAGCTACATACCAGATGATGCAGCAGTATGACCAGATTACTTTCAGGTTCGAGAGACCTAATTCTCTTATCTTTCCTCAGTAAGACATGAAGGGCTATTGTTTCTCCCATCTGTTCTCTACCTTCAGCAAGCAAAGGCTGAAGGACAGTGAAAGCTGTATGTTGAGGCAGATGATACAAAAAGGCTAAGCTCATCACTAATCACTGGTTAAGAAGAACTGAGACACAAGTGCCTAGACTTGTTAGATTGTCATTTCTCTTTGCAGTCTACTTAGTAGGTAAGTTCTAATTTATCAGCAGTCTGTTTAGACTGTGCACTCCAGTCTCCATCTAATGAGTAGCCATCCAAGCCACGTTCTGCCAATTCTCACAATTTGCTTATGTCGCCCACTCTTCTTACATAGGCAGCTGCTAAATCCTCAGTGTTGACTCGACTGAAAATTGCGAACTCCTTCTGGATAGCACTGCAGGTCACTAATAATTATTCCTTGACTGTAAGAGCAGTCTTATAAAGGAGGAATTGAAAATAATTCGATGTTTTGTCATTCAAGTTTATTCTCACATTTCTGCGGTAACCCTTCTTCAATTTACTTAAAGTATACGGTAATTTTTAACTACAGGTTTGGACAACAAAAAAGCAGGATGAATCATACTGGATATTTAAAGCCTATAATCAGACAGCTTGAGTCTCCTTGTATTTTGCTACAGTTCTCAAGCCAGAGTTTTGTTTTCTACTTATCAACAGGAACACTTTTACAGGGAGCACTATTTCATTTAAACATGCAAAACACTTCAAGATTTGGGAATTTCTTACATTCTACAAAGTTTTAAAAGTCCTTGTTCTTCCCCCTACATTGATTTTTGCTTGCTTTGTAACTGCATACCCAGAATTAGAGGGCATTAGAGCTAAACTGGGAAGATAGCACATGTATAAAAATATATCATGTAAAAATAAAACTGGGCAGATGCAGAGGAAACACCCTGCAGCACGTATTACCCTTGTTTTCCTCATCACTGCATGGGCAACACATGTCTACTGGTACAGTACTTCAGAAGCCAGCATTGCTCTCAGGGATAAACACAGGCCATACTGTTGGAGAGAAGATGCTCTGGGCAAGTCAGTCCTTCCACTTTAGCTGCTCTCCAGTAAGTCACCAGCCGAGTAATATGTTGGAGCAACACTGAAAATAACTTTTAATTTGTATTGCCCATAACTAACTCACAAGATGACAAAGCTATGAAACATTCAGTTTGTATAAACAGTCTTAGATCAAAACTTGGAGAGTTGTCTCAGGTTGGAGAAATCCATGCTAGCAACCCATGTTTACTGCTGCTTGCTGGTTTTGTTTTTTCAAGCATAGCTTTGAAATATAATTACAGTAGCAGCATTTCCACATACACATGTAACACTCCAGACTTCTTTTAACACTCAAGTTGTTGCTTTACTATGCTCCGCAAAATAAGCTTCTCAAAGAATTCAGGAAATTTCTCTTGTTTGTGTGTACAGTGATTAGATAAGAGTCACGTAAGAGCAGAATTTCAGCCATGTCATCCAGTGGTCCAATCTACTGCTACATACCTTAAAAAGAAGTACACAACTCCCCCAACCTGTCAGAACTATTCATGTTGATGTAACAACATTGTCATATGTCAACACACTGGCTTTTTAGATAGCAATGATGAACAGTCTGCATCGATTCAAGTGATATAATATCAAACTGCACATCTCCAGCTTGTGAGTTCTACATCAAAATCTGTCTCAAATATGAAATCCCAAAGGTAGGGATTAATGATACATCCCAAAGGATTCCCAAAGTGCTGTTCCTGACCTTTACAACCATGTTAGTGGATTCCCCTTTACTCCTCCCTTATAGAACAGCTGAAATTTCTCTTGTCCTCCTTTTCTATAGCCAGAATAGAAGAGCTGGTGATAATCCCCTCTGAATGCAGTATTTAACACCTACCTGGCAGGTGACAGGTGCTACAATGCAAGAAGATTAGTACAGTCAGGTCCTTTTATAGGGAAGCAAAGTCAGCATCAGCCAAGTACAACAGCAATGGTTCTGCCTAGGCTCACCAAAGCACCCATGTGTGCACCTGCACCTTTCACTTACACATAAACATTTATGTTAAGGGCTTGTGGGGGTATATCAATCTTCCCACAAAGGCAACAGATACATGCTTGGGCAAAAAGATTGCCATAGGATGGCCCACCTCCTGGGCAGCCTGACATCCTCCGGGTAAGGATGCTGAATTCTCAACAGCAGCATCACGTGAACCTTTTCAAGTCCTGCTGCTTTCACAGCAGCAAATGCATGCCTGACCAAGTCAGTTAAGAGTCTTTTCAGGGAACTAAGGGCATATAAAAACCCAATCCGAGATGGCAAGTCACAAAGTGGTAAGTAACCAACATTAGACAAAGCATTGACCAAACAGCAAGTATCTGAATCCGCAAGGGCAAGACCAGCAAGAATCCACCAGTCAACTAAAGCATTTTCCCTGAACTTCAATCTAGCCCAGAATAATTCTTGCCCTGGAGCTACTTATCACCCTGACACAGACTGACTCATGTCCCCAAGAAGTCTATAGAGGTTCTACAGAAGAGGAATGCAAAGAGCAATGGAGAGGAATAGGGTCAAACATTCTTTCTCTTCCACTTCAACTTTTTTGAACACATAAGAAGTAAAAGTCAGCTGAGTCTGTCTGTTATTCAGTTTAGCAGTCATCCGATTCCCTGTTATCCATCACAGCAGTATACCTACATTTCTTGTCACACTCAAGATATCTCCTCAAATCTCATCTCCCAGCAACCATAACCCATGTGACGTACCCTGTTGGTTAAGCAAGTCCTTCCGTTGAAAGAGTCGAATACAGAATGAAAGACAAGGAGAGACTGTGCTTTCTTTCACTAAGACTTGGATGAGGAAGATAGCAAAAACCATCCTCTGAAGTTCAGTACAGCTCTGACCTTACTGATTCCTAAACCAACACCAACAAAGTACCTGTTGAAACAGATGCACTCATTTAATGTGGAAAAGAAAAAAACAACCCAGGAGATCAGGATTTTAACCTTTCCAATACAGACTGCACTCCCCTCTCATTCTAAACGGGCTTCTTCACTTTTGTGTCAGAATACCCCAGAGCCTGCGTTGTTTTACTCTTCAATGGTCATGTGCTTCCCAGATTATCTCCTATTGACCAAATAAAACCAGAGTACCTGCACTGTGAAAAGTAGCATTACCAGAGCACTTTCAGCACCTCATCTCTCAAAAATTATTTCTTTACATTTGTCTCCCATGTACCTGAGGCCTTCCATGAATACAGAATTACAGCAGGAGATACCTAACCACTTGGACGTTCAGCTTCTCCCAAGTATCAAACTCACTTCACTGCACTCCTTAAAATGTAATGTCAGCATGAAAAAACATTACACAGGAGAAGCTGTACTCTATTATGTTGGAGACATTTGCTTTCAATTATGCTAACTACCACAGTGAAAACATGCAATTAGTAACACATCCTATAGATACTGTTAAGCAATATGTGGCAGTGAAAAGAGAATTCAATTAGAGAGAGTAGCCCACAGCAATGAAGACTGCAGGAAAAAACTATGTCTACCTCAGCAACCTGTAAGGTCACTGGACAGGCTTTGGCTGCAACAAACGTGGTGGAAAACAACTGGGACTGCTCCTCCAGCAGACACACTACTCCACGAGGAGAGTTGCTTTTACCAGCTCCACTTTGCAAGCACACTAATTATCCCACAATAGGGACAGTTACCAAGATGAGCTACTCCAGAACACTCCCTGGTCAACAAGACAAGTCTTAACTCAGCTTCAGCCTCAAAACCGAAACGGAAACTCAGGAACCCCAACTCACCTGGGGAGCAGAGGTAGCTTACTCCTTAAATTAAAGGAAGACAGACTACTTTAAAAAGTTTCCAGCAACACCTGTAAAATCCTAAGCTGTGTTTGGTAATCACGCAAACACCACCAGGAAAATCTTTCAGAACATAATCCTCATTCCACACTTCAGACCACAAACCTCCCAGATTTACAAGAGACACCAGCATCGCGCCAAGCACTGCCCAAGAGACCTGGTGCCTTCCAAGTAGAACGTCAGTGAAGCAAAAGCCATTTCCACTCACACAAACTGCCACTGATCCTGGTGTGTAGATACTCTTCGAAATATTTTTTACAGGATTTTTTAAGGACAAAGAGCTGTGCAGTTTCTTCTAGTCATAATATTTTACATTATGCAAGGGCTCCTCAAACTGGCCCTTTTTCCTTTATTATAAGGGTGCTCTCATGAGCTGCTTAAGTGACCAAACAAGTACTAAAGACTGCCAGCAAACAGACCACTGCATGAACAAGCAATGCCCACTTCAGAACAGAGAAGCAAGACACTCACTTATCCCTGATGGATTATGAATCACTTTACACTTACAGAATGCTTCCTTAAAATTTTTAACATTAAAATACAATACATCAGTTTTATTCTCCCCATTATACAGACAGTCGAAGACTCAAGTATGACATTTCAGGTCAATTGCTATGGCAGCCGACATCATCAAAATCTATGACCAACATGTCCAACCCATCATCACTAACATACAGTGCTGCTCTCATGTTGCTCACGAGATGGGCAGAGGGGCTGCTCTCACCTGGCAGAAACACCATGCTAGCACACAGTAATCCTATGAATGTAATCAGTTTACATTGACAACATTCAAATTAGCAGATCCACCAGCAAAACTGAAAGCAAGAGAAAGCTACTGAAAGAAGGGAAAGCAGTTTTGGGTTGGCAGGTTTTGTTTGTGGGTTGTTTTGGGGTTTGTTTTGATTTATTTTTTTTTAAACAGACATTTATGCATCTGATCAACCAGCCATGCAGAGAGGAGGTTCTGCTGCTCCATATAGTGGTTGCAAACACATCTAGGAGAGGGTCTATGCATGCTCATTCAAACCAACCCAATTCTACGCAGATCAACCATGCCCCACATTTGAAGTCAAATCTTTTCCAAATAAGGCAAAGTAAATACAAAATGTATGTACGCACACAAGCAAATTGTATTAGGTTAATTATCAAGAACTAATGTACTCAGCACCAGGCAGAGATTTATAAGACCTTGGTTTCACTCTCAGCTCAGCTGAAAACTCAATGTCAAGTTATTTAATCCACCAGATACTCTACTTCCATGTATAAGAAGTGGGCCTTTTACTAATGTCCTACTTTCACAGGAATTTATTAAGGATAAAAATCTATCAATAACTGCAAGCCTCTTATAACAGCCTGTTTTGTGCTGTATCCAAGTACCTGGGTGGACACCCGGACAAACAAGGACTCGTACAACATCTCCACATGAAAGCAACAACTGCACATCTTTTAAAGCAACCAGAAGGAGCTCTTTCAGGATGGCAAGATTCCACCAGAAACAGGACTAGCCTTTTGGCTACATTAAACAACCAGTCAGAAAGACAAGGGAAGTAATTTCCTAACAAACAGCAACATGAACTTGATTTTTAGGAGACCTCCCTAGCCCACCAAAGTTATCAAGGGGCAGAGAAACAGCTGGAAGTCCCCTCAGCTTTCAGAACAAGGTTAAAGTGTAGAGCTGCGGTAGCATTTCACTACAGCAATCACAAAATACAGACTTTTCTCCCTTGCAACATTTGATGTCATCCAATGCAAAATGGAGTCCCTTAGTTTTTGCTAAGGGTTTGCTCACACAACTGAGCAGCACCAGAGGGGCACCTTCATCCCAGGCTCGCGACACACCGTCTGCCAAATGCTGGCAAGAACTGGTGAGCCTCCGTTCAGTAGCTTGCAGCCAGTGATCTCCAGAGACTGTCTGACCATTTGTTGGCCCAACCGGTCCAGCAGACAGGACTAAGGATCAAGAGCAAGAAACCCCACATTCTGTTTCCCCAGCTTCAGTAATAAGGACCTTCCCGCTCACACAATAGCTCTTTATTAAAGCCACGAGTGGGCAGTTTTCTGAAATGAGTGCCATTTCAAAGAGGATATGCTAACCAGAAACAAGACGCTCTTGTTTCAGAGAAAGAATTTCTGCACATTTAATTAATCAGAAACGACGACTGTGCTTACACCCTACCTTAATCTGCATTCACTTCAAGCATAAACAAGACCCAGCTTTCTAAATTAGCACAGGCAAACATGGCAAGCATCTCTGGACATCAGTTTCTTGAAAATACTTGCCCAGCTCGCCACAAGGATGTTATGAGTCTAAACTAGTCTGCAATATACACCTAGATCTTTCGATAAAAGCTGCTTCAGAAGTTATATTAAAAATATTAACCAGCAACTTTAATAACCATCCAGACCAACTCGAGTCTCCCTAAAGGATCTTCCTTTCCATTGTGAATTTTAACCATGTACATTTCTTGCTTATTCTTTTATTTAGTAAATTTCAAAGCTAAAGAAATTAGAGACTACCATAATGTTCTTATTTTTTACATACACAGCACCACACACAGCACATACCACAGAACACTCAACTCCATTAACAACATCAAATTCTCTGACACCCACCAGTAATAAATGACCGAGACCATAAGTTCTCAAACAGCAAGGTGTACTAACAACATGAATTACAGCAATCATGACTGCAGGTTTTTTTGGTATATAATTCAAATTACTTTGATCTATATGCACACTTATCTTAGTTTTTTTAAAAAAAAAAAATCAAAGAAAATGTCATGTTTATACAAGACCTTTCTCTATTTCCTTGCCAACAATTTCTATTATCAGTTGTCAAGTGGATTAACAGTTACTATATATGCACTTTTCTTACCATTGCTGTCTGAGGGCCATGCCTGTTGTAAATAATCACCAGCCAGAGCCCTTGTATTTTATCTTTAATCACACATATTACCCTTTTTATAAAATATTATTTGCTTAAACACTGAAGTATTTCAAGTTTGTTCCCTTTTGTGAGAAAGCAAATTAAGTGAAATCTTGGTGGAGGAAGGGGACCTTTAATAAACATCTGATTTGCTGCTGGATGGTATTTCAGATTATATTTGAAATACATCATGTTTTGCTGACACCTCCCTGCACAGTTGCTGGTATAAAGCCCAGCGAGAGAGTGACTATGGCAACAGCAATAGGATATTTATATATCTATGTGTATGTGTGTGCTTACATATATACACATATACACTCACATACAAAACCCCAAACTGATTATGATGATCCTCAAGATTTTCTTTGCCTGTTTTCACAGGAACAGGTAACCATTTCTAAACAAAAGGGCTGAGGTGGCAGCAGCCAAGTTTTTTATGAGGAAAATCTTCCAAGAGAGAAGCCTAGAAACCTATTAACATTTACAGAGTGTACACAAACACATGCTCACTTCAGAATGCTTTAGCTATAACCAAAAAGAAACCCAAACGTCTGCAGGCACAGATTCAGTGACATCATGAAAATAAGAGGCACCTCATTTTCAGGACTTTTCTTTTAATGGGACTATTTGCCCATGGTACTAGAGCCTCACTGGAGCATGCACATTATTTTAAACGAGGTCCAGCCCCTCCTCTCCTTCCCCAATAGTCCTATGGCTCCTCCTTTCCGAATACCAATGTGCAAAAGTTCCTTTAGTCTGCAAATTAAATAGCTACACACTGAGCTCAAATTGTTATTTCAGGTATTAATTTATGTCTCCTGACAGATCCCTATAGGTGATGCAGGAAATTCGAGGTAACAAAGGCTTCTGCTTGCAGCAGTAAAGGACTCTCAGCTAGCGGGGGGAAAAAGGGATCAGAATAAAAGGCTAATATATGAAACCTACGTACACTACAGAATATCTATGTTGAGTCCAGCAAGCAAAAAGTCTAGCAGATTCAAAGCAGTATTAAGAAGTGTTAATCCTTTTACCTCTGAGCTATTCATGAGCAATATGCAAAGCTGTTCTTATGGCGTCGTGTTTGCAATGCTCCAGTTATGCTTGCATCAGCATTTTCATTGTGAACCCTGCTTTCAGAGATTTTTCACTTTGCCAAGTTTTAGTCTGGAACAATTTTACTACAAGCCTATGAGATTTTAGTCCAGGATTAGGATTTAAGTCTGGTGAAGAAACATTTGGACAAAATCTGCTTGGCTGTTTTATTTATTAGAGTGCAAAGCTAATCCTTCTGAGTTACTGGACTGGAAAATACTCAAAAATATTTTCTTTTTTTTCCCAGCTTAGAAAAAGAAAACAGAAGATTTACTCTCCCCAAGAATTCCTTGACCCCAAATCTATACAATCACGGAACAGATGAAGGTTATAGACCACAAAACTAAGGTCCAATTGAAACATGCCTGCCTTTGTCAGGCTTTTTCTTTCTTTTGCAAAAAGAATGAAACATAGGGGCCAGGAAGGGGAGGGAGGAAGCAGCATTTCACTGTGGATTCCAGGTGAAAGGTGGACACTTGAACCACAAGCTGCACACCAGCAAGTACAAGACACACCTACAGCATTTCAAACTCCAGAAATTGTGCCACATTCCTGGGCAATATATTTCACAAATGTTAAATATCACTACATAACTTATCAGGTGTAAGATGTTCATTCATAGCTTTAGCAGGCACACATTCTAACTGGTTACTCTACAAAAATTCACGCAAAACACAACATAGCAAGTATTTGAAGAGACATGAGCTCTCTAGACCAGACAGAAAACATTTGCCGTGTCCATACAGTTTTCCTAAAGCCACCTCGGTTCTCAAACCCTGGAATTTGCTGGCCTAGTTGCAGGAGCTCAGAGTCACTCAGCTTTCAAGTCTCATGTTCAGTAACATGTGTTCTAGCTGCATGTCAGTGCATGTGTTAGCTGCATGTCTGACACCTTGGAACACACAACCACCATGAGTTCTGCAGGCACTCAGCAGCATGTACGGGCAAGGCCACTGGCCATGTTGCCCACAGTGCTGGTTCTTCATCAACACTTCTGCATCCGTTCCACAATCACGACTGCACAACCCAGCCACCTGAAGCTTAGGTTTCTTCACAACTCAACAACATGGACAGATGACTGCAAGAAAGTGCTCCTCAGTGCGGCTCAACAACTGCTGTAGCTTAGGGAAAAGCTCTGGCTAATTAAAACCATGGCAAAATTACCAAATAATGTTCTTTTCTGAGCTTTCTGAATAGCACCCACCTTGCAGCATACATAAGGGTATCAACACTTTGAGCTTCCCTCTGAAATCCTACATGGCATGGTCCTGCATATGTTATGTGCATTTACATTCAAGCAGAGAGCTAAATGTTTGCAGGTAATGTAAAGTTTTCTTCTCCCTTACCAACTAAGCTTCATAGAAAGATTTCTGCCATGCCTAAATCACCCCTCCTACCTGGGCTTTCTATCAGTATATAAGATGCCTATTGTAAACTGACTAAATCATTTTGAGAGATAAATCCTTACCATATGACTGCTGGAATACAAATATTATCTAAGCAGCAAATGATGGAGAACACATTTCCAGTGAAACATAATCCTAATTTGAAGTATCATATCAGGTCCAGTCTTCACCTTATGACCAGACTTTCCATAACAAACACCTACAAAAAAATTACTAACCAATTCTTTATACCGTTTACTTCAACAGTATATATGATTGAGTTTATTTAAAAGGAGACAAATAGAATGGATTTCCCTTCCATTAATAAAATAACCAATTTTAACTTGTGTCCACTTTCATGCTTTCCAGCTATTTTCCTAAAGAAATGCTGGTTCTTACTGATTGCTTGATACCAGTGAGCATTAGTTTTCCTCTAAATCTACATTTCATTTTTAAAAAGTAGTTATATGGTTAAAGTATCCACATAAATTGTATTACCTGTTCATGTGTACGCACATGCACGTACATGTATATGCACATGCACTTCTAGTTTTATATCTGACACTAAACATAATTTCCCTTTCTTGTTTACTAACTACATTTTTTTCTTTTGACTTGTTCCAGCTGAATTTGAACAGAAACTGAGCTCAGAAGCATGCAACAGCGAAGCCTTTCAAAGGCTTACATGAAATTTAAAAGGTTTATCTGAACATATTTTTTCTTCTTTAAATTCAGATTTAAACTAAAGCTTTATCTATCATACATCAAAACAGTCTTTCATATACAGTAGAAAATGAACTTTCCATCTTGTACAAAAAAAAAAAATCTTTTAGTTACTTAACAGTGTATGAACGAGGCCACAAATGAAATTCACTAAGTAAACCAGGGCAATACTGTTTTGTATGCAGATGTAGAGCGAGCTACAGCTGATTTAACATTTCTAATAACTCTAAATCTAGGTGGTAAACAAACACCTTCCCACATTCTGCAATTTGATATTTTTCTTAACTACTGGAAGCAAATATACGATGCTTGAAAAAGAATATTTTAATATTAAATTCTCAGGCCTTAATGCAAGGTATAATTTTCCATGCAGCTGAAGCTGGTCTGGGGTCCATTTAACTGAAAAAAACCTCTTTTTTTCCCCCCTAATTTAACAAAAATGTGCTATTTTTCACTTACTCTTGGAAGAGCAAAGTTCAGCTTCCAAGTTTCCCCGGGGCACAGCAGGTCGGTGCCACTGCACCTCGTGCATCCTCAAGCAGGAGAGGCAATACACTGTTCTCCTATTCATCATAACCTTTTCTTTTGTTGTTTGTCACTTCTATATTTTTATGATTGGGTGGTGGTTTTTCTTAAAGAAAAAGAAAACCACGTGCTAAAAAAGGGTAACTGCAAACAGCACAACGCTCACGGCCGTTTTCAGTGTGTGAGGTCAGCCGGAAAGCCCATGGAGACTGTGTCAGGCCAAAGAAACCAAAAGTTTTTAAACTTTCAGCTACAAAGCTCTGCACTTCAAACTTCACACACACACACCCAGAAAAAAAAAAAAAAAAACCACACCACCACAACAACAAAAAAACCCCACACACCAAGGAAATTTTGAACCTGCATGTTCATTTTTATGCAGGAGTGGAGATCATCTAGAGTACGCCTCGACTTGAAACAGGCAGGCATAAAGACAGGGAGAAAAACTCCTCGCAAAAACATAGCTCCAAAGAAGCATGCATGTAACTACTGAGCCCATGATGTGGTTTGAAGAATGGCTGAAGGACTAAAATAGTTAGCTATACTACACGCTGACAAATATGTTCAGTACATTGCCACAGGGATAAGAATTTTGTCTGGCTGTATTAAGTATCTTATTTAATATAAACATGGGAATAAACCTTGCAATTACATTTTCTGAGAGAGTCTACAAAATGGAAAGCTACCATCAGAAACTATGAGATTATATATTATGTCAGGAAAGGAAAAAAAAAAGTAGCCGTTTCAACCTGGAAAACACAAGCAGTAAAAAATAATCCAACACATGTATCCAATAAGAGGTAATAACCCAGAAAGCAGCAGAACTAAGAGAGGATGCGAATGAGAACTGAAATTAAATATATTATGAGTAAGAGAGATTACAGCACTTGACTATCAAACAAAATCTGGGCTACAAAAGACAAAGGCTAAAGCAGTTTTACCCAACTTAAAAGGAATAAAAATTGTAAACTCAGAAGAAGGTTGGTACGTTTAAGGAAAGAATTTGAGATAGAAACTGGGTGGGCATGACTCTAGAGTAGAGTACTGCTGTCCCTCACAGGCCTTCAGGACTGGGTGATGAAGATAACAAAACATTCCCATACCAAACAGCACCATGCTCAGAGCACAGACACCACGCTCAGAAGGGCTTCAGTTAAGTTGGCTTCTTGTTGATGAATATACACAAAAAAACCCAAGCCCACCAAGCATTGCATTTAATAGACATATGAGAGATCTCCCAGGGGGGGAAAATTGTCCTGAGTTGTCTTCCTATCAGCAAGGATTTACCAGTGATGCAAGAAAATAAAAGTTTTGGTGCCAAATAATTATACGAATTTGACCCACTACCATTCAAGGTGACCATAAGAGCCCTTGAGTTTCATTTCATGAACAAAAGTTGTGTGGCTTTAAAAGCAGAATATGGTCAGGAGGAAGAAAGAATGAAGAGTGTGGAGGTGGAATAAATGATTAAGAGTGTAGAACAACCTCATGAGATCTACAACATAACTCAGAAGTCTAATAAGTTCTGGCCTTCTCAAAGGCAAGGATGCAAGAGCCAAGATGTGATCAATATGAGCTCCAGGAAGACTACACCAGTATCTGCATCTCTAAGCCTCTGTACTGAAGGAGGAGGACACCCTAACAAGAATTACACAGCCAGTTACAGCCTGCAGGGAAAGATAAGCACAGCATAAAAGCCAAACAAGCTAATGCTCTGTGGCCATTACAACGATAGACTGGACCATTAATAAAATGATGAAAGGAGGAAGAATTAAGTAGTTTGCTACCCTGACCACCTTTTAAAATCTAAAATGAAAAATAAAGGAAAGGCTGAACAATTAGAATGTGATTATGAACTTATAAACCATTTTTAAAATATATATACACATACATGTATATACCCACACACAGATACTTAGCTGTGACAAGTATTAACAGCACCACAAAGAAACAACATTTCAGGCACCTACAGTGAGAACCATGCACATTCGACACAGAAATCAAAATTATGACAGACAGCTATTCTCAGCAAGCACTCCCGGCAATACCCACTACTGCAGTTCCACACTTTTATCTGTGTTACCTCAGTAAAGTACCAACTGATAGCCATTACAAATGGGCATTAATAATTACAAGTAAAAGCCTTAGGAAATGTAGACATACATATCAGAAACACTCCATAATATCATTTATTCCAAGAGCTGAGCCAGTGAAGACAAATTAGCAAGCAAGCTTAGGAGATATAGCCACTAATTCCTTGACAACATGGAATATCTATAGATGAAAGACATACCTAGACCTCAACTTCACAGAAGAAAAAACACAGAAATTGTTATCATAAGCAAGCAATTTTACTTCTCCTAAAAAAAAAACCAGTTTTATTCAGATAGGAGGAATCAGCCCCTAAGACTCCTGGTAGATTATTATCTTCTTTCAACTAAAATAAGAAATGGGGCTTATAAAGTATGTGCAAAATCTGACACAGCCCATCACTTTTATAGAGAATTGTAGTTTGTTGATAGCAAGCACACAGTAGATAAAATACACTTGGATGTCAGTGAACCATTAGACTGTACCAAATGATACTTTCAAAATTATTTAAGAAACCAGTTTTGATGCATCCAGAACACTGTACAAAAAACCATAAACAAAAGAAAATTAAAATCCTATACCGAATTTTTGAAAGTATCTCTTCAAGGATGCAAGAAATTTTCTTACATATTCACTTACTTAAAAATCTTAGTTAATGCTGCAGAACAGGAGTAAACCGTGTGTTCTTGAAATCTGTGGATGATACTAAATTTAGGAGTTGCAAGCCCCAACAAGGACAGAGAAAGTTGAGAAGCAGGCAATTAAAAATAAGGTTCTCCTTGGGAAAGCTCAGCGAAGACATCCAACAGGAAAATAATCTGAACGAAATATTCAGTGGGAGTGACAAACTGAGGAGCCAAGAAATTCTTACAAGGTTTGCAGTGTGATCTAGTAGCAAGAAAGATTAATGAAACCTTGGCTGCACATGCAAAAAAAAAAAATGCCACATCAAGCAAGAGAGAAGCAACAGCTAAACATGCCCACTTTGGGTGGCAAGCAATACAGAAAAATAATCATAGAAGTCTGTAGTAATAAAATGGATGCAAATACCACTGGGATGAGACAAGTGTTATTCAGACAAGTATGTGGTAGTAGGTGGACAGGTTGAAAAAGAAAGGAAAATAGGGTTAAGTGTCTGAATGCTTCCTTGTAACACCTTTCTAAAGACTCAATATTACAACCAGACTCACAAGAGAGACTTAAATGACCATTTAAGAAGAGTTCACTCCCACAAATGAGATTAGTAGCAGAAAGCTGAAGACATGCTGAAGGGTGTCCCGCAGGAAATACTGCAGGCTTGTTCTGCAAATGCTTCTGCATGGACCTGGCGAGGCAGAAATATATAAATAGTGCAAAGCAACTCTACACCAAGGCCAAACAATGAGTCTGGGTAGCTCCCAAGTTAGCTGAAGGTCATTAATTTCTCAGCAAATGATTAGGTTAATACTTATTTTCTTCCAAGCACAAATTTTTGTAACAGAAACGTATTGAGGAAGAGGAGGGTAAACCTCCTTATTTGCAGAACACATGAGCAGTAAAGAAAAGAAATATCACGCATGCAGTGTTAAAATTTGTGACATTTTTCAGATTCTTTTAAATTAACTGTTGTATCTTAACACAGCATGTACTTCTACCTTCAACAAAAGCAAAGCAAGGAAACACAAGTTTAGTGGTACTGCACTACTCACTACTGCACTGTCACCAGGCTTTGTTTACCTGGGTGCAAACTTCATAGGGCAAGAGCTCTGGTTTTCTTTCGTTGCTGGGGCATACCAAGTTCGGTCAAGTTTTTTAACGGAAAAACGTAGAGTGTAAGTGAAAGCCAAACTATCTGAGCTGCATCTGCTTTGTTTTCCCACTCCTTTCTGCAGAGCTTGACTAGCCAGCCTGAGTACAGCCAGCCTGTCTCCCCACAGCACAGATCATTTCATGAGCATGCATTATTCAGAGAACAACACTGCAAGCGTATTTAGACACTGAGATTTTAGAACTTGCTAACACCAGAACTTTCAAATAACTTGCCAAGTGATGTTTATTGAACACTCTTATTGCAACCCCTCAGATGTTGTGCCATTGCTTTGACACAAACAGTGCTGCAATCCAGTGATCTCATGGCTGGTGATTTTCTCAAATAGAAGATGGTTTTCAGGTTACTTCTGCACAAGAGAGAGAAGAGGAATCAACATAAGGGTAGAAACTTTGCCAGAAATATTCCAGTTTCCAATGAGAATTAGACACCAGCTATAAATGTATTCTTTTGAACTGTGGATTAGACCATAGATTTTAAAGAAACATGTATTTTTCCCTACTGATGTAACCATTTAAAGACCAATTTGATGTCCTGCAATCATGAATGTCAGGATTTATTAATATTTTCATCCAAACTTTTTCATAGCCGCATGTAAATCTGTACAACTCCACTTTGTCATCTGTGGACCAACGACAATAATTATCTGATACACGTGTTTTGAAAATGGACATAACAATCTATCAACCACACCAACTTTTAAGCCCTCTGTTTTCTCCTGTTCTCTCTGTTCAACCATGAGTTGCTCCAACAGTTTTTGTTAGGATGACTGCAACCTCAATTCTGCCTGGCATATCTGAGATTTCACTATTACATCTCCGAAGGTTAAACTTCAAGGTTTAAAAACATTCTTTTCCTCTGAGATGACCTTCAGCAATTGCCCCAGTTCTGAGAAATGAATGAAGTGTTCCCAAAACAAAGATTTTAGTAGTTAAGTCATAGCTAAAAAAGAACCTATGTGACCTGCTTTAGAGACAAAGACTGCTAAAAATACTGCTGGCTGGGCAAGACTTTTGGACAGACTTTTAGGATCATGTTAATTGGGTAATTCCTCATGGATTAACAATATACAAGATTTTTGCTTACCATTTAAAATATTTTCTTTCAGCTTTATAAAACTATCAAGTAAGGGTAGAAAGACCTTTTAATACAGTAGTTAACACAGGATATAGGATTGACTTTAAGGAACCTGACCTAATGTCAACAGGAATCTCTGCACCAACTCAGCAGAAATCCCACCAGATACCAGTATTAATCTAAATATTTAAACCCATTACATTTATACCTGCAGATAAAAAGCCTATCAGAGTCAACACAATCTGCCAGTTTCCCACAGGACTGCTATGTCCTCTAATTTTTACTTGCATAGTAGCCTCATGAAGTTCACTTGGCTGATCTCACAGAGGTGCACAAGATGTCCAGCCTCAGAGGAGGCAAAGCAAGATCAGTCTTCAAAGCCCATCCAACCACCACCAACCTGTTGGAGACGCTGTGGGGTTTGGGGGAATACACAAGAACCTCCAGAGAAAACACTAGTTCAGGTTAAGCTTCATCCTAGTCTTTTAACAGTTAGGAATTGCTCAAAAAAAAAAAAAAAGTTAAGTACATCATGCTGTTTCTTGTTTAAATGTTTCTGAAAATCCCAATACCCATATAAGTATCTCCATTACCTGTATAAATATTTAACCCTCTTCCAAACTTTAGGAGCTGGCCTCCCATACAAACACCTGCTATGATCCTTCTGGCACACACACTGTAAAAAGGATTTTCACTTCACTCATCTTGAGCTGGCCAATTTTGAAGTGTTTCAGATTTCCTTTCTGTCTTGCAACACAAAAAACAGTTTCCTGACCTACATTTCCTAAACAATTTATTACATTCTAGACTTGTGCCCCTTCTGATTTGTCTTTTGATACAAAACAGTTTCTCATCATGTCAGATCTTCTCAGGCTCAGATAATCACTGCCCACCTTTCGTGGCACATCTTTTAAAAAATTCCTTATGTAAAGCTCCTAAATAAAATTCAAATAGTGTTTTATTTACTTACAGAGTACTACTGGAGTTTGAGATCTGAACATCTTCTGCTTCAATGGAAGCATTTTGGCCAATTTGGAGGTATATCAAATGATATTTTTATTACCTTAAAAATGAGTAACATTGATTGAATTACCCTGAGCCAGTCTTCTGTATTGATAAAATGAAAAAGTTACCCAGGGAGCAGTTTCAGATAGATTAAACCACTCCACGTGGCTTAAGACATTGCTTATATTGTTGCTCACAACGTGTATTTGCAAGCACTTCAAGCACTATAAATATTCCGCATCATGCTGTGAATGAGTCAAATGCTGTTTTCCCGGCTAAAATAAAGAAATACACAATCGGGCAATGTTTCACTTCCCACAGCAGTCTTTGCAGCAAATCATTAGCAGCTACAAATAGTCTTTGGAATGAGCAACACAGCTGGAAAGGGGCAGCCGTGAAACCCCGTGTGCAAGCGCTGTGGCTGCAACTCCACGGACCAGGGAATGGAGCGTAACTGATGGAGAATTGCTGAGCAAGAACATAACTACCAACCCAAGGGACCAAATGTGTAGCCCAAAACTACACTTACAACCTGGTCAACCTCAAGGAGAAACCTCGTATTTACCAGCACTGATTCTGCACACACACACACACAGAGGCATGGTGTGAGAGGCTGGGACAGAGAACAAATGAACATGTGGGGTCTGCGCATCTTCAGGGACTCCGCTTGCAGCCAAGTAACCTCAGTTACAATCCTTAAGCAGAAGTCAAAATGCTCATTTGAACGGTGGGTGTCTGCAAGCAGAGTGAGACACGCACAACTCAAGGGCCCCAGAAGTCATGTATTTCAGTGGAATAAAGATTGAACATAGTCCTGCTGAGTGCAGTCTCATGCCAAGGCACTCTGACAGCAGCTCTGCACCTAGATGGGACAAGCAGAACTCTCACTGGTTGCTCTTCAGCATTGTGAAGAACATTGCACACAATGCACAGGTGGAAGACATCCTCCTGTGTCACTTGGGTTGCTTCTTTCCAACATAGCCCCTAAGCATGTGCTGTTGTCCGCTGCGAGAGCTGCTGAATGTCACTGTGCTGGAGCACTATGCCATCAGGACAACCAACCTTGAGGTTCACCCACAGGGTCTGGTTGCCCAGAGAAGCAAAGCCCTCCTGGCATCTTGGGTGAACCAGGCAGTTTCTGCTACAAAACACAAAGTGCACAAAGGAAAACAGGTTCATCAGCCTGTTCCATGAAAACTCAGTCCAGGCCTTGAGGAGAGAGAGGCCTGGGACAACTCCTAATCTGGGGAGGAGGCTGACTCTCCTCCAGGTGCAGGACTCTCCTAGGCTCCCAGCTAAGGAGTTTGCTGCTTGAGGCCACAAACTCCACAGGGTAACCCTGAGCACAACACTTCACAGAGACACGGTGTGACCAAAATCACACCCCACCAGCATGAAAGGGACCACCTTTAACTGTATCCAGTGGGAGCTGAGGACAACAGGGCAAGCACAGACCCACACACAGAGTCCTGGTAGGGTGATAACCAGCAAAACTGTCACCAAGCTCAAGAAAATGCCAGTTTCTTCCATGTACCCCAGGAGAAAAGGGACTGAAGATCATTAAACATGTTTGAAAAACATCCAAAACATCACAGCGATCCTGAAAGAACAAAGATCTCGCCAGAAATCTGTTCAAATCCGCCCTCAACAAAATACAGGTGGAAATGTGGATTTAGTTCTTATTTCTGGCAGCATACCAAGGAGTAAATAAAGAAGGCTATCAGGCAACACAGAAGAAATCACTGTATTGCAAATCACTCATTACAAACCAGTTCCCAAGATGAAGAAATGAGCCAGTGTAAATCCCAAGTAAAAATCAAGTTGAGGACCCATTACTGATGCCTAAGCATGCCATGATTCCAGGCCATATTCCCTGCAAAAAGCAACTGCTGATAGGATGGCTGTGGGAGACATTTAGGTAGCAATTTCTCCTCAAAGTAAACAGTTGTTAAAGTTATAGTATAACCCACTCCTTTCACTGAATAGTTTAAGTTTTGAAAAAGCTTTTGTGACTATGACCAAAATAAACTAAAATGTACATTGAGATTTTTTACTTTCCACCACTCTAAACGTTATTTCCACTTATGTATCCCATTTTACCTCCTTTAATATCCAAAATCCTAATTCATACACTCCAGGAGCTAAACAAAAAGTGCTACTTTTCTATAGTCATCTTCTATCACCAGTCCTGCCTATATTCAAAATCCATCATGAAAGTTACATGTTTCTCCCATAATAGAACATTTTCTTCTATAAACTATGCACTAACCAAAATTAATCTTTAAAGAAGAAATAAGATTAGGATTTCAAACAACATTTTAGTAAGGATTTTAAAAGCTAGGGCACTAGAAAAGAAGTTGAGGAAACTAAGTGAATTATTTAATAGCATCATTCCAGAAGGAGCTTTACCGCATAACTGCACTGAATAGAGGAGCTATTAATGATCTTCAGCTAGTTAGACACACTGAATTAGCACTGTTTTAAAAACGAATTGTAAAGCTTTCTGGAAGAAAAAAAAAAAGTTTGTGAGAATCTAAAACGCTACAGAAGTGTTGAAAAATAGGCTACAGATATGCCTATTTACACAGCCTTGCAAAAGCAGGGAAATTTTCTAGTCCTGTAAAAGTGCCGTTGACCTGCCTGTACTAAAATAATAATGGAAAAAAGTCTACATGACATTTTGCTGGCCTGTCCATGAAAGAAAAATTATTTTGACATGTAGCACTAGACAGAAGCAGTCGAGCAAATCTCTTTTGAAATAGTTATGGTAGAAAGATCTACCTAGGAAGATGAAGATATTTGCAGAATAGCTAGAAATCATTAATATTGTATTATATCTTTTAAAAGTAAACAACGTTTTTTCCATCAATCTCAAGTGTTAGTTCTCTTAGAAGAATTCAAACACAAATCTTTATCCTCCACCATTATTGCTCATAGGCGTCCACAACATTCACATGGTAACTCCCTTCCACTAAAAGGGGATCTCTTTTTCATTTTGTATAGTGGTCTTTTTTTGCTTCTTATCTTATAAAAATAAAAAGTCCTGAAGATCAACCTCAGTTTCTCACAACCTTTTGGGGGGTCCAATGTCAAAAGGAGGCGGCATAAGGCATGATCTGTCTGTTTTTAAAACAGACGGGCACATTTGCAAATACTGCTCTTTTGCACACTAATAATGTGTTAAGACCTTGATCAGCATTTTGAACACAAAATCACTCATTCTAACAGAACAGAAAACAATCCACTTTCACAGAAGCAGAACTAGCTACTCCCTGGACAAGCAACATCTCCACACTATCACCCACAGACACTAAGGGAAAAACCCACACTCCAGATCCAATTCCCAACACCTTCTCTTTCTCAAATTGCTTCTGAAAAACATTTCCTAATCCTTCCCTCAATGCCAAAGTGAGGAAAGAGCCTCTGCCCATCTGCACACTTAGGCGCCCTCTTCATTCCTGAGCACCCCAAGGTTACAGGGGCCAGCAATGACACCGCTCACGCATTTCAGACAGCGAGGAGAGTTGCCATCTCCATCACACTGTGGGAGGCAGTTCCACACCTACACCAGCAGCAGTCTGGTTTTGCAAGGGAGGTTACCACTGCTGTGAAAGGGACTGCTCCTGCCTGTTCGGGCACTGCTGCCACTTACCTGATGCTGGCACGGAGCCCTACCTAAGCACCATCTGTGAGCTACTTAAGGTTGCTAAAAAACTGTAAAGACTGCAGCAAAATTTGATGGTTTTCTTTTGTATTTATAAGCTATAGCCTTTCACAAGTTGGTTTAATAACCACCAAAGTTAGCACAAGAAAGGGAAGACCGTGAAACTGGGAGATAGGTGGGCTGTGCCCTGGAACACTTGAGTTATCTCATGGCTTCCTAATGGTAGAAAGGAGAATGCCTCACTGCCTTCTCTTGGGCTGTGCAGTCCCATCCCCTTGAGCATTCACTGCGCCTATGAACTACTTTAATCCACTGACCAGCAGAAAGCTGTTCAGCTTTTCCTCTCCCCTCGAAAGTTATTCTTCTGCTGCTTCAACAAAATAGCCCAACACCAAAATAGCATAAGGTGAGCCACAGCAACTGGGAATAGGAAAATAGCAACTTCCTCTTCTTGCTTTCAGCTTTTGCCAGTTGCAGATTATCTGTTCATTGCTCTTGCTCAAGAAATTAAGTTCTGCAGAAAAGGCTTTCCTGCAGAGGGCTTGCCCTATGTTAAGCAAACCAGGGACACAAAGTTCATGGAGTTCACGGCAAAGAACAGGACACAAAAGTAAAAATGGATGTACTGGATCTCACCGCATGTCCTGCTAGCCTAACACCCTGTCTCCAACACAGCCTGTAAGCACAGGGCTAGAGAAACGCAAGAACAGGATGAGCACATCTGCAATTCCCCCAAGCACCTTTGTAGCCTTTAATACTTACACTGGTAGAGATTTCCCTAGACTGGCGTGATTTGTCCACTGATTAGTCCCCAGAAGACCTTTTCCAGTAGTTCTACAGGCTTACTACCACCACGTGAAGAATGACTTCCTCCTGCCAGGGTCTGAACCTGGCTCCTACAAAGTTTGGTTGACTTTCTCTTGTTCTTACATTGGGAGGTGAAAGAGACAAATCCTGTACAGGCTACTCATGATCTCACAAACCTCTGTCACATCCTTCTTCAACCACCCTTTTTCCAGTCATTTATCTTGTGGAAGCCATTCTAGATCTCTAATGTCCCATGGTGTGTTTCTTCACACTTCTAGATGCTTTACATTTTCTTGAGATGAAAGGAAGGGGAAACGAAACAGTATCTAATATATGGACAAACCATGGATTTAGGCAAGAAATAATAATGCTCTGTATGTTCTTCATTACTTTTTCTATAGCATTTCATAAGATTTGATATGCTTTATTCAATCACTACTATGCACAGAGCTGATGGTTTGGTCTTAAGATCCCACCCTGAATAATGATAGTCAACCTGGAGCCCATCACTTTGTACAAAAAGTTCAGACAGTTTCCTGCTACCAATGCAAATCATCTCACATTTAACTACCCCAAATGTGGCTGTCACACACTTTAGCCTTTTAAGCAGTATTAGGGACCTAAAAAATATAACACAAATTACTTGAGGTAAAATCTGCAAGTTACGTGGATCACTGAGAACAAGGCAGCAATAATAAGAAATCCTGTACTTGGATAAAAAGCTGCCAAAGTGCTGAACTGCAGAGAGCACGTAGGATAGAGCAGTACTACAAATGGGACTGCGCATGTAACAAGGAGTTCCTCCGGGCTTTGATCTTTTAGCTATTTGAAACCACACAAAAGTTGAATGAAAAAGGTACAAGATCCCAAAGGAATCAGATTCTCCACTTCTCTACAGTAAGCTTCTAAAGTTCCTTTTTTATGACCACCTTCACCAAAATAAATAAATCACTTCTGAGTAAAAACAAAAGTAAACCAAGGCATTTCCACTCAATTCCTTTCATGTCTTTCCACTGCCTCGTCTACAGTCACATGCTCAGTCCTGACCTTTCCAGATTCTCCTCTCTGCCTCGCCACACTTATTCAGACTATCAAATTCATTTAGTGAAACCATCCTATCCTTTCACACTTGACTCTTTTCACAGACAAGCAGTTCATTTTCATGCAGACCCACTTTTAACTTCAAAAGGTTGCTTTGTATCTCAGCTTCTGATGTCCCTTGTTTAAAACACTTTCAAATAAGGATCTGAAAAGCGTTGTAGCTGGGAACTCTCAGCATCTTCTCCATCCCTCCTCAAGGAAGAAGAAAAAAAAAAAACCCCACACCAAAAAAAAACCCCGAACACTATTTAACAAAGCAAGAGGCCATGCATCCACTCAGGATTTCTGTAATTTCTGTAACTTGTGCACATCCAAGGTCACAGGCAGTGCTCAGAAAACTGAGCCCACAGCTGCCAGGCTGGATTGGTCTCCTGGATTTACCTTCACAGTGACACTAGCCTTTACCTTAAACCTTCTCTGAAGTCATTCGTTTCCACTTATCCACATTGGTTAAAGCAAGGCAATCCTTCTGAGAAGTTCTCGTTGCATCTGAAGGCAGCACGACAACTTGACAAACACGCAATGACAAACCCTCCGGCACCTCCGCACCTCAACCAAAGTGAGAACGCACACCCCTCCGTCACGCCATTAACAGACAGTCACCCTGCAAACACACTTGCTCCTCATGCAGACACGCACAGAAGACAGCACTGTTTCACACCAAGTCACACTATCTTGTTTTCCTTGCCAACAGCTCCTACAACCACGCTTCCCAGGGCGGGTGCAGAGCAACACCACCCTGCCCTCCTAACAGCAGCCCCAACACCTCCGCACCCACTGCGCAACTGGAATAGAAGTACAGATGCTCCAGTCCATAAAAAGTACTTTTTACCCATTCAGAGATGCTTTAGCGATCACGCAAAAACAATTCAATTAACAAACCATAAAGCAATTAGGTGAGAAGACAGACCAGAAAGTCTGCCCAACTTTCACCTTTTAAGCACACCTAGAAACTACATTTGTGTCACAGCCAACTACCATAGAAACTAAGGTAGCAATTCTATTAATCGAAACACTTTTCATTTTGAGATCACAAATACAGAAGAATATTTGTTCATAGCTCATGTCAGAATCAAAGTTTAAGAACCATCTTCAATTTAAAATATTTATAACTTTGTAATTTCAGGTGAGAAAACCATACTAAAAAGAGTAGGCATATTACACTGAATTTCTCATTAATTATCCTGTTAAGCATCTGAGTCTCCAAAAACTGACTTACAAGTTAATTATGCACAATCTGAACACTCCAAAGTCAGGAATTCAGAGCTGAATCCTGTCTAGTCACTCACAAAACCTATAATGTGTTTTCATCATACAATCATGCTCTTTTCTTGCCAGAATAGACCAAAAGGTACTATCAGCATTTTTAAAACCACATTTGAATCCCAAGAAGGTCTGGGTTGGTTTGGGGGTTTTTTGTACTAGATTTTTCTCCCATAAAATTTACTAGCCGTATTTCTACCAGAAAAGTTTCAGCAGTGCATCCAGAAATGCACAAAGTTAAAATTGCGGCAGCTATTTCCTCACTTTCCTCAGATTTTGGCAAGGATAGGAATTTCACCTAGTTGTAATACAGCTACCCACAGATCTTCAGGAAAAGGGCAAGACTGAGTGCTTCAGAATAAACATCTTATCCCCTTCCCTTGAATCTAAATGGAAATACCACTACTGAAAGTGTCGCTGGTTTTACATAAATTTTACTTTCTTACAGTAGCCACTGCATCAAAACCACAGCAGTGAAAGAGTCAAACAATTTTCCAGCTGGCTGCAACACCACCTGAAAAACAAGACCTGTTCAAGATAAAACCATGTCTTTTGTATTAAAATACCGGTCAAGCTGCTGACAAGGAGACAAATGAGTTTTTAAACCATTAGTGTACACTCGCATAAAATTAAAAATGATTCTATAGAAAGAAATTTGGGTAACCGTGATATGTCTCTTCCAGTGCAATACCTCATTCTGATTTTTTGAGAAGTTATTGAAATTGGACCATCACAGCTTGCTGGAATTTCATTTATTCATTATTGCAACATACAGTTAATGCTGGAGATTAGATTAGGTTTTGACAAGTCTTTTACACTTCTCAGGGCAGCGTTGCTATTTCTGCTTAGGTTAGTAACTTTATCTACCAGTTAACCTTTATAGTGTTGACAATCCGCAATTAACAGTTTTCTCCCTTGCCTCCAATTCTGTACCCACTGCAGATGATGCTGTTGCAGCGACAGGCACCTCCAGCTCCTCCTGGGAGCCTGGTTCAGCAACCCCCCCCAAAAGCTCCAACCGTGCCTCCACATTCAGCTCCCTTTCAGGATCACATGAGACTTGGCAACAGCAGCAAAACAGAGTAAGCCTGAAATGGAGGAGGCCATCACCTAATGAAACATGACTAACAGGACTGCTGACTGTCCAAATATTTAACTGCTCTCAAATGCTGTAGGTCAGGTGGGTTAATCAAACAAACTTGCGTATCCGGAGGGTTTGCCCATTATTTGTGTTTTCTTTAAGGCCTTATCTGATTTTAGGCATGGAAAAGCTACCAAGCTCTGAGTATGAATATTTGCATACAAAACCCGACAAAGCAAATATCAGTTCTTCATAACAAGCTGAAAACATGGGAGAATTCTTCCAAGAGACATATTTTTGCTGAATAACATGACAACTCTTCAGCACACAAAGGCAGAACACACTGATGCAAACTGGCAACACCTACACCAGGTACCTGGAAATATAGCCCATGTCACAGCACACAACCACACTGTAAGAGGGCATCTAACACACACTGCCTTTCCCAAGCTTCACCATTAAAAATTACCAGAACAAGAAAACGCCAATATAGATAGACAAAGTAGATGCAAGGTGTTTTCAATGTACAACAATGGAAATGAAAATAAATCTAGGATTAAAATAAAGCTTAGTTTCACCAATTTCTAATAGTATTTGTCTCCACTGAACAAGAATTTATGCACCATTTCAACCAGATAAGGATTTAATTCTAGGTAATAAAGCTTCACAAATTGAATTCAAAGGGGAAAAAAAACAGTATTTCCCACTTATTTCCACAGCTCCACAACTACACACTTCAACTAAAGGAACAGGGAAAGCTGCCACTACAAAAGCAGAGCTGACATACAACCCTTGGATACAGTGGCACTAGCAGACAGCTATAATAAAAATCAATATTAATTCCGCACACTTCTGTTTTGAAAATAAAGCAATGAAATCCCTCATGCCCACCTGCCAAAGGGACACAACTCAGACCAACTTCGGAGAGGATTTTTAAAGTCTTTCTACAGGCAGGTAATGGATTCCAAGATTGAACGTGCACTGAAAGTTCAGTGAACCAAATAATTTTTAATAGATTCCTCAGGGGAGTTTATTTTATATTTTTAAATCACTTTGAGACCTTGGAATGACAACCTGATTCAGAGGAAAAGAAAGGCTAGTTAGTGCTCGTGGTGTGGGGCATTGTGTTTCTTCCAGGGTTTTTCTGAAAGAGGAACAGTCGTGTCTACTATAATTTCTTGCTATGTACTTTAGCAATGCCTTCATTTCTACAAACCTTAAACTTATAAAATTGCTTTTGAAAACATATACTGAGTCATTTTAAAGTTGCTCCCTGCAGAAGTACTACATCAGCAATTACAGGAAGTTGATCTAACAAAAATTTGAGAGGAATTTAAAGTTAAAATGATATAGCTCACCTCCTTCAGCCATGGTTGCTTAGAAGTAGGCAATAGACAGTGTTAACAAATCAGGCCCAGATGCAAAACGCAAAAGTAGCATAAATTAGATCATTTTGCAGATTTCAGATTAACCACCTTCTCCCCCCTAAACCCCCCCAAACAAATGCCCACCTTATTAGCAAGGCCCCTAAAACGTGACAGCAGATTCGGCACAAGAAGCAACTGTTCCTTGGAAAAGGCAATTTTTCCAGCTGTGTGATTAAGTCCGCAGGAAAACAAGATGAGGAGCCTCAAGTGCTGCCGTCGTGCGCGTGATTTCAGCAGGATTAGGCAGAGCTCGATGGGGGAAAAGTCTCGGACAATGAGTCCTTTCATACATCAGAAACAAAATCTACCGTTAATCACACCAGCGATTCAGTTTCTTCCCCTAATTCCTAATCAGACATCAACAAATAAAGTGAAACACTTATTCTTGTTTTCGTTCTATGGAATAAACACAAATGAATAGAAGTGCTCAGTCTGTACTGTAAAAACGCTCTTGCCCCTCCACCTCCTGATGAACAGGGAGCTGGGAGATGCACGGCGGGTTGGGAAAGGCACTCTTCTGTAACACCCATCCACAGAGAAGTCCAGAGCTAAAGATTTAGGAGCGCTGCATTAACAAGCGAGAGAAACTTCAAAGCCAAGAGACGAACTCAGTCGAAACCCTCCTCCGTACAAAAGAGACCTTGAACCACAGTCATTAGAAAAAACATCTGGTGCACCGCTTTGATTTTCAACATTAGTCATTGGACAGAAACAAAACATCCTTTTTTTTTTCCCCCAAAGCAACAAATAATTGCAAATCCACTTCTACATATAACCTATCATTTATCACCTCATCAGCGACTGCTTGAGTCTGATGGAATTAAACACTCAAGTCAGGCAGTTTTTGTTAAAAGCAATAATTACATTGTTACTAGAATATACAATTAGGTAATAAAAAACAAAAACAAATCTGTCTGGCAATATTTTTTATGCACTCTCACAGAAATATTACCAGACTGGAAACAGGCAACATCATCATAATAATAATAAAAAAAAAAAAATCCACTTCCACCGAAGTATAGCTACTTCTAATTTAAAACTTCACCCACAGGCAAAAATACATAAATGATTAGCATTATAGTGTTTATTTTAATTACACTGTGCAACATGAATTCAAGAGGCTGTTAACTCACTTCAGATACAAAGAAAGCCAATATCTGAGAGCTTATCCTCCATTTATAACCTACACAGTTTCGTCAGCTCATCCTATTGCCTACATGCCAGAACTAGAATGTCTGCATTTCTCATAACATCCAAAACCAACACACAGTAGAGGTATCAGCTCAAAGAGTAAGTAAAAAAGAAAAACAGGAGGTCAGGAGATCCTTCACCTGCTACTTGCAGACAATGTCTAAAAGCATCAAGAATTCACTGCATAACTCTGAAGAGTTTAGTAAGAAGAAAAAAAAAAACCCTCTTTAATTCAAACTTACATTTACAAATGCTTTCCAGTAACATAACCGCTGTGCAATGTATTCTTTAATACCATACAATTCACGGTGCCTTGTCCTGAACAACTGATGATCTAAGCAAACAAGATACAAGTCATGATTTCTAGTATATTAAAGATGCTTTTGTCAAAGCAGTCAAGTTGCTGATCCTAGTAATTCTGTGTAAGTAAATTTAATGCAAATGTTTGCCCAGCTATGTGGATGATTTTGGCCAATGAAGAAGCTTTTGATCACTCTTTAGTAAAATACTGATGCCCAGCTTTCTGACACTGGTGGGGGATCACTAGAAGAGCATGACAGTCTGCTGCCTTGCAGCCCTTCCAGTCTCACCTTTCTTATAATTAATTATGCTCCTTGTTCCTCCCACAGGCATAAGCAAGAGACTGACATGGACATAGTATAGCAGCACACTTTATTATGTTGTTGTTTACAAAGAAAAAGCTTCATGTAAGAAACATAGTAGGTGCCAAGCACCATTATCGGAAGTAACAGCTTGCTCCTATACAGCTGCTGAAGTTTTATCACCGAGGCACACGCACTAGACTCCTGTGCGTTCTCCATCGGGAGGTGAAAGGTGCCTCTTGCCATCATGGTCTCAGCTGCAGACCCAGACAGCCAGGGAAGTCAGCAGCAAAGAAAGAAAAAATAAAGTGTGATGCTCGCCATTAGGATGTAGTCATCTCTGTGCAGAGGACAGTACCTGCTCGCTTGAACACAGGGGCAGTGAGAGCCCACGCTCGCTTCAGTCTCATCCAAAATCCAACCACAAATAACTAAAAGCTACACTTCGCATCAATCCAAAAAAAGCAGCTAAAATCATGGAAATACTACAGGCTTCCACAAGCTCTCCCTGTCTTGACCTGTCTGGGTGAAAAACTAGGATTCAGCACCTACTGACCTGTGCTAAAATGAACCTCCTGCAATGGGACAGACCTCAGGAAATTAGGTTAATATAAGGACTATTCTAAAATGCCTTTTCTTGAGCCAAAGGATCTCAAACAGGTACTCTACCTTAACACCACACCCAAAGAACTAAGTGTAGTTTTACAGGCTCCAAAGACATAACAGAATCCACAGAAAGCAGCAACTCTGTTACCAAACAGACTTCCGTCTCACAAGCATACTGAAGGTGACAAACTTTCCTCCAAAAGTTTATAATTCTACCTTCAAGTCAAGAGGCAGAATTAAAGCAGTCACTCTACTATCCGTTGAAATACCTGTTTCCTAGGTGTAATTCTTCAAGTCTGCACTTCATTAACTGGAAGCTGCTCATGAACAAGGTTACAGTGCAGAGACAGACAATATCTAAAATGCATGTTCAAAAATGGATGCTTCCTCCTCAGGTCAAACACAAGTTTGCGAGTATATTTTTTTTTACCACATAACACAGATTAGAATACCTAAGACTGTAAAGGAATTTTGGTGGTGCCCAAGAACAGTCTCAACAAAACACAACCAACAAGAATATATATTACAAAATTATTTCCACACCTTCCAGTTCATAGATTTAAGAGTCTAATTTTCATTGTTTGTGGTAATTATGTTTCATATTTCACTTTGACATGGAAAATGTATTATTGGATTTTGCATGCATCTCCTAGTCAATTTGTGTAATCTTGCAAATTCTGTAATACAAGTAGTTAAAATACAGTGGACGATACATTCATAAATAACAGATTTTTTCCTTAAGATAAGAGAGTTACTATTGATTCTGCAACAACTAAACCTTTGATCAAATTTGGTGAAACAAATGTTATTTAATAAGATATAAACAAGCATAACTCTTGTATTTGAAGAAAACAGTACTTTTTATAAAGGCAACAACTCTATCCAAAACCAAGGTCACTTTTTCCTCCTTTCCCCCCCCCAATCTCATGTATTTGAAGTACATAACACCTCCACATATTCTTAACACAGTGTCCGAAAGGATTCTCTTTACCAGTTCTACAGTTCTCTTTCAAGATAAAAGAAGCACAATATCTGCCAGGTAAGAGAAAAAAAAAAGAAAAATCAAGAATTATGTTTTTAAATATACACCCTAAGATCCAAACATTAGCCTTTATCATACTTGCTATATCTAATTCACCTTCCAATTAACAATCCTGTCAAAATACATCTAGATTGGCGCAGAAAATCTAACCTGTTGATACAGCAATTACCAAAACTCCTCCAGAAAAAGAGCCACACAATCATCCCTCTTCCATCTCTACTCACAAAACCCTCTAGAAAAATAATGGCTTTTCCAAAACACTGTAAGATCTAATTTTGTGAGGAAATCTAACTGAAGAATCAAGTACTATCCTATGAATAACTTCTTGCTCCCGAAGATAGAAGAGCTATTACAAAGCTCGAGTGCCCGACTGCCTTCAGCAGCGAGGATGACACACAACAGAAGAATCCATACACTGAAGGGATAAAAAAGCAACAGCACTATGTGGATCTCATAAAATAGAACAGATGTTATCCTTTGCATACACACACGCAATTCCATGTCAAACACTACACTTGCAGGAAAAAAAAAAAAAGGAAGAGAGGTCTACAAAGCCAACAGATAATTCCTCACCATGGTCACATACATGCATGTTGGGTTACAAGTGATGATGGGACTTCCGGCACTGCTTTTGAAATACAGATGCCACATGCCCAGTCTTCATGGTTTTTTCTGTTCAATTTCACCTGACAGCTCTGAACTATAAACTACTTGTGCCAACCTAAATAATTTCTCTCCTCCTCAGTAAGGCTGGAAGAAAGTACTTATCCACTTGCCAGCTGCAGCTGAAATTTTGTGCCAAGAAATAAAAGGCTTTTGGGCAGGTTGTAAACTGGAAGCTTCTATACCTGCTGAAGAACAAGAGTGGGACCACCCTAGCCCTTCCCAGCTAAGTGGTATTGCTGCATTTCAGCTACACAGTGGATTGCATTTAATGAAAGCATCCAAACAGTGCTACTTTCTCCAAGTACCATGCCCAGGTATTAGGAGATGCTTTTGTCAGTTTTGCTCTCAACCATTTTTTTCCACATATATTGTTTCTGAGCTCTGCTCCAAAAAAGCTAACTTATGTCTAATATAAAGATTTTTGATCTTTAGAAAATTTCTCAGAGTCCTTGAAGGAGCAAGATCTCTTTCAGCCTTTTTTTCCCCCCCCTCTAGTAAGGCACAGGTACATACACTGTGTGCACACTGACATTAAATAGCAAGTGCTCAGGCTTCCCTTCCTTAGCCTCCTTTTACAGTCAGAGGAGACTTTGACCTTCCTACAGAGAGTAAAAACACTTGCATGTGCTGGTCACTACAGCTCTCAAACAATGCAAGGCAAAGACCAAGGACTTGCATGACATCTTCTCCACAGTCCAAAAAGACAATTAACAGAGAACGGAGGGATGTGCCTTGTGACAGAACGAATCACAGCTAAATTACAAGAAGAGGTTGTGAAGAACTTAAAGCCTTCCACTTAGGGCTGAGTGGATACTGGGTTCCTTAGCTTTGCAGGCTAGGCTTCCCCACAGATGGTTTGTGAAGCACCACAGCATCCACAGACACACAGGTGAGGCACACAACATAACAGCAAAAGATCCTGATACCTTCACTCCACCATCCTCTCTATCCTCCTCTTCCCTGTCCACCTCCCTGCTTATACAGGCTTCCCAGCTACAGGATGTTACTGCCTGTTTACACACTCTGGGTTCAGGTGGGGGTTGCTCTCCAAAACTCTACGAAGCTTCTAATAATAAATCACAATCACAAAGTCAAAGGCATGAATAAAACCAGTGTTGTTGCAGTGGAAAGTGGTCTTTTGCTCTTTAACCTACACATGGGTCCCTTTCCATGCTGAACATCATCCTGTTTTCATTTTGGCAGTCACCTGAATTTTATATTTACAAAAATATTGCCAAAATTCTGAAATGTCAGAAACCCAACTAATACAAATATGTAAAGATGATACATACACCGCTAAAAAAACAAGTACCCTCTCCTGTAGAAAACAAAAATAGAACAAACGTTAGTACATGCACATAAACAAATGATGAGGTACATAAAAGAAACAAATGTCTCAAGACATGCATCAGTACCATGAACTTGGTTTTTAATATACAGAATAGTTACGTTTCTATCATCTTCACAAATAGAGCCAAGCAATGCTTGTTCCCTTTGCTCATTAAAGCTCTACAACTGGTGCCTCCTGTATGCCCACATGTACCATTTCATTAAGCTCACTTGACATTAGATGAAGAAAGAGTACAAGAAAATTGCATATTCCCTGACTAAAAGTAAACTTGTCATTTAAACCTTGTGTATAGATAGAATTCGATACAGCCCTGGCGCAGTGAGTCATTCGTCAGTTTTAGAGTTTGTACGACAGTATTCTTACATATGTTTTGCAATACTTCCCAGTTAGCTACCACCCCATGTAATTACAAGTTTTTACTGGAAAGGAAACCTACATTTTGGATTTGAACACTGCACTGAGGTCTGTAAAAACAAAGCTTACTTTTATGGTCAGATTTTGAACAAAAGTAAACCCACATAAGGAGCCCTCGCAAACCATATGAAAGATGAAAGTCATGGCATTGCTTTTAAAAGCAAGTAAGCAATGGTGGTGAGCATCACAAATATTTCTCAATGAATTCTTCCAAACATAAACATAAGCATCTCATGTGTCACATTTCTTCAAAAGCTGTTTCTTAGCTACATAAGTTAAAACCACTCATTCAAAACACTATATAAAGCATCCAGTAGCTATTATGGGTGCTTTACTTGAAAACAATGGGTGATTTTTATATCCTTCTGTACTGGGGTGAGATAACACATTAAAAATTTTCCCTACTGTCTTAGCTCCACCTTTTATTTTTAAGTTGCAAAACAGACATGAGTAATTTAACTCTCAGTGCCTTCTAAGAGGCACTGAAAAAGACACTGAAACAGAGAGGTTTGTCCTGGTTAATACCACGAACGAGATCAGCTCAGACTCTCACCTGGTGGCAACTCAGCTGACTCCAATTCTTTGCAGGGAAGTTTGCAATTCTTCAAAAGGTGCAAATCCCCCTTTTAATTACTGTCTGAGTAGACCTCGAGTCAGTTTTTTAAAGCTGGTTGCTATTATTATTCCTTTCTACTATCTAAATTCACATAAAAGGGATCTACCAAATTGTAGGTCTCCTGCTATCTGATAAAAAGCTGGAGAGAAAAAGTACCCCTTGCACAATTAAAGTTAGCTGGTTAAGATTCAAGAACGGGCAGCAACAACTGTGGTTTTTTTCCCTCCTAATTGCATATACTATGACCTACAAGAAACATTTTCTGCTTAAAAGTAATACTTAAATGGAGATCTATGGCTGAACATTATCACAAGGATTGCACTTACTTGACAGTCTGCTATTAGCCAACTCCATTATCGCTATTTGCAGTTTTTAAATGTACAGATTCAGAAGTAACTGTACAAAGCCTCCATTACAAGTGGATTTATGGAAAGCCACAGCAATAATCATCCTCATTAAGCATATCTTCCCACAGCCCTGCATTATGTGGACACAAAGAGGAAAACATTTCTTCTCCGTTACCCACAAGCTTAGATCTTTCTCCTTATAATCACAAGCTCTGTCTTCTCTGCTTTTGCCAACGACAGCTCTCTCACATTCCCAAAAGGAGGACTTAGTTTAAAAAAAAAAAATACCTGCATACTTCTCAACCCACAACCAAAAGCAGACACAATGTAGGATGGTTTCTACTTTGATTTTCCAGAAACTGACATTTTCACTGGAAACATGCATGAGAATAAAATGTTGTCTGTGGCTTCTACTATTTTGCAAAGAGCCCCAACCAGTACTTAGCCAAGATTTATTTATGGACATGCACATGCAAAGAAAAGGGCATACAGCAATATTTGTAACTAAACTGAATTATAAAAAAAACTCTTGAGCTGAAGTGACGCATTAACTCTTTGGCCATAAACTCTTTTAACCCCTTCACGTGTAGGGTCACGCTGAACCCTATTTCAACAACCAGGATGCATACCAGTGACGTAGGCTAAGAAACTTGTATGTTAAGATGGTTAGTTAAAGGCAAAACGTGAGAACTTAAAACAATCCAGTACTGTTCCTCACCACACACTGAGATCACAAACCGGCTCTTTTCCCATGCAGATTTTACTTCTTGCTTTCAAAGTTCAGACTGCTGATCGTGCACTTCAACATACGGATATCTATGACTCCTACGTCCTCAGCCCCACAGCGAACCACCACGGCAGAAATAATAAAATCAGGATTAAAGTACACTTGCTCCCTCCATAAAACCGTCCTCGTGAGCCACGCATTTCCTGCATTATCATAAGAAGCGAAATGGACTTTATTTAAAAGGCTACACTGGCAGGCTTGGAACAACCGCCCAGTAACCAGACATGGAGATAAGTCATTTGCAGCACAGGACCTTGGTAACCTCAAATTAAGTTTATCATTTCTCTAACATTTACCTTGAAAAATGAAGAAGGGCAGTTATACAAGCAGCATAAGGAAACTATTTGCTCGTCATCCATGCTCAACTTAGCCGCCTTCAGACACCTCTAAACCAGCAAGCAGTCAACCTAACTTAGATTTGAAGCTCTGATTATCCAGTTATCTTCTGACTAAAACACTTTTTTATAACTCAATTCTACACTTGACAAGAGAACGTTTTATTTGATACTGACAATACAGCTACATTTGGTTACATCTGAAATAAATACTAACTCCAAAACGCTTTGAAACAGCTGCCCTAGTCAGTCTCCTGGAAACAGAGCCCATCTCTTCCACACGAGAAGGCTGCGGGAGCAGATCGCTGGTTAACAGCGCGGAAACACTTTCTTTGATTAAATTCAATTTACGCCAGGTATTCCAACTGCTCCAAGTTAGGTCTTAAGGCAGTTTCAGGGTGCCCAAGCCACCGGGAAGGGAAACGCGCCCGTTTGCAGCACTTGCCTCCAGC
Organism: Brachypteracias leptosomus; assembly: GCA_013401335.1. NCBI lineage: Eukaryota > Metazoa > Chordata > Aves > Coraciiformes > Brachypteraciidae > Brachypteracias > Brachypteracias leptosomus. Next base: position 98,160 of record VYZX01006992.1, read on the forward strand.
CTCTCCTCCTGCTCGCCCCCGGCTGCCCGCGCCCACCCAGCGGACGGCACCCCGAGGGAGGGCTGCCCGCCCTGCCGGGGCTCCCCCCGGGGCTCCCCGCCGGGCAGGCGGCCCAACAGGTTGCGGAGGCAGCTGCGGGGCAGGAGCTAGCCCCAGGGAGGCTGCAGCCGCGCTCCCCCGGGAGGGCGGGCGGGGGAGATGGGATCAAGCCCGCGCCCCGCCCCGGTTTTGGGAGCCGGCATCCCGGGCGCGGCGGCGGAGCTCCCTGCCCGCTCCCGCCGGGGGCCCTTTGTTCTCGCCACCCAAGACGCCGCCGCCCGGCAGCCCCGCGCTCTCCCAG
>VYZX01006993.1:0-18400 GCA_013401335.1 Brachypteracias leptosomus
AGACAGACCCACTACAATTATAACATTATTTATATCATTGTTAATTTCATTTCTGTTACTCTGATTGCCTCAATCTTGACCTAAGGCTTTCACTGACATAAGCCATTTACACAGTATCCAAAGCAGTGTCTTTTTAACAGTTAGTAGCATGTTACTGTTGAATTCGGAGGATCTTCCTACCTATATAATCCAGTGCACTGTAAACATGAGAGCTTTAATTTCCATTGAGTGGTACTAATGCAACTTCATCAGAGAGTATAGTGCAGGCTGTGCATTTTCTGAGGGAAGCTCTGCATCTTGGCACTGCTGGTTGGCAGAAGTGGAGAGAAGAGCTTAGATTTTTCGAAAGGAAGTATGGGAGAGACCAGTAAAGAACTGAGAAAAGTCACCAGTTAGACTGTAGCATAAGGTAATAAAACAATTAAATGTCAGGCTGCGTTTTAGTTACCCCACTATATATTTATGCAAAGCTATTACAGTGAGGCATATCCTGCCTGAAGAGACATTTGCAACTTATTACAGCAAGCTATAGCAGGTTGTTGAACATTACAGCTCAGACAAAGAAATAGGAAAAGATTCGATGACTCTTCCCCCTCATACTGAATATCAAAAATAGGAAGTGTGACCAGCTGCTGAATAACATACTGTAACCATGGCAAAGACTTAATCTTTGAAAGAGAGCTCACATTTGATTTAATGAACCTGGTATAGCAGAACAAAGATTAAACTGGAAAAAAGAAAGACTGTGAACAGAAAAAATGGATGGAAACTAGTTTTCTGGAAAATTCCTTACTGATAGATGACCCAGGTTGCCCACTGTTGCACTGCAGATCATGTGCTAAATGTAGATTAGATCACTAATTGAATGTCCTGTCTCTTGGGTATTTCTACCTCCTTTTCACTGTGTTAAAAATATGAATAGCAGCAGATGTAACTATGGCATTCATTTCCTCAAGCTCTTTTATCAGGTGTAATCATCTATGGTAATCACAAATGAAGGCCAGACAACAATCTCCTGCAAGATTCCAGATCCTGAACAGGTTAATCTGATTGGAAGGGTCAGTTAGAAAGTAGGCAAGACTGTAATAACAAAAAGAATCTCTACTAATGGGAAAGACATTATGAGAGAAAAGTTCGGAACTTCTATCTAGAAATTGCCATAAGCATGCAATATATGAGTATAATTTGAATTAACAGGCATATTCTTAGAGGTCCTTATCAATGTGCGATAAATTTAAAGTGTTTCAGTGACATCATAAAGTGACAATGGAGGAAATAAAACAAGAATTATGTGAGTTTAATTAAGAACAGAATTCAATAAAGACCTAGAGTGCAAAAATATTCTTAACAACAATCTTCCTTCTTCTGCAACCCCTGGCAAATTTCTAGTTTTCGCTTCCAACCTTAAAAACATGCAGCATAGGTCAAAGGCAGGAGCTGCATACTGAAATGTACTTCTTTGAAATTTTCACATCTTAGAGTGATTTTTCTATAGACTTTATCACACCATGGAATTAAGCCATTCCAAATACATTAAAAGAGAGAACTTTCCACCAGACAGACTGGAAAGAAGCTAGAATCTGTCAGACAAATAATAAAAAAGACATTGGCTACATGGGTTTTGTTCTATTTTATTTGAAAATAAGGATATTTTTATCAGATGTCTCAAACGTGGTTTTGCAGTTCTGCACATACGATGAAAAAAACACCTCTTTCCTGTCAGTTGCCCTCAAAGCTCTTCTTTATGTAGCTAGAAGTTAATTATTTTGAATTAATGTGTAGCATCAGATATGACACTCTAGAATACAAATCATATATAGAAACATTAACAAAATCGATGTTGGAAGAAATCTGAGAAGAAAATTCATATTTAATCAAAGTGTAATTACTGAGAATGATTACGCAGCTCTGGAAAACAATAGAAAAAGGAGCTCATGGGCAAACCAAACATAAAAAGGAAGCCTACAAACGGTAGAAGTAAGGACTTGGAGAATTTCTATCCTCTATTGGATATAGGGGGAAGTGATCTAGGATGAGGAAAGGCTGAGTTACTGAATGCCTTTCCTGTCTCAGTCTTTAATAAGATGACCAGTTGTCCTCTGAATGCCCAGGCCCCTGAGATGGAAGACAGGGATGAGAAGCAGAATGAAGCCCCCATAATCCAATGGGAAATGATCAGTGACCTCCTACACCACTTAGAAACACATAAGTCAGTGGGGCTAGATGGGATCCACACAAGGATGCTGAGGTAGCTGGGAAAAGTGCTTACCAAACCACTTTCAATCATTTACAAGGAGTCCTGGATAACAAAAGAGGTCTCTGTTGACTGGAGGTTAGCAAATGTGATGCCCATCTACAAGAAGGGCTGGAAGGAGGATACAAGGAACTACTGGCCTGTCAGTCTGACCTTGGTGACAGAGAAGGTTATGAAGCAGATCATTCTGAGTGCCATCATGCAGCACATAGACATATGTAACAACTAAGTGGTCAGTTGCAGTCAGCACGACTTTATGAAAGGTGGGACCTGCTTGACTAGTGTGATCTCTTTCAATGACAGGGGGATCCACTTAGTAGATGAGGGAAAGGCTGTGGACGTTGTTTATCTTGATTTTAGTAAAGCTTTTGAAACTGTTTCGAACATCATTCTCCTGGAAAAAAATGTCTGCTCGTGACTTGCATGGGCAGATGCTTCGCTGGATAAAAAACTGGCTGGATGGCCAGGCCCAAAGAGTGGTGGTGAATGGAGTGGTGGATAGTCACAAGTGGTGTTCCCCTGGGATCAGTCTGGTTTGATATTTTTATCAATGATCTGGATGAGTGGATTGAGGGCAATCTCAGTAAGTTTGCAGACAACATCAAGTTAGGCAGGTGGATTGATTTGCCTGAAGGTAGGGAGACTCTACAGAGGGATCTGGACAGGCTGGATTGATGGGCTGAGGCCAGTGGTATGAGGTTCAACAAAAACGAAGCTCCTGTACTTGTGTCACAACAACCCCATGCAATGCTACAGGCTTGGAGAAGAGGGATTGGAAAGCTTCCCAGAAGAAAAGGACCTGAGGATTCTAGTTGGTAGCTGGCTGAAAATGAGCCAGCAGTGTGCCCAGGTGGCTAAGAAGGCCAACAGCATCCTGGTCTGTATCAGAAATATTGTGTTCAGCAGGACTAGTGAAATGATCATCCCCCTCTACTCAGCACTGGTGAGGCTTCACCTCAAATACTGTATTCAGTTTTGGGCCTCTCCCTACAAGAAAGACATTGAGGTTCAACAAAGCCAAGTGCATGGTCCTGTACATGGATCACGACAATCCAAGGCTGGGGGATGATGTGATTGAGAGCAGCCCTGAGGAGAAGGACTTGGGTGTGTTGGTGGATGAAAAGCTCAACATGAGTCATCAATGTGTGAGTGCAGCCCAGAAAGCCAATCGCATCCTGGACAGCATCTAAAGTGCTGGCGCCTGGGCTGTGGGCCCCTGGTTGGAGCTGACCTATGAATAAGTCACAACCCAGCAGTGTGTTTTGTTCCCCAAGTGGTTTCAGGCCCCAGAGGCAGAACCTGTCCCACCTGTGTGAGGACCTGCCTTCTCCGAGGTGATTGTGGTTGGGGCGATGGGTGAGGCCGGAACTATATCAATCAGGAACTGATCAGTTTGGAAAGAGAGTTCCTGTCAGAGTCAGCTTGCTGAGCTCTCTCTTGGTGGTGTGTTGCCCCTTGGCTCTTGAGGTCACTGATTTGAGATGGAGAAGAGCAAAAAGATGAAGAATGTGTAAAAATGAAGATATGCTGAGGGAATGTTGCTAAATTCAGCATTGACCTGTGGAAGAAGAGAGATAGCAGCACAACATTAAAAGAAGTGTGACTAGCAGGTTTAGAGAAGTGATTCTACTCCTCTACTCCATTCTCATGAGACCTCACCTGGAGTACTGTGTTCAGTCCTGGGACCTCCAGTATAATAAATACATGGACCTGTTTTGATGGGTTCAGATGAGGACCACAAAGATGATCAGTGGGCTGTAGCACCTCCACTATGAGTTGAGGTTGTTCAGCCTGGAGAAGAGAAGGCTCCAGGGAGACCTTATAGCAGCCTTCCAGTACCAAAAGGGAGACTTCAGGAAAGATAGGGACAGATGCTTTATCAGGTAGTGTAGTGATAGGATGAGGGGTAACTGCTTTAAGATGAAAGAGGATAGATTTAGATTAGACATAAAAAAGAAATTCTTTGCTGTGAGGGTGGTGAGGCACTGGAACAGCTTGCTCAGAGAGGGCAACCTGATCTAGTGGTTGGAACTAGGTGACGTTTGGCGTCCTTACCAACCTGAACCATTCTTTGAATCTATGATTCTTGTAGCTCCCTCTTAAAGGACAGAGAACTAAATATTTTGGTTTAGAAACTGCAGTAAGCATCGCCAATGTTTGGGCACATCTTTAACTTAATGATACATATTGTTGTTACACGTGTCTTGTAATACTTTTGATATATTTATGAAGCTAATGCCTTCTTGAGAAAGGAAGCTTTTTCCTTTCTTTCTGCCCTTTCCTCCCATTCATGCCACAATTTTGAGAAATGTAACATTTTTTCTTTTTTTCATGGTAACTTCACATAAAGCTAAGTAACAGTAGCACAGAAGTTGGCCTAGCCTGTGTTATCTCTGCCAGAGAGTGAAAAATAAAGAGCAAGCAATCCCTGACTTCAATTACTGGTTACTTAGAGTTTCAATACAGGGAGGCTTCTTATTATCTAACCTTGCCAGAAAGGGCCATTGGTAAGTGGATGATAGAGATCATTCCGCTCAGAGCAACAGCAGCTTCAAAACTCTAACAAGATTTAACATATACTCTATGATGAATGCATCTGAAAAAGGTCAAGAAAACAATGACAGCTTTATTGTTTTGCCTTATTGCTTTTTATTTCATCTGCTCTTTTATCTTCATATAGTGACCTTTCACAGAAATCTAAAACATATTAAGAAGGAAAAAAAAAAGGGGAAAAAAAAGTGTCTCTATGGAATTTAAACCTAAAACTCCCATGGGGATTAAACTCCTTTTCCATTGATGATTAAATCCCTCTCACAAAATGCTTATCATGTTTAATCCTCCTTTTTTTGTTGTTGTTTTTGTTTGTTTTTTAAAAAAAACCCTAATCCATAACTCACTCAGAGAGATGAGGTAGAAATTAACTGACAGAGTGGAAAGTTGTTTGATTTTCTTGGAATTAAGGAAATTTATGAAAATGAGAGTTTCACTGTATTTATGGTCTATTTTTATACATGCAAATTTAACATTAAGATTTGCTTTACTGGAGAAATGTGTCCACTCAGATAAACACGAATACTAAAGGAAATTTAATTCATGTTGCCTGCCCTGAAAATCTCTTTTTCATCATTAAAGCATGTTCTCCTCATCAGAAGAATCATCTTTCAAAGGCAGGTTTAAGTGTCCCCAGAGCACAAGACTTTCTGCTTCTTGAATCAGCTTGCTTTCTTTGTGTCTAGGGAAGAGACTACACCTCCCTCCCAGGCATGGCTGTTTCAATAAGACTATCAATGTGATTTATCCCTGGCCTCATAACTCCAGTCATTCTATTGCTGAACAGTGAAATATCGCTCCTAGAAACTCTTCTACCCACACTCTTCAAGTCTGTGGAATTTTAAGAGCTGATGAAGGATGGTACTATTTGGCCTCCACACTGCCTGTTTGCCGGATGTGTCTACTTGTTAAAGTTCCCTTAGTACTCTTCTGGTCAAGGAAGACTGTTAATCCTTTTAGCCTGGTCAAATTCCAGTTCAGGGAGCTCCATTCTGTCTATACCAGCCCCCTTCCTCCACTCTAATAAGAATGCCTAAGGGTTTTATTAGTTTGTTTTTCCATTCTTCAGGTAAACAGTCACATAATGTTCTTTCTTACTGTGATATTTTGTAATTCATCTGAAATTGCACCATATAATAATAAGTGAAGAATGTTGGTGTAAGTGAATTGAAATTCAAGACTTTAATATCCTAAAATTATCAGTTTGTAAAATAGGTAGGGACTGAAAGCACTATGTAAACATGGGGTCATTACCACACTTTTTTCTGAAGAAAAAAAAAAAGGATAGTAGGAATTACTTCACTAGTTCCATTCACAGAAGCTCTTAATAGAAGTACAGAAAAATTTCAAACATATACAACATGAAAATTGATTAATATACTCACAAGAACGGCCCCATGCTATTGTGCAAAGATTATACATAGATAACACAAGTAGGGACAGTAACAGAAACTTGATGAATAGTAAATTTTAAGAAAGCACAAACAAATGAGTGTGGATATAAAACAACAAATCATATTCAGAATTTTTTTAATTAAAATGTGTAATTTTCTTTTCTATATTAAACATAATCAATTTCATTTTTTGAGGAATATTATCAGAACCCAAACAATTCTGACCCTATTTCACCTTTTCTTTCTGTCTTTTATGCAATGTTTTTTGTTCAGTTTACATGAATTCTGCCTACTCTACTTCTTCTTTCTTTTACTAGGAATTTACAGAGCAATCTCAGACAAGCTAACGTGTGATTGTAGCAATTCTATAATCATACGTGGCTCTTGTCATGTATACAAACCTGTTTAGCAATTCAACATTGTATTTATTGACTCTTAATATTTTTATGATTGCCAAAGTTAATCCATGTCTTTCTTTAACAGATTGTGTAATGCATTGGGTAAATTGGGTAAATTGTGTAATGCATTTTATTATCAAGGAAACAGAGCTCACGGGTGGGTTTGGGGTTTCTTTTGGTTTGGGAAAGGTCTTGAGAAGGATTACTTGCCTGTTATTGGTAACTTCTTTATGTAATTGCTCTACATTTATGTTTTTCATTAATGAGAAAGTGGAGCTGGGAGACAGCCTTGGCCATCCAATGGTGCAGGAGAAGCAAGAACTCTTACAATTTGCTGTGAAAATATCTGAAATCACTCAGGTAAACCTCTGCTTACTGTTGTCACCAAGGAATCTTTACCATTTTTTCTGAAAGGCTCATCTGTGACAGGCTGAGCCCAGAAAGTCATGATGGAGACAACAGCACCACGTTTGTTTCCAGACATTTTGCATAAGCTCGTTTTTTAATTCTAATTTACATACCTATATTTTTCTTTTTGGTAACCAGTCTTCACTTCCCCAGATGTCTTGGCTATGAAAACTAGTTGGCTAAAATGAGCTTGAGGAAAGCTAACACTAGCTGGAGTAAAAAGCTTCTCAAAAGCTTTTTCAAGCACCCTCAGCAAATCTCATTTATATCACTCTTTCTTGAAAACAGAACAGCTCTGCTGTTAGTTCTTATTTTCCGTTAGTCCTGATATATGAATAACAAAGACGAAGATAAATATCTTCTAGTTAGTGCATCATGCCATCAGTCTGATAGATGTAAACTTGACCACAGCAGTGATTTTTTGTGTAACCTTGGTATTCAAATATTAGAGAAGGCCATAATAATATAATCTTTCATTTAATTGAAGTCCATGTGTCTGTCTTAAAGACTAAAGTATACTCCCTTGATCATTTATAAAGTGGATACAGCTTTTATACCAGTGCAACATCTCATGGTCATAATTTTATATATGAATGATCAAAAGAATGGAAGAAAGCTTTCATGAATATTGAATTTGTGGGCTAGGAAAAGAAGATGTGGAAAAAATAGAAATTAAAAGTATCAATAAAGCTAAGACAATTTTGGTAAAAGTGACTTTTTTCTGGTTCTTCCATATAATTATACAGACCTCGTAAAACATATTCCCACAAATAATTAACAGATAAATACACAGCAAAGGACTCTTTCTGTTTGTTTGTTTAGAATAAGTCTAAGATACCATCTAATAACTCAAATTCATATGTAAACTACAAGTCTCTACTGGGTAAAAGGTGTCTGATTACGTTCATTGATTGCTCTTTCGCACTGAATCGTCATTCTATAGGAGTATAAAATGAACAAGCAGAAAATCATGTGGTTGACTTTGCAGCTTGTGACTCTGGGATTTAATTCTGGATAATATGCAATGGGACACCCAGATCAAATAAGCAGTACAGTGGGTCAGCCTGAACTTTCAGCATTATAGCAAAGTATTGTTCTGATACTTGATGAAGTATCTTGCAGAAAATGAATATATTTGTTGAGAAGTAAAGCCAGATTTATGCAGAAGTTAGGATGTGGAATACAAACTTTTTAATAACAGTAGATAAACCAGAAGGACAGTCTAAGAGACCAATATGATAGTTTAATATTGTGAAAAATGTATTTACACACAGAGAAGTAGGTATGATAGGAAAGTAAAGAGATATTGAAAACTTTTTGCTCTGAAGTTGAAGGAATCAGGCATAAAGATTTTTCTGTCACATAGTAGATTTTTTTTTTTACTGCCAGGCAGCATAGTTTTCAATATGCAGCATAATATTTTACGTATAAACCTTAATTTGCTAAGAGTGTCAGCAGTTTGAAGTGGAGATGATCCTCTCCTATCTTGGATAAGCAGGGTAGTTCCTGAAGAATAAAGTCTCAGAGGTGTTACTACAGTTTTCTTGCACCTTAGTACAATATCTTTTATGTTCTGTTTCAAGTGGTCTGGTCTATGGTATAGACCGTTTCTTGAAAAGGTAAAATTATGCAGTCTTTGAGTTCATTTAAAGGGAAGAGATTTCTTGCCTGAATGTTATTTTCTGCTGGCTCATTCTCTTTTGTTAAGGTGACTGATGTGCATGTTTGTACTGAAAGCAAATAAGTTCTTACAAGCTCACAGAAGAACCCACTAGCTTCCTGGTAGAGAAGACTAATATTAAATTTTAATAATTTGAAGTGAAATCCAGAATTCTTTGAAAAAAAATCGTAACTTACATTTATATTAGCTGAGTCAGTTCTTCAAGCTTCTTAGGTCAAAGTCCTGGGACAAGCTTTCATGTTGGGTATGATCTTTCACTGTACTCCTTTCTATAAATGAGCCTTGGTCCACAAATTCTTTGTACTGAAATATGAAACACATTGTGGACTAACAGGGTTTAAAATCCTCCCATTCCTTACTCTCATCAAAGTATATCAGTATTCTATTATATATATATATAATATATATATATTCATATAATCAGATAATGTATTAAAGGAGATGGACTTGCTATGATGATTAATTTATATTATATTGTACTTGCATAATTGATTAATAGAATTTTCCTAGAAATAAATCAGGATATCTCACCACATTCCATATCTAGTCTAATTTAATCTCTGGGCATCTTGGATAGTATAGCCCTTGCCTCAGCTTAATTTCAGAAAAGCCCTGTAATATTCACAGAAACTTGTAAGTGCCAGGTCTGACTTCTGATCTATACCTGCAATATAGACTTCTAAATCCTGTGTCAGTTCCAAAACAGATGGCTCACTCTTTTTGCTTTTACTCCTTCCAACACTCATGCAGAACATTCATTTACTTGAATGATGAGCCCTCTATGGTTCTTTTTAAGGCTTAATTCTTCTTGGCTGTAGATTTTTAAGTTTAATGAAGAGATGGATCATAGTCAAGATAGATCCAGTTAGGAAGCTGCTAACTTTTATCATGCAATAAAGTGAAAAAGTTGTGATTCGGTGAGGGAAATTTTAGAGGGAGAAAAGAAATATTCTAGGTGGAAAAAACAATTTGAAATAAACAGACAAATTTTTCTTTTGATGGTTCAGTTGCTTTCTACATCTCTTATCTTCTTTCTCAACATCCTTCAAGTTTAATATTTATTTATACTTTACAACTAACTTATTTCTGTATTTATCCAAATAAAAATATTTGTGGAATGTCAATAGTTTGGTCAACAACAAACATTTTTGACAAATATATCTATATATCACATAAAATGTTTGCAGTGAGAATAAAAAAGTTCTCTAAACTGGTTGCAGATTCACTTTTTAAAAAAATACTCAGGTTTATAAATTATAAATTCTTGGACATATTTATAGTATTAGTAGATATGAGTAAAAATGAAATGCAGATTTCTTGTTGACTATTTTTGAAGATTTTTCTTCTTAATTACATGTAATCAGTTATATACTATCTCAGGCATAAGTAAATAACTCTGACTAGCCAGTGACTGTAGCAAAAGGAGATACATAAATGAGAGTAAAGAATGTGTCTAATCCACAGCAGCCAGAAAGCAAAATAGGTTATGGGAAGACATATGATAAATTATCTGCATTCTGAATTTCAGACCTTTGAGAATAAAAAGTTTCATTTTCTGAAATGAAGAGCTTTTCAGCTGTACTTACATGAACTATGTCAACAACGAGTGTTCATCCAGGTTATTCACTTCATGTTTTTTAATGTCATGTTGTTATCATACACAAATGTGACAGTCTAATCATAGTGGAACATGATGTGAGACTGCTTACAAGAGAACTCTTAGAAATACACAAAAATAGTGGAGCTGGTGTAAGTATGGAGCAGAAGCTTAGTTAGACTTGAAGAAGAGTATGAACTATTCCACAGGGTATTAGTTCTCATTTTAAATTGTTCCTTTCTTTCCATACTTGCAGCTTCACTTCTACTCACACTTACAAGCATTTGAAGTCTTGAAACAAGAGCTTGCAGAAAGCAGACTTTCAGAAAATAGGTATGAATTACACTGTTTTCACTGGAACTGGGAATGAGACTATTACTACCATTCAGTATTCATAAAAACTTTTGCAACATTGGGACTTCAAATATCGGCATCAAATATTCTTGTGCAATCTTGCAATCAAAAAAAAAAAATAAATATTGAACCAACAGTAAACATCTTTACTTCTATCTATTCCCACCTGTAGAACTCAAAAACCAAAAGGAATTATCTTGCACACATTCAATTAGTATTTTTAGGAAACGGTGATCTATTTGCAGATATCATGTTAGCTTAAAAATGAGTTACATGGGTCAAATGAAATATTCACTGTAAATTATCATATACCTCTGTAGTTAGCAAAACTAATATCCAATTCAAGAGGGAATGTTTTTCCAAACACATCAACAGTTCATGGACACAAACTCTAGAGTCTATGCTCACCTCTAATCAGGAGTCATTAATGTTAGATCAAAAATGGTAAATGAGATTGGCAAAATTATATGTTTAATGATAAGCATGTTATTATTGTGGGTGATTTTTATCTTAATTGGTTTTGAAAATTAATTGGGTGGTAACAAAAGCTGGCAAAAACTATTTAACTTATATCAAACCTAATGTACACTGTCGATAGATGATCTAATGTTAAAATCTCATTAAAAATCCTTATTTTAAATTTTATTCTTTTTTCTATGTTTGGTGGACTATTTCATCTTAGAACTATCATTATATATATCAAAAAGTTGGCATTCCAAACATATGATTCTAGCAGTCAGTATTTTGTCTATGATATAAAGAAGGGTTATTTTCACATAAAATCTCATAAACCATTAAAAAACTTTCTGTTGTTTCCCAAGATTGACATTTTGGAGGAAGATTTTTCAGAATATCAATCAAGAAGTATTTTCTTGTATTTTGAAAGATATTGCATTTATAATGGCCTTTGTTTTACTCCTTTGGGAAATGCAGCTTGTTGTCAGCTATATGCATCTTCTATAATGTATATTGCCTAAACATGCTTGTTGTTACTGGTTTTTGAATTCTGAGACCATTATTATCAGTAAGTATTCAGTTATCATGTAATAGTAACTGCAGCACTGACCATAGTTTCACAAAGATAACACTGAGTACTCTGGAATCAAGCAGTGTTCAAACTTGAGTATGCAGAACTTTCTTAGAAGATGGGCAAAACATTTTTTGTCTCATCATTTGCAAAATGATAAGGCATGTCTATTTTTTGTCTCATCATTTATTGAATGTCCCCTAGCACAGCTATACTCACAGACTTCCTGAAGAGAAAGTAGTCCTGCAGGCATATGTATTGGTATCCATAACAAACCTGAAAGTGTATAGATATTGCCTAGGTTAGAATACAGATGAGTTTTGGATGTGTGTAAGCAATACAACAAATCAGACTGGTATGTTTTTCACATTATTTCAAAAGCTTTCTAGGTGCCTACTCTCACAGCAGTTAAGAAAAGCATGCTCATGGGACCCACCTTTATAGAATTAGAGAAAAAACATGAAGTATTAATTTCTCTAAGACTTTCCAGAATTTGATCTAGTGACTATATGGAAAACCAAGAGGACTGAGCTAACGTAAAGTATAGACATGGCTGTTTTTTCTTATAAGTTCTGCAATTGCCAGCTTTTGTGTAGCTGCCGCTAATATCCACATGAGAGGACAGAGTGTTCCCTAGTCTCTTCAGAGTCTGAAGATACTTGAATCCATGACTTGCATATCAAGAAGATTGATCTAGTTATCATGTTATAGTGATTCTTGAGTAAAGATCTTATGCATCCCAGTAAAGCAAGGTCATGGTGTAGCCAAGGAAACAGGAATTAATGGAGTTTGAAGGCAGAAAAAGAGGAAGCCAAAATATGGTCGGACAGTTCTGGTTTGGATACTCCACACCTCACACTCTCCAACCCCCCGAGTTATTTATTATGTGCTTCCTATTATGCTGTGACATATTATATTTGAAAATACAGGCATAAGATGGCACCAGGGTTATAAACACAAACCAGAAAAGGCTTATTATTGGTCATTGAAGGAATGCAACCTGGTGTAAAGGGTGGAAGCAGCTTCAGGGCATAAGAAAGACTAAAAAGAAAATGTATTCACCATATATAAATCTTCCTATATGTGGTGGAAACATAAAGGAGTTAACAAGAAGTGTAAAAGACAACTACAACTCCTACAAGAGTGGTAACAAAGGAAACAACAGACAGAGACAAATTACTTTGCCTTTTCTCCTTTGGTTAAGGATGCCACCCCTAAGTAATGCCATTATTTATCTGCGGGGTCCATTCTTGCATCTTACATAGCTCTGCTTTTTGATTTACCATTTACCACATTTTGCTACTTCAAACTCAGTTTCCACATGTAAAGGATTATCTTTTACCGTAAGATTTCCTTATCCAAACTGGAATATAAAAGAATAAGTGTGCCTGTGTGTCGCAAGCCTCTGCCTTCCCACATCACGATTGGTGGATAATGCAGCAATGAGTCAGATCAAATGACACAGTAATAAATAACTGCTGCATGAAGACAGACATTCCTGGGGAATGCAACACATATTTTTCTTCAGCCTTCCATAGGTGTTGTCTTGGAGCCCAATGAAGCTAACATGAAAGGTAACTAACTCACAGAAATAAGTACAATATCAGTAAAAGCATGCTTGTATTAATGGATAAGCAACATAAAAATATTTAGAAATCTAAAAATGAAAAAGCCTGAAACCACTGAACTTGGCTATGTGGAAGTTTGCACTACTCAGTAGACCTCCCAGTGTACTGCGGCGGGAGATCAATGGACAACGCGTACATGGACTAATATAATCCAAGCATTGCCGTTTATTTGCCCGAAGCTCACTCGTTATATACCCAGCAGCGCTGACCACGTGCTGGAAGCACAACTCTGATTGGTAACAAACTCTGCCAGGCACTAAGCAACATCTCCTGATTGGCCAGGCACTACTCTCAAGGCACTGCCCTTAGTTCCGCCTTCTGCCTCCTTTTTCTTGCTGCTTCACTGCCGTTTCATGTGCTGCACACGGCTGTCCCCGTGTGTCCTTGTTTACCTGCTCCCTGTAGCCGTCCTTGTGTGTCCTTGCTGGTGTCACCAAGTCTGGGTTTGCTCACATGCCCATTCTTATGGAGATACCTCTCCACAGTGTACTATGTTACAAAACATTAAAGAAAAACTCCTCCATGAAACCACGAAAAAAACCACCAGATGCAAAGCTATCACTCAGCAAGTAATCTTTCTTCAAGACCTGATTGCTTTGCCTCAAACTTATTTGGCTGTTTGCATTTTTGTTTGGGAAAGCATCTTCAGAACTAAATAAGTGGCTTTGATCTTGTCTCCAATTGTAAAGTTTTTTATAATTTATTTAAAGTTGTCAAAAAATCAGGTTCCATATTTCTAACTGCATAATTTCTGACCAAATTTTAAAATCTACAATCATATCCCTCAACAAAACAGTCTTTCTTCCAAAGACACACTTGGCATAGTTTATTCATATGTAAAATATAAAAGAAGTTCTTTTCATCTTACTTCTAAAAGAAGAAAAGAAAATCCAAATCACAAGGAAAGAAAACAAAGAAGAGAAATATATGTAAAAAATGAAGACTTTATCTTTCAGTAAGATTTCTAAGTTTTGAGTTTAGAGTAGGTCTGAAAAATATAATGGCTGAACTTTTATGAATTCACTATGAGTTTTCAAACCTCCACAGACTTTCAATGAAATCTATGACAAGCTCTTTACATCTAAGGAAATTTAAAACCCTTCTGAGAATCCCTGAGCAGCCCAAAGATCTTATGAAAAGGTATTGGTTTAGTATGTAGAAGAGTCTGGAGAATTATGCTTTAAAGTCTTTGGTGGTGTTGTTTTTTTATTTGTTTCTTTTTGTGGGGTTTTGTTGGTTTGTTTTGGTTTGTTGGTTTGTTTTTTTTCACCCCGAGATTACAGCTTCTCTCTTTCTCTCTCTTTCATTATCAAATAAGGCTTGGGCTTGCCTACTTTTGGGCCTGGAAATTCCTGATTCCAGTTCATCCTTCAACAAATTATTCTTCAAAAAGGTGATTGATCTATTCTGCATTCATTCTGAGCAATATCTGAAGCTTTGTGGTGCATTCAGAAAAACTGAGATTATAGAAAAGGAAAAAAAATGAATAGAAAGCTTCTGCTACTGTTTGCATTCCCAGAAGGAAATGGAAAAACATGTCCATAAAGAAGAAAATATGTCACCTGTAAATATTGCTGT
The DNA here is from genome assembly GCA_013401335.1 of Brachypteracias leptosomus. Classification (NCBI taxonomy): domain Eukaryota; kingdom Metazoa; phylum Chordata; class Aves; order Coraciiformes; family Brachypteraciidae; genus Brachypteracias; species Brachypteracias leptosomus. Next base: position 14,870 of record VYZX01006993.1, read on the forward strand.
TTCATTTACTATCTTTCTGTCTAGTGTCTGCCATTAAATTATCTGATATGCTTATTTTATTCTGCCCAAATTGCAGTTTATGTTACTGTTTAGTTTTCAATTTCTTTTGCATCCAGCTTCCCAGCAAGGCTTCCAGGACTGCTCTCCATCAGCACCACGGACAGGGCTCCCTAACTGCCTCTTCTGTTCACCATCTGGAAATTTCTTGGGAGAGGAACCAAAAAGATCAGTTCTCTAAGACTATGGTATTTCTTTTACTAGTAGGTGAAGTTCCACATCTCTACCCAGGCATCAGTTCTCAAGTAAGCTAAAGAAGATAATGTTTCTGAGATAATTAATGTTTATAGATATGTTAAGGGAGAATGTCAGGAGGACGGAGCCAGGCTCTTCTCAGTGGCATCCAATGATAGGACAAGGGGCAACGAGTGTAAGCTGGAACATAGGAGGTTCCACAAAAATATGAGAAGAAATTTCTTCACAGTGAGGGTGACAGAGCACTGGAACAGGCTGCCCAGGGAGGTTGTGGAGTCTCCTTCTCTGGAGATGTTTAAAGCCCACCTGGATGTGTTCCTGTGCAACTTGGTCTAGGTGACCCTGCTTCAGTTGGGGGTTTGGACTAGATGATCTTTCGAGGTCTCTTCCAATCCCTAACATTCTGTGATTCTTCTTCAGGAATCTGCAGAAGATAATGTTTTTGAGACATATCACATCTGTCAAAAGGCTTAAAACCAGGTGAACACAGGCAACAGAGCACACAGGCAAGGCAATAGCATGGCTGTTGGACATTTGTTTCCTCAGGAAACTTTAGAACTTCATTTTTAAAACCAGAAAATATTACCTCTCTAATAATTGAAAACAATCTAAAAAGCTAACAGAAGTTATGAAGTTTCTTCATAGAATCCTAGAAAGATTTGGGTTGGAAAGGACATTAAAGTTCATCTGGTTCCAAGCCCCCTGACATGGACAGGGACTCCCACTTGATCAGGTTGCTCAAAGCCCCAACCAAACTAGTCTTGAAAACATCCAGTGTTGGGGCATCCACAACCTCCCTGGGAAACCTGTTCTTGTGACTCACCACTCTCACAGTGAAAAACTTCTTCCTACTTTCTAATCTAAATCCAGTGCCAATCTTCCAGTTTAAAGTCATTAGCCCTTATCCCATCACTACAAGACCTTGTAAAAAGGTCCCTTCTTAGCCTTCTGTAGGTACCTTTAAGATACTGGAAGACCGCAGTGAACCTTCTCTTTTCCAGGCTGAACTACTCCAACACTCTCAGTCTGTCCTTGTAGGAGAAGTGTTCCAGCCCACTGATCATCTTCATGGCCCTCCTCTGGACCCTCTCCAGCTGTTCTATATCCTGCTTGTATTGGGGGCTCCAGAATTGGATGCAGTACTGCAGGTGGGGTCTCATGAGAGCAGAGTAGAGGGGGAGAATCGTCTCCCTTGACCTTCTGGTCACACTTCTGTTAATGTAGCCCAGGATACTGTTGGTTTTCTTAGCTGCACTAGTTACTTGGTTGAAAAATTGAGTAGAAGATTAGTGAAGCAGTTTACCAAATTCATGACAATTCCTGCTCTTAAAAAGGCAGAGGAAGAATTTAGAGCCAGGTCACTCACTGCCCCAAGTTAAATGAGTCTGTGTCAATTACAACCAGTAATTGTGCTGGTTTGGGCTGGGATAGAGTTCATTTTCTTCATAGTAGCTGGTATAGGGCTATGTTTTGATTTGTGTTGAAAATGGTTTTGATAAGACAGGGATGGTTTAGTTGTTGTTGAGCTGTGTTTATACAGAGTCAAGGCTTTCTTCTGCTTCTCAAACCACTCCACCATTAAGGAGGCGTGAGGTTTAAACCCTCAAAACCAGTGAGGGTTAAACCACAACAGTCCAAAAAGGAGATTCAAAGATTTGTGGATCAATACACAAAGGAACTTCTCAGTCATGTCTGAATGGGGTAGAACATGGACTTGAATCTTACCATTTATTATCTCTAAATATCTATTATAAGCTACCCTGTGACCTTATTTTTAATTTTTCAAAAATCTTTTTTTCAGAAGATATAATAAACAAACCCACCATAATAACTCAAATGTGTAAAGAATCTGGTAAAAGTGAGAAAAATATCCACTATCATATTGTATTCAAAGATAAATATCCTTGTCTTCTTCATTTTACTGCTAAACCTTCTACGACTATGGATGTGTTTGTGTATGTAGATGCACACAACTCTGCACATTTAGGAGATTCTAGCATGAAAGTCACGCTAGAAAGTCATGGACATTGCTCATGTGTTCCTGAGACCACAGAACTGCCAGAGCTTTCAACTGGGTCTTTTTCTGAAAAGTGTATATAAAAGGCTCAAATAAGTTTTATCTGAAGATGGCTAGATAGTAGATTATTTAGAGTAGATTAAATTGAGAATGAATAAGAGAGACATAACGAAACAACAGTCTTCCACTCTCCCTGCCTGCTGTGTCTTGTCTGTGAGGTTTGCTCTTATTCCAGTAACTCCAGGTTGTGATAAACCGCACACCATCCCTTCTATGTCCCTGGGAAAAGCCTCACTCTTTTTGTCATCTCTACAAGTCTGGCCTTTCGGATGTCTTTTAGTCTGTTATATCTTTACTGTTTTGTCTCCCTGACTGTTTTCTTTCTATCTCTTTCTTTGGTTTTCCAGGAAACTTCTGTTCCATTCAGAACTGCAATCCCAATTCCCTCCCTGCCCAAGAATTCACCAGCCAGCAGAATACAAACAATAACCTTCTTTCCTTCATGCCACTCACACAATTTTGAAGGACCGTAGCACAGGTAAGAGACAAGTAAACCCAAAATCTGTCCGTCATATATCTTCTCATCTTTTGTCTTTTCATGAATTTTACACACATCACCATGACTGCATAAACCTTGTCTTGTACAAATGCACGTTTGGAGCGTCATTCTTCTATTTTTTCCCTTTCATTTTTACCCAATTAATTTGAGCAGACATAAAAAGGAACAGAATGCAATTCAAAATGCCTCATATTTCGCAGGTAAGTTTCAAGCTGTGTGTAAATTAAATGTTACTGTTTTCCAAGTGCTGTCAGAAGATGTTAGTCAAATTTGATCAATTGTAGTAAAAACATTGACAGCTGCTTTAAGGATGTCCCTGGAAAGTGATGAAAACTGTATTTAGTATTTCATCATATGTTGAAGACAAGATCAAACACAGAATATCTCTCATTCAATTATCATTTCCCACTGATGAATCAATCACATTGGACTCTTTTAAAACTGTAATCACTGGTAACAAAGGAAAACCCAATTCTTATAAAATAAAAATTATTGTCTAATAATTTATAACAGAAGATTAAACTCACATTTTAAGATTTGTAATATTTTATAATAAAAAGTTAAATTTTATAATAAAATATTGCATTAAAAATATAAATGTTTTATTAACCTCCACAATTCTTTATTCCATCAATAAATGTCTTTTGTGAACATCATTATTCATTTTTTTAAATAAATAAAAACTGAATTAATATAGTAAAGA
>VYZX01006995.1:1431-19975 GCA_013401335.1 Brachypteracias leptosomus
GTATGGAGCAAAGTCACGGTTAGCAAAATTTCAAAGCAGATGATCTAGCTTTTAATGGATAATGACAGTGAGTTATAACAGAAAATGGAAGGTACCTTCTTGCAGATATATTTTATTGCTTATATTTGGTTTGCAAGGTTTTGGCAGTGAGGCGACAAGAGGGGGGGCTTCTGTGATGAACTGCTAGAAGCTTCCTCTATGTCTGATAGAGCCAATGACAGCTGGCTCCAAGATGGAGCCAATACTGATTGAGGCTGAGCCCAGCAGTGATAGTTGAAACATACCTGGGATACCATATTTAAGAAGNCATCAGTGATAGTTGTAACATACCTGTGATAACATATTTAAGAAGGAGGAAAAAAACCACCACACAATGGCAACTTCAACTGAAAAAAGGAGTGAGAATATGTCAGAAAAACAGCTACACAGACATCAAGGTCTGTGAAGAAGGAGGGGGAGGAGATGGTCCAAGCAGATTCAGAGGTTCCCCTGCAGTCCATAGTGAAGACCATGGTGAGGCAGGCAGTCCTCTTGCAGGCAATGGAGGTTGAATACAAGCCATAAAATATCCACCTACATCCATAGAGGTCACCATGTTGGAGCAGGTGGATGCCTGTGGCTGAAAGACTACACCTTGTAGAGGGGACCAATGCTGGAACAGTTCACAAAGAACGACAGGCCATGGGAAGGACTAACTNGACTATCTTCTGTGGGAGGGACCCCAAGATGGAGGAGGGGAAGAGTGTGAGGATTTTTCTCCCTGCATAGGAAGGAACAGCAAAAACAAAGTGTGATGAACTGACTGCAGCCCCCATTCCCCACCCCGCTGTGCCAGTGGGCAAAGGAGGCAGAGAAACTGGGAGTAAAGTGAAGTGCTGGAAATAGGCAGGGGTAGGGGAAAGGTGGTTTTAAGATTTAATTTTTATTTCTCTTTATCCTACCCTTATCTGATTGGTAATAAATTAAATTCATTTTCCTCAAGTCAAGTCTGTTTTGCCCACAATGGTAACTGGTGAATGATCACTCACTGTCCTTATCTTGACCTATGAGCCTTTCATTATATTCTCTCTCCTCTATCCAGCTGAGGAGGGAGAGTGATAGAGCAACTTCATTCAACCCACATAGTGCTTCATTCTGACCCTGATTCTTTTCTTTGGAGTAAGTAAAACCCCTGGATGTAACAGGCTGAGCATAATCAGGAGCTTTCTATAATATGAAACCTGCTTACCAAGGAACCCTTGATAGACTTTTGAAACCTGCACAATTTTACTATTTACAGAAAGGTCTTTTTGATTTGAAACTTAAGAATGAATTATTTACATCTTATTTATGCCTGCCTATATATTTTAGAATCAATAAAAAGTATGACATCTGAAGCTACACTAAACTGTCAATATTTGGTGCAAGTAAATACCTAAAAGAAAAAAAACTCCAACGTATACGGAATAGAGAGTGTTTACTCAGCAGAATCTAGGCATGTGTTTACGTTATTATCCCTCGATTAGACTTCTTGCATGTTGTATTTAAGTGTTGAATGAGGGCCCAAAAAAATAAATCTGTTTTTCCTTTATGTAGCCCTGGTAATTACATGGAAGCTGTGATGCATCTGTTACTAACCGCTCCTAGAAAGGTAGTGCAGCTGTTCCTCTTAGTGTGAACCTTTTGGGAGGCTGCATGGTAGAAATATTTGGCAAGACTAAAGATTTTCCACTCACAAAGTTATGCCACTGAAGCTACTACATCACAGAGTAAACTTTTGGGAGAAAACAGATGCTGAAAATGTGTTGATATGTTGCATTTTATCATGTGGCCAAAAAGATCTTTAATAAACTTAAAGTTCCTGCCTCAAATTCTAGAATTACAGTGAATTTTTTATTTGCATAGATGAAGTACTTCAGATTAACTGATGTCAGGTTGCTTCTACCAAATGCCAAAGCTGAAACTCTTTAAATAGATCTTATAGACTTTAACAAGCCCTGCAGGCCTCCCAGCTCAGTCAATAAGGATGGAATCTATGATGATATATAGTGAGTTACAGAGCCTAGGCTAGGATAATTACATTTTGAAATCAGACCTTGCCAGAAGAATTCTACAATTGATTACTATTTAACTTTGTTATCTTTCTATATATAAAAGAAGATATCTTACTGGATACACTCAGGAGTTAATATTACTTTCAAAAGTGCACTTTTAAAGGCAGTTTGAGGGTTTTTCAGAAGATGAAGGGTTTTCTCTGTCAAAATAGTTCTGAAACATTCAGCATTTAAGAGATCAGAAAATTTCTTCCAATGGAATTCCGGGACGCTATTTAATGCCTTTGTGTATTACTGTAATCTGCATGGTGTTGGTAACATGCAGAGTTTCTAGAGTGGGAAAAGGATAAATACCAACTGTGTACTGGCCAATTTGCAAGTGGAAACAGAACTAGGAGTGGAATGAAGCATCGGTGCTCATTTGCTTGATGCAGGATTTGATGCAACAGTCACAGAGAGCTTAGGCTGCTATTGTATCTCTCTGTATGACAGACTCACACCTGGCAAGAAAATTTCAAGTTGTCAGTGGTTTTGTGCTTCAAAGCACATTCCTTAAAATCAGGTTTTTAAAAGAAAAAAAAGTTCTTTTAACAATATTCATTCTTATTGATGTTGTTCTTCATGAAAAATGAATTCTTTCTCCTGATCTCTCCCCTAATCTGATGTTGGGAAGATCTGAAGATTCAGATCTCTTGTACAAGCAATACTGAAGCTCCAGCTGTATTCTTAACCTGAGAATTGTTGAGAGTAAATGAATAACTTTGGCCTTGCCAAAAAGTCCACTGAAGATAGTAGAAATTTTTCTACCTGCTCAGATTCAATTTTTTTTTTTTTTTGTACAAACTGTGCAAGTTAAACATCACAGTATTTTCAGAAAATCTGTGTGGCAGAGGTTGGCAATGTACCTATATGACAGATATGTGGTATGCTGAGCCCATGTGTAATATATTCTATAGTGAAATGTAAAGAAAAAGTGGAAACGTGATGTGGGCAATTGTCAAACCCACAGGTTTTTTTTGTCTTCTACAATACTTTATCTGAGCTCTTGATACGTATTCACCATGATGTCATTTTGTACAGGGGAACAGTATGGACTTAGTGAAGTAAATAAATAGCAGGGAGAAAGGAAATATAAGAGCTGCATTGTAAAAAAAAAGAAAACATACAAACAGACAGAGACCTTGTGTGCTATTAAACATTACTTGTACAGCTAAAATTAATTCTAAAAATAGAAATTTCAACCTATAAATTTTTTATACACAAATCTTATAAGCCAGTTTGGATTCACTTGTCGTAAAGGGAACTATGTTTTCTCTTGGAACATCAGAAAGGTTATCATTTTTTGCTGAATAATTATGCAGTTCTAAATGCAATTGGTTGGTTGAAGGAAGTGAGTGGGAGAGAAGTATTAGAAAACACTGAAGCACAATGAGCACAGAAAAGGAAGATTAATTATTTCCTCTCTGAAACTATTTTTATATGTATAATTAGATAAACAAAATGGACATCTGCACTTAAGCTTGCTGTCTTCAGATGCTCTATACTTGCAATTTACTTGGGCAGTTGACAAGCATTAATTGGAAATAATGCTACTTCTTTCAAGAGGCTTTTTTTTTTTTTTTTTTTTTAATTACTTCTNTTTTTTTTTTTAATACAGTCCTAGGTAATACAAATCTTTTCCTTTTTGTGAAAATTCTATCCTAATATGTTCATGTCCACAATCCTTTTCTCCTGAAGAGCCTTCTATTCTTCTAGAAAAGACAGCAGACACTCCTCAACATCACTTGCAATGTGATTTAAGGGCATACATTATGATAACTATTTGATAAAAAAACATAATTGTACATCCAACACTATTTACCCAAGACTGATGTTTCTCCAATTTCTGTAAGTAGATTAAAAATATCTCCCTTTTATTTTATACATACCATGGACCAAGTACGATTTCATCATGTATAAAAAAGATACGATTCAAAGTGTTTTTTCTCTCAGATACATTCTACACAAACAGTTCTTAGGGAGTTATCAGTTCCTCAGAGAACTGGAACCTAGGTGGGGTTATAACAATTGCTGATTCATATGATTATGGAAATGTATAAAATTGTTATCATATAAATAAATTCTGAAGGCGGATATTTGACAGTATGGTGTCTCAAACTGCTGTTTTACATTTAACTACTGTAGTGGGTCTGGCTGAACTGATTTTCCCCATGGCAGCCCTCATGGTGCAGTACTGGGAGCCAGAGGGTGTTGTGACTAGCAGTGCTCACACAGCACCAAGGCACTTTCCAGCATTTCCCTCAGTAGGATGGAGGGGGGGACAGAGAGTGGCAAGATCTGGGAGGGGATACAACCCGGACAGTTGACCCAAATGACCAATAGGATTTTCCATACCATATGACATCAACTCAACTATAAAGGGAGAGGGCAGGAGGAGGACAGGAACACATTCGTCAGGAAGACATTTGTCCTCCAAGCAACCGCTCCGTGTTCTGGAGCCCTGCTGCCCGGGACAGGCCCAACACCACCTGTGGATGGGAAGTAGAGAATAACAGCTCTGTTTGCTTTGCTATGCACACGTGGCCTTGCTTTTTCTTTTTCTGCTGTTTATTAAAACTGCTTTTATCGTAACCCATGGGTTCTTCCCATCTTATTCTCTCCCTGCTTGCCCTGCTGATGGAGATGAGGGGGAGGAGTGACAGAAGGGCTTGGTGGGCTTCTGGCACCCAATCAAGGTAAACCCATCACAATTACATCTATCATGTTTTTCTTTTTTTTCTTTTCATTTTTTTATTAAAAGAAAACCTAATTATGAGATACTGTTATTTGAAAACCATATGTGTTATGGTCTCTTATTATTTACTCTGGCTAAAAAGTTGGCTTTGCTATTTTACTCAGAAAACAGAAAAAAAAACCTCAACAAAACACCAAAGGTATCTGATTGCCCAGCAGAAAATAAAACTCTATACATTAACAATGTCAAAGAACTTAATATATGATCACAGATTTATTTTAATACAAGGTAAATATATGAGAAGACAAGATATCTTGGAAAGCCCTTCCTAGTTCTAGGAAGGTAAGGATGAAGCTGTTAGTAAAGAATGTGTTAAATTACCACTGCATTTAAATGTCTTTTCTCAGTCTTTTGGTTTGCAAAGAGTAGAAAGCTGCTGCTGTCCAGTTTGATGCTATTTTGTGCTCCTCTACTGATATGCAAAGTTTGACATAGCAGAGGTTGTGCTTAATGAAACTACTGAAATTCTTTAGAGATATTACTGCCATTATAGAAAAGGTAAATGCAGTGTATGTGATGTTCTTCAATTTCCAAGAAACATTTTGTGATGCCTTTCATCTGATATTTCTGTCTTAGTTGGAATGTTATTGAATATTAGATAAACAAGATGCTGCATGTAATCAAAACAAGAAAAACTACTGTATTAGTCAAGAGCTCACTGACCTAAAACTCAAATACACGAGGGTTATCTTGACCCCATTCAGTGCTATATTATGACTGTTCCACCCCACTGACTTTCAGTTCTTAATTAAGAATGTGTCTCTTAAATTAGATTATATTGTCTTTGGTGTTCAAATGTGTTTTTCTGTAACAAGTTACGACCAATTTATAGCCATAAAATTACAAATCATATATCATGTTAGTTCATACTTTGTAATTTATACCACAAGCACTGACTTATAAATTAATTGTGAAATTGGGAAGTAATTCCTAATTCCAATGTCTGGAATGGATGTTATACCGCAAAATTCCGTTTGAGGGAATTTGTTCATTCTGTATTGTTCTCATTGAAAAATCAGCTTTTTTTAATAAATCTTGATCTATACTCAGAGTCTTTATGACTGATAGAAAGGAAAATTCCTTCTGTGAAATGACTGAATTTAATATGGGTTTCACTGCTATCACTAGAGACAGAACAGATACCTGCATATTGGTTATGGCCATACCTTTTGTTAAGGGTTCTGACACTTTTTAAATCAACCCTTCTTAGTCAGATGATTACCAATATGTAACAGCCTGAGGCTGTGACTGCCTCAAGCTAGTTTCTTGACATTGTGTAGCCAGTAGATAAAATAAAATAAAAACTGTGGTGATTTATCTTTATCAGTTAATTTCATTTTCCCACTGTCCTTCAGAGCAGTGCCTTAAAACTGTTGTTACCTGTATTTCCCCAAGATAATGTTTTTTTAAATGCATGGGTTTAGGAGACCTGAAGCTTCTTGTAGGTCATCACCTAACAGTTCAGATGCCTAAAGTTATGATATGGAAATCCTGGAGCCAAACTCATTAAATAAAACAAGGGAATTTTTGCCTGTGGTTTTTGTGATCTTGTCTGCCCTAGTTTTGACAGTCATTGTGAAAAGAGAACAAGAACTGCACTAGAAAGAGTGGCAAGAAGAAAATAAGATTTAGTCAAAGATTTAGAGGTAAAATATGTTTGGGACTGGATGATGCAAAAGACTTGGGCTGAGGAACTGCAACTAAGTGGATAAAGATATGTTAAAGTTGTGAAACACAATTAGGAATGGAATGTAGATCTGGGAACTGCTCAGGGAAGAGGAATGAAGAAAACTGCTATGCTGAATATGAGAGGGAATCATGCTTGAGGATCAGGGTTTGAGGAGGGAAATAAGAAAAGTAATATGTATCTGAGAGGCCAGCTCTTCAGGAAGCTAGAGGCAGAACTCACATTTCCTCAGACAATTCTATTGCTGTCCACAAAGATAAAAAAAAGCAGTGACAGTATGGAGTTCTTGATACCTACAGTAGCTGTCATTTTTTCCATTAGTTCAAGTGGCAGATATCCACAAAACATCTTTAAAAGTTCAAACTGATTTATGAATCATGTGGTTGCTAGCATTGGCCCAGAGAGATTAATGTTTGGGTTTTTTCTTGGTTTTTAGGATGCTTTTTTTTTAATCACCCATTAGAAAATGCAGGCTTAAACACAGTGACATGTCACAAACACATTCATGAAAACTTGGGTTGCCAACAGCTACGTATGTTTTCATTCAGCACAAAGATACATATTGATGCATTATATTCTAATTAAATTGATTTTTATTTCCCCTTTTGTCCAAGATTCATGATCTAGTAGTCCATTACTCATAAGAAACTTCAGTTTTCTTCTGCAATTTCAAGCCTCTGTTCGACTCAGCCTTCAGTTTTGCTTAGTTACTGAACGGGAGATAGCAACATGAAAGTAGAATTATAATTCAACATAATGTGATACCAAATGGCAGAGACACACGTCCAGACCTTCAAGGACTGAGAAAATCTTTCATTTCTGTGAAGAATGAAATACAGCTTCTTTATGACACTTTGTACATGAACCTTTTTCCTGCTGTGGGTTACCATGATTGCTAAATGATTATTTTTTCATGGTAATATTGAGGTCCTGCATTTCACAATTCAGCTGTAAGAGAGTTGGCAATGAACTGCACAACAAAGTGAATATTTTATTGTTTAAAACAATCATACTTTTATATGAAAATTTATCAGACAGTATTGGCAGTGGTAATGAAATACTAAAAAAGAATCTTCAGGAGTCTGCTGTGCTTGAACAATTGTTTACTTTGTCCTCCCTTCTGAGTGGGCTGTTGAAATAAATATGTGGTTTTGCTAATTCATTGCAGTAGTTCCTCTTCAGAGAAAAGCTCATCAGTGCTACTAAACAAATTTTCAAACCTCTGCACTATTTCTAAGCACATAATAACTATTGCCATTGCCCACATTTTTCCACTACCACTTTGGGATACTTGAAATATAAATGCACTGAATGAAAACTAATACTTAAAATTTTAGATCCTTCAAAGAAAGGAGCTACATGAATATCAAACATCATTATTAAGCAATAGCAACTGAGTTGCAGGACATTAACACAGTCAGTCATTAATCCCAGCTAAATCCTCTATGTTGAACTTTTTATTATTATTACAATAGAAAGCAAAGAATCAATCCCACAGGTATATTGACTCGTTAGTGGATGATACTACCCTTGTTATATTGCATGCTATAATTACTGTGCACATTAGCTAGTCTGTTCTCACTGTAACACTAGTAATAGCCAGTAAAGGAGGGATAGAAATGCTTCCTAAGTGTTAAATCCAAATATGAGAAACATTTGTAGTCCCCATGCTCTAAGCAAAGCAACATGAAATGAGTCTCTTTTCCCAAAGAGGTACTTCATCTGAATAGCTGTTCCCTGTTAGGAACGTCTGCCTGCCTCACAGCCCTCTCTCCCTGCAAGCAACAGGAATACATTTCCTACTGGGTTTAGAGGCAGAGGAGGCCAGTGTCCTTAACACGGTGCTGTGGGCCACAACCTTTCCAGCAGCAGCTTGAGAAAAGGTGGGCATAAGTGTCACACGCAGCATGTTAGACATCTTGATAGAGAACCACACTTCTATTTCAGAGTTAGTGTTATAAAGCAATAGAGAATAAGGTACAGTAGGCAAGCCCTCATTTTGTGCCAGGGAGATTATTTATTGTTAAAGTATAGGCCCACATAGCAGAAAGAAAGGAAGGAGAGGCAGCTGCAACACAATTGTGTTGAGGGTCATCAGGAACATCTAGAGATCAGAGCACCATGTCTTCACTGCTTTTGTTTTCTATGCTTGCTGCAGCTGAGCTTGTGTACGCTGCAGTCTCACTTGCTATGGAGGCATTTCCCTGATGATGCATTTCTTTAAATCACTTTTCCTTTGTTTTTTCTTACCTCTCCCCCATTACCCTCCTCTCCCCCCCACTCCCTTAAGTTTCACTTGCAATCTATTTATGTCACCTCTGATCTAGGGGAAGAAATGTTCTCAAAGGAGATCTTGAAACAAGTTTGTGCAATCTTCTTACTTTTTTGTCAATATTTAAAAATTAGACAGGCAGAACTCTTCACTATTTCTCATTTTCATGAAAAGATCAATTTGCAGCCATTCTGTGTGTTACAGTGAAAGCAAGATCTTTTGTATTTCTTCTGTCTTTTAAAAAGGGTTTGACAGGACCTGTTTTAGAGTCTATCTCACTGACAGTAGGGTGGGGGTTTTTTCCTGGCAATTTACTTGACCCAAACATAGTTCAACTAAGAAAGGGAATGGTTTTTTCAATGACAGTCCCCTTATTTGCACATTTTTAAACTTCAGCACTGACAGAGGCCCAGGGAGGTTTAGTGAAAACTTCGCACGGTAGGTCGATCACTGGCCAGGGGTCACTGATGCTATCACAAGTCACTGTACTTGCTGCACACATGTAGAGGGTAATTTACCATAAAGGACAGAATTTGGAAACTATTAAAAAAGCAATGCCTTCCACGAACAATTCAGCTGCCTGTATTCAAGTATCTGATTCTTATCATTAAATGCTTGTCTTTTGCCAAATAAACTGAGGCTCCTGTATGAATTTGTGCCATAACGTAAGTATATTTCGGCAGGAGTAGTTTTACATCTAGGAAAAAACTTCGTGGTCTGTTTTGAAAAATTTAAATTATTCTGTGTAGCATAATTGTAAATGTAGTTGTATAATGTTCTTCCTTGATAACCAAGTATCTTTATAGGTTTTAGGTGTATATTTGTGTTAGATATCAAAGAATCATAACATTAATTCCAATAAACTTTATTACTTTTTGAGTGACAAGTAAGGCAAAATTAATTGTTTAAAGTCTACCCAAAATTCAATGGCATATATCACAGAATATGATGATTTATTATGAGCTTGTTGACTATAATAATTGGTGTGTTTTCTGCTGAGATGATTATTGATTTTTCAAGATTGTTCTCAGGAGTCTCACTGAAAGTCTTTCAAGGCCAGTGGTGTCAACGGTGATGGGCTACAATGAGTTTCAATTCAATGTATTCCTTTGCTTAACTCCCTTGGTACTTTACACTTGAAAAGATATGACAGATCTTCTGGCAACATTTATGTGAATATAAGATATATTAAATAATATGTAACATTTCAAACCTCCTTCGAGCAGTTTCCATGGAGACCAAAGGCATCCACTGGAAATTAAAATACAGAGGAACCCAACTTATGGGGTGGAAATATTTGATACAAGGTTTTGAAATCTTGTTTCAGGAGGTTGAAATTCATATGCTTGGTTAATTGGGGCAATATTAATTCTGTATGCATGATCTTGTGAAAAATTTAGGAAGCAAATTAAACACTTTAAAAGGAATAAAATATTTTTTAAAGCTATGTGCTAGAAAGATTAAATTCACCCCTTTGCTGAACAATGAGCAAATAACCAGTCTCAATGCAGAGACTTCTGTAAAAACCTGGAGGGAACGAGATCCAATTTTCACAGGCAGCTCAGACAATATGGGACTGAAGCACCATCCCGCAGCTGCACAAACCCCAGCTGAGGCATGTGTAATGGCAGCTCCCTGCCAGTGAGCCCTGTCTGCTGTGTGTAGATGTATAAGCTCTTTCTTTTGGTCCTTCTTCCATTCTGGCTACTTTATACCTGTAACAGAGGAATGCTTTCTTCGTGACAGGCAATTCTATTTCAGTTCTATACTGCCACAACTTAAAGCATACCCAAGTGATGCCCTGGAAATCCAGGCATGGATGATTTTGCACTGAAATGAACATGTCTTAATAGAAAAATAACCAAATAACCAAACAAAAAACCCCATTGCCTGACACACATGAAATAATGGTACTAACTATTGTGGTTAATACACTTTAGGCCCAGGGTTCTTTGTTTAAAATGAATATATTGTGCTTAGACTGCTGTGCAGAGAATTGCCTTAAAGTGGGACATAGCTCTCAGGAGCAGATTTTCACTTTGTTGGTCAGCTTCTGAAGATTGAAATGCTCAGTCTAATCTCTGATATAAAGTCTGTGTTTGTATTATTTTAAGTCACATTTAGCTGTCAGAAATTGTGTCTCCAGAAGTGGAGCTGCTTATGTCAATATCAAAATACTTCCAAATTGTTTTGCTTAACAAATGTAAGATTGCCCAAAAGATGTGGTGAAAGAACCTTAAGAACAAGGAAAAAAAGAAGGAACAATAATAAAATTGTTCTTCTGCTGTGGAATAAGAGTTTACATGGGAGGGAGAGAAATCCATCTTCTATTTTCTTGTCAAGATCAATAGCTGTAACAAGAATGATGTCTAATGACTGGTTCACAGTGGAAATATTGTGTAGTCACCAGCGTGTGATACTATGGTCAGGAGATCAAATAAGGGCAAAGTGATAGTGCTAATTATAGTAATTTCTTTCATTCTTTGAGAGATTGCTGCAAAAGGAAAAAAATGTTAATTAAACATAAAAACAGATGACAAAGAGACCTTTGCAAAGGTCAACATTAGAAAAATCTTAGCTCTGAATCATCTAAGTGGATCAGACACATGTAATTTATCTAAGAGAATTAAAAAACGAAAAAAAAAGTCCACTTGACAGACAATGAACAACATTGCTAAAAGGAAGCAAACAGTACTAATAGAGAGAGATGAAAGATCGCTCAGTTTGGTCTCTAATTACTGGCTTATTAAATTCTAGACTGATTCAGAAAGCTGATGTGTGTGTAGAAACTGTTTTATGGCTGTATAATATTGACAACATCAACACTAGGAGAGAAAACATATTTGGCTCTTTCACCTTCTTCAAGTTGCTCTTTAGATTATAAAAGCCTAAACTCATTTAAAGAGTTCCAGATCAAAGCAGCTATAGCCTACTTTGGCCAAAGCCCAGTTTTATTTGTCTTCTTCAGTCCACATAAACCATCATTCTTCTTAGCATATCTTTATGAAAGATATGTGCTTCCTTCTGAATGGAACTATTAAAAAACGTTAGGAATTTAAGTGGTTTTTTGCAATATCTTCCATCCCTAAAGCACTAAATGATTGCTGCTTACTGCTAGGAAAACACAGCCTATTCAATGGCACTAATGTTGTGAACTCCATTAATTTATTTTTTTTAACTGCATAGCAGTAAATAGAAATTCTTAGAGAGTTAAAAAAATATATCTCCTGAGGGATATCCAGAAGAAGAAAAAGAAATCTTGTTTTGTCAGTGTAATTCTGAGACTTTAAGAAATTCACAGAGCCTTCAGGTTACATTTGTATATTTTCAAGCTTTTTAGCATTGTTATGAAGACTGGAAACTCATACCTCTTCAACTTGATTTTATTTTAAAGAAATGAGAGCTGAGATATGTAATAATTTGTCCGCAGATGCCACTAGAGGCCATAAGGAAAAAGTAGATGAATATCGCTAAAGTTTTGATAAAGTTATTGGTGTTAGCAACACTGCCTTGATATATTTTATGAAACCAAAATGTATTACTAGGAGCTTCAGCAGGATGCGTGCAAGTGCAACTGGCTGCCATTTTTCTCTCTTAAGGATGCTTTATTTCCTTTTCAGTACAGTATAAAAACATGGTTGCATAACAATATCTGTATGTTTCACTGCAAACAGAAGATAAGCAGCATCTTGTTCCTTCATAATCATAAGGAGTTCTTGTTTGTAGCGGCTACACGTCTTAATGAAGAAATGAGCTTTCTCCTCCAAGAAACTTCTCATGTCCATGAAGCAATCCCTGATTTTTAAAGAAATGGCAAGCCATGAAAGTGTTGGCCAGATATTGTAAATAAACAAATATTCCAGATATGTCTGATTTTCTCTAACATTCTAGATGTCTAATCAATTACAGGAGAGGGCAGCACAAGGAGGATCTCTGATGCTTTTTATAGTGTGCATGGACTTTCTGTTCAAATGATAATTAGCAATTAATACTGGAAAAGGAGATCTCATTTGTGTTATTCATATCTACCCCTAGAAAGAATTTATTTTAATATTTTTTACATGGTGCTAGTAGTCAGGCAGAACCATCTGACATTGATTATGCTGTTAAGACGGTGGTTTTGAAAATCAAATGACATCTAACACGAGCTTCTTTTATCTTGACATTGGCTCTGGAAAAACAACTGTCTCAGTATCAAACTTTTGTGACTGAATTTGGTCATCCCTTCATCAACAGTTTTTTATATGTATAAAAGAAATAAAATTATGTTATCTGGGAATAATAGGAAAGAACAATACATTTTTTTCTGATGTATGTTTGTTAAGTAACATGTAGTTTAAGGTGACATGAAGGGTATATTGTTTTTCTCTTCATCACAGCTAGAATATTAGAGGAAACAGCAGTAGAAGAGGAAGAAATACGGGGGAATTTTTTGGTTTTGTTTTTAAGTAAGAGGCAATTATAGAACTTGGATGTTTATCAGGAAAAAAAAATAAATCTACATCTTATTCCTTTTATTTGGGAATAAACAAGTCCAATCCTGCTGTAACCTAACATATATGGGCAGTCCACAGGGCACTTTGCAGACATTTGAACTCTTCTATATAGAATAATTCATAGTATCTGGACCTTAGACTTCTGCGTTTCTCTTGATATTGAATACAAGTTTTCAACATGAACTTTAAGATTTATGTAACTAAATAGTATTTTTTTCACTCCTTTATTGTAATACATAGTATAACTTTCTAGTCTCTAGTGTGATAGCTGTTTTTTAGCATAGACCTATATTTCCAAAATATGCCTAAAAAAGAATATGTCTTACCTCTATTTAGCCAATGTATGGG
The DNA here is from genome assembly GCA_013401335.1 of Brachypteracias leptosomus. Taxonomy (NCBI): domain Eukaryota; kingdom Metazoa; phylum Chordata; class Aves; order Coraciiformes; family Brachypteraciidae; genus Brachypteracias; species Brachypteracias leptosomus. The sequence continues at coordinate 15,062 of VYZX01006995.1, forward strand.
CAGCAAGGAAAGGATTATACAAATATCAAAAGAAGAACTTGTTCTAGTCTAACAAAACATTTTTTGGAACAGATCCTCCTGGAGGATATGCTAAGGCACATGGAAGACAGGGAGGTAACCCTAGGGAGTCAGCATGGCTTTACTAGGGGCAAGTCCTGCCTGACCAACCTAGTGGCCTTCTACAATGAAGTGACTGCATCAGTCAACAAGGGCAGACCTATGGATGTCATCTATTTGGACTTCTGCAAGGCCTTTGACACAGTCCCCCACAACATCCTTGTCTCTAAGTTGGAGAATTATGGGTTTGATGAGTGGACTGTTCAGTGGATAANAATAGCATAATAAAATGGAATATATATGTACAAATATATGCAAAACCAGTATCGAACAAACCTCCCCCTGATAGCAGTTACATCACCAGCACCACTGAAGCTGTGGAGGAGGCACTGCCAAAGTCCCAGACTGGTCTCAGCAACTGACGGGAACTGAGTTCAGGAAAACACGAATTGGGATTAAAGGCAGAATGGATGGAGTCATCCTTGGATACCAGCCCTTGACTAGAAGGGCAAAGAAGGCACGAGAAGGACTGAAAGAACAAGAAGAAAGGGCAAGGCCAAGAAGGAAGAGACAAAACACTTGTGATCCCTCAGCTTTATACTGAATATGACGTATATGGGCTGGAATACCTCGTTGATCAGTTTAGGGTCACATGTCCTGGCCACTCCTCCCCCGCAGGTGCGGCCTTTCACTTTCTGCACCCCCTAATGTGTACCCTAATGTGGTACACAAGATCTAGCAGTGACCTTGGTCTGCACACCAATCCTTGGTAGTAACTCTAAACATCAAACGTTAGCAGTGCCAGGAGCAGACGTTGTCTGCAAAAATATGCTGCTAATTTCAGAAAATGCAGTTGGTTAGCAGAGGCTCAGATGAAAAGTAAAATCACTGAACAGAATTGGTTTGATTCTAGCTCAAACCAGGCCACAACTTTATTCAGAACAACTTTTCTTACACTGAAAGATAAATGGTTGCACATGACAATATTTGAGATAGTTTACATTTTTAGTGGAATAGTTTTGTGTCAAGAAATACTGCTCTGTTGGATTTGAAGGATGTTGTAGGAGCGTGTTTGTTTTGACATGATACAGAAATAAAGTATATTAATTTCAAATGTATTGAGCTTGGAATACCTTACAGTATTTAAACCACTGTTTCCAAGTCATGAGGCTGGGATACTGCTGTTGCACATAACAAACCCTTTCTATCTGGGGACAAAGTTGATGTTAAAATGTCAGTATTTTCTGCAGATACTAGTTAGATAGTCAACCAATTCTACTCAATGTAAAATCCAGACCATTTCCATTTCCACTAGTAAAGTCTCCCAGGAAATTGGTCTCACTTTCACTGCTTTATGCATAAGAGACTTTTCTTTGTAAACTAATAGTGAAGAAGCTGTGCTTATCCTTACCCCTCCATATCACCTGTGGGTGGTATTTTTATGATATTAACCCATCATATATGCTTTCCAGAAAGGGAACTGATAGAAGATTCTGACCCCAGCCAGCAGACTTTCTTATGTTGTCAAAGGGGAGCGAAGAGCTGATTCAGGCTGTGAAATTCTTCCATTCTTTAAATATGTGTCTTATTCTTAAGAGCATAACATATTTTTTTTGTTTCAAGAGAAACAGGGAGAACCTCCCAGATGAGGGATGTGAAACTAATACTGTTCTTCCCCTAAACCTGCACACATGTGTTGTTTTGAGCTCTATTATGATAAGCATTGTGATGATGACCATATAATTAATGCATCTTCTTGCCATGAAAAAAGAAAGAAATGTGAGTGAAACAAACCTGAGGGTACAACACAAGAATGAATGAAGATGGCTGCAATTAAACACTCATATAACAGAAGCAGGTCTTTTTTTTACTTGGGTTGACATGTCCATAAGGTTACTGGACAACCCATGATGCTATTCAGCCTGGTCACTTGTGTTTCGTTTCAATGTTGGTTGTATGTTTGTATTGGGAAGGTAGGAGTCTTTAGAGGAGACAGACAAATAATAATGATTCTCTAGATTTTTGTTTTGTCATGCGCTGAAGGATTTTCATAGGAGAACATAAAATGAAGTCCTTCAAGTGAAGGACTTTGAAAATTAGGGTATAATTTTGTGTTTGGTGGTGTCAAAGAGAAGCCAGTAATGGTGAGCCTGAAAGAGAAGATTGTATTATACTGGAGGCAGGCTAAGCAGTTTATCTTGTCAAAATCCTTTTAAGTGCTTCTGAAAAAGAGTTAAAATTCATTAAAACCTAAGAGGAAGACAGGATCAAGGCATGAACAAAAAAGGTGGATATCTTTTTAAATGTGTAAGGGACTTAAATTTTCTGACATTTGTAAGAGTTGAGATGATGTGTTTATACATCTTAAGGAGGGAGTGGAAGATGGAGAACTAAATCATACCAATTCATACCAATAGACAATCTAATGTTCAGTTTTCCTAACAAGTACCAATCCAGCACATACGCAAACACATATTTTTCTATCGCATATATCCGTCCTACGTATAGCATTTGTCTCTTTCAGTCTCATTTCATGTTCTTTCCCTTTGAAATACACTATTCCTACAGTAACTAATGTCATCGCTTCAGGCAGCAATAGGTTGCCCTGTGACAAGCACACTAAGTTTTAAATATATAAAGTGAATTGTGAACTTAGCATTAAGCTAAAGAGGGAAGTGTTTTAGTGATACTTCTCATGTTAATGAAGCATTTCAATATTGAAAAAAGACCTTCACGTAAAAGGGCAATATAACTCTGTATATTGTAAAAAATGTTCTGAGAAGCTATGACCATCATGCTGGTGCCTTCCAAGGCTTTTTAATAAACTGAGAATCTAATCAAGGCTTTGAGAGTAGTCCTTAGTGAAAACAGACTCTAAACAAAAATTAGTCATTTTGTTCCTTTATGGATATTCAGTCCTTCATCTTAGCAAAATGTTGGGAAAGTGCTAGATTTCTCTGTTTTTTAAAAGAATGCATGACTCAGGAATAATCCTGCTACAAATTTTAAGACTCTGAAAATTATGAAATTGTGTTCTAGGTCATTGTTGAAATATCACCATGATTGCAAAAACAATAGAAAATTGTTCACTGGCAAATGAGCTCTAAAGAAAAATATTTGCAATTAGAGAAAGGAGACTTAGAAATTGTTATTTAATTAATTTGTAAGGTTTTATAAAGGACCTACTAGAAAATTTTAGAGTTTCCACCTGAAAGTGTTGCTAGTTAAACATATGCTTGTGCTCTCTTAAGCTTTAAAGGTCAGGTCAATTTTAAAAATTTTGTAATTTAAGCTTATTTTGTGCTTGAAATGCACCTTCAGGAAGATAGTTATAGTTAAAAAATATATAACACATATCTCACAACAGTGTAATTTCCTATTGTAGAACATGAGGGGATTCAGTTTCTGAGATGAAAAAAAATTTTAATTTTAATAATTAATACCTATAAGAAGTGTATCTAATACACTGTTAGAGTCAACTTTCTAGAAAAACTGATAATCAGATAAATTTCAATAATCTAATCAATAAACTAATTTAGCTTAGATTCTATTTTTTTTCTGCTCAGTTTCAAGAACTAAAATGAATGGTCCTTTTATTTTAACTTCTTTTTGTAAGAAAATGAAGATCATTTGATTGTTTCCTTGGCTTCACAAGTCAGACAGAGAGACTTCTTAAAAGTAATTAAGTTCCTAAAGAATTTGTGGAAAATAAATAGTAACACAGAACTCATTTTCTCACAAAGGAAGATATTTCAATGCAGGTGTCAATCAGGACATAGATAATCAGAGGAACCACAGGTAGCTGACGCTATAGATGTTAGAAAGGAAATTTAGCATGTCGTGGTGGAACTTTATGGAACACAAATTCACACTGAATTTGGCTTAATTAACTTCATGGTTTTCTAAAACTTTCCCTTGTTTCTAAAGCAGTGAACCAAACAAACCCAGATGTAGGACTAGCATTCAAGCCAAAGGTTAACTACCTGGCTTGCTATGACATTGTTAGACAAAAATGTAAAATTACCAAACACTCTGGATTCAACTAAGAGAACTGTGATTTTTTCTATTGTTTTGGGTTGGGTTTTTTTTTCAGTTGTAGTGCAGTAAAAAATTAATATTCAAAGGACCTCATTCTTTCCCATTTGATTAAAAGTGCTACACTTCTGTATTGCTGCTTGAAGTAATTGGCCCCTTTCTCTTATTCTCTTTCATCTAGAAGGAGCAACAATTTCCTTCGGCCTCACCAAAGTGACTTAAGATACAGCCTCCAGCCTTAGGCTCTTGGGAGTCCCTAGTTGAAGCCAAAACACAACTAATGTCTCCTTCATTTGCGCTTGAGGTGATCTGACTCATTTAGCTTCCTGACTTTCTCCTCATGTCCTAAGGGAAAGTAATTTCTTGGTTATTGCTCTAAAACTGGCTTTTTCTCTTCCTTCCCCACTCTTCTCTCAAATAATATCCCAGCAATAAAACTTCCAAGGAACTTTGCTACATCCTGATTTTAGGCTGTGGTTTGCTGTCCTGCAGACTAACATACCTTCTACAGATTTACACAGTTATGTCTAAACCATAGAAAACTTTCAGCTACTTCCTGCTTTCTTATTTTCAAGTGTAGCACAATTGGTCTTCCTTTCTTCCTACCTCTCTGCTTATTCTTTTTCTTCTCTGCAAAAAGTACAATTTGTGTGCTACATGAAAGGCTCTATTTTGAGTTTGGTCTTAGAGACCTTAAAAGTCTTTCAGTTCAGGTGCCCTGGGTTTACTGGGGTCGGAAATTTACCTTTGGGATCCAGAACTATCCAAAAGTTTTTCTTTTCCAATTGTTTTCACTGTCCCTCAAGCTTACTCTCTGCCAGT
>VYZX01006996.1:711-16254 GCA_013401335.1 Brachypteracias leptosomus
CTTTCTTCTCCCCACTATTATTCAAGGTGTGCGTTACTACACATTGCACTTGAGGATCTGTGGGAGAAATATCATCACAGTCAATACTACGAGAAATACTCCCAAAAAACATAGATACATGATAGAATGCCTGCAGGCTCCACACTATCCAATATTCATCAGTGTTGTCTTCATCAACAAGCAGTGTGACACACTTACAAATTGAAACAGTGGCACTGAGGACCCAAGACCTGCAGGTTTAGTAGGGTTACTTCAGACAGACTCTAGCCCAGTCTCATGCACTGGACACCCTTCAGCAGCTGTAACATGTCACATGAGGTTTCAGTTAAACAGAAAGGAATATAGCTTGTGTGCTTAAATATCTCCATGGGACGTGAACTAAACCAAATTTTCACATCTATATTGCTGCTCCACATGAAAACGTTAATGTTCCTTAACATTGCCCAGTTCTGTAAAGGCAAGCTGATGAACCTTCTTGGATAATGTGCCCGTCATTAGGACAGGATGCAGGTAGCGTTATGACTGTGAAAGTGACCACAGCAGTAGCATTTCCTTGATACACTCTTTCATAGGTGACAGAGAACCTTGCATTTCACTGCCTGAAATGGACATTTCTACCATGAATGTCTCTATTTGCTTCCTAGACTGCTGCAAAAAACAATAGCCTGTGGCACTGAATTTCAGAGTTGGGAGTGTTGGGTAAAATCATGACACTGTTTTTTTTAAACTTATGCAGTGATGATTTCATCTAAAGCTTCCTGAATAGGAAACAGTCAACAATCATTTTTACATGCCTTCTCATCATTGTTCCCTGTTAGCTGTCTATCTTTCAATTTAAAAGATCCTGGCCTTTCAGTAGTTTTTTCTTGTACAGAAGCCAATCCATAATACTGATTTATCTGTGACATCCTTCAGTAAACCCTTTTTTGTTCTGTATCCTTCTTAAATTAGAGAGATCAGGCCTGCCCTAAACACTGAAGATGTGTAAAGACTTATGTTTCCTAGTTTATCTTCTACTAGTTCTGTACGAATTCCTAAAATATGATATGCTTCATTGACTGCAAATACTCATTCAGTCTATGCTTTCACTGAGCTGTTTGTTATAAACCCTGAACCTCCTTACTGAATAGTAGCAACTGTTTCAGATCTCCCTACTGTATACATAAGGTTAGAATTGTTTTTCTACATAGTCAGGTTTTTATATTTATTAAAGTTGAACTTTATCAGCCGTTTATCAGCCAGATATTCTGTTTTCTGTAACAAAATGTTTGATAATCGTTTGGAGTTTTCAGTATCGTGAAGGGCTAGTATCAATAACTTCATCCATTGTTTATGCCACCTTGATCTTCAAAGTCAGAACCTGACTTGAGCCTTACTCAAAGAATATATTGTATAAATATGTGTTTCCAATGATGGTTCAGTGAACTTTGTGCTAATTATTTCCACTGTTATTTTATCCTTTTTCTAAAAAAACAGTTTGTTAATGTTACATGTATCATCTTTCTAGACATCCTCTAGTTAGAATGTGATGGGATAGTGAGAATACTCTCTTAATATTCTTTCTCTAGAACAGCTCTTTCTTTATAATTTATAATCACATTTTCTCCTTTCAAGATAAACATTGCCAATATTCTTGCCTTTTGTTCAGAGTTTTTTTTTTCTCAAACAATTTCTGGCACAGAAAGGAAATGACAAGCTCAGCCACTTTTACTGCATTCTGTCATTGTTATTGCTTCCAGACGAACTTCTTCTGAGTGAGAAATTAGAAGGGCAGATTCACAGTAATAGCTGCACAAATCAGAGACCTTCAGTTCTGACAGTTCTAGAGGCTGAACTTAATGCACATTGAACTACATCATTAAATGCAGTAAATGGGCACGTCTCCATTGAAAGCAAAGGAGAGATGTATCTGACACTGTAAGACTGTCTGACTCATATTGATGACATGTAAGATGTCACAGGACTCAGCTAGAAAATAGCTTATATTGAATATACTTGAGAGAATATGGTAATTGTAACTAAAAATGTAAATTCATTTTAAAATAGTTTCCGAAAATGTCAATTTCCAGTCGGTTGTAAGGTAGTTGTCAACTCTGAATTATAAAGTAGTATGAAATGGAAACAAACTATCATAGATACATTTTTCTTTTATATGGGCACTAGCTATATGGAATGTCAAAGTGTGTGGATTGAGGTTTGCTCCTGAGAAAGGATATAATGCTAATAATCCAGGGCATCATGACAGCTTGGTTCTCAAAGTGTTCAGAAAACTCTTGATGAATCTCTGTGAGTATCAATCACTCTACCAGTTAAATGTGCAACAACAAGAGGTAGCTGTTCATACTCCACAAAATAATTAGGTATTGTAGTTTAAATCACTCTGACTATAAGCATCATATAGAGTAGAAAGAGGTTACATTAATTTATCAAACAGTTAATCTGCCAACAAAAAAGAATATGGGTAAATCTCATTCCTAATTTGAGGAGCTTTTTTGTTTGGCTATGTCTCATGTAATAGACATGACCTTGCAACAATGCCCTTTGGTGCCATTGGTCTAACATCCTGTTGAGCCTGTGGCAGGACAGCATAAGGAACAAACATCTGATGTTGTCACCAATACATTCTAGACAGAAGAAAGTAGCTGTAGTCACATGTACTTAGCTTCCTTTATAAATGGGAGTCTCTTCTGATGGTACATAGGTAGGTAGGTAGGTTCACAATGTTAAGAGGGTAAGGAAGAGCTATGAGTCTATGGCTGCTGACAACTAGCTACTAAGCAAGATTGCATTTGTCTGTTTCCAGTGGCTCCTGTGATCGAATTTTATGTATTTATTTCTGTTATTTCTCACTGCTTGTCTGCATTATTCTGATGCTGATGTACCCATGTTCTCTTTATGCTCATGATGTACTAATTTACATTGTAGTTGACGTGTTTATTTCTATTGGGTGTCTGATATTCTCTCCTATTTTGCTGCAAATTTGCATTGTTATTTTCTGAAATTTCTCTCTACCTGTATGACATTGTCTTGGTAGATTTACCCTGACAATACAATTTTCTTGAGCCTTTAAATAAATAAATTCCAATGTTTCTTTTGTTACTATTGCACTTTATTACATGCCTCTGTTTCAGGTAATGCATGTTGGTGGACTGTAGGGAAAAATTCTTTTACCTATTGTACATACCTTTTAAATTCTTATAGAAGGTTACCATGTCCTCTTTTTGATGTCATTTGATTGAATTATTTAGTTCTTCTGATATTTCCTCATGAGTCATCCTTCCCATTGCCTTAATGATTTTTATTGCTCATATCCCAAATCCTTCTCAGATCTGGGTGCAGTTTTACTTGCAGTGCAGAGAAATGTTTATCTTTCAACTTTTTATACTATGCAGTTTAATTACTTTAGTCTTTTCTTTTTTTTCCCCCAGTGTATTACATAACACCTTCATCTTCCATAAATTTGGGAATTAAGTCCTTCCAAATACTTCCCTCTCCATTAAAAGTCTATATTCCTTTTTTTATTTCCCTGTAATATATGAAGTAATCTTTTTTAGGCTGAGCTTCCTCCCTCTGACCCTTTTTGATTTATCTCTTTGGCCTTCTTGTCGTTTGTAGCACCTCACATTAAATGGAGCCGGAACATTTTAATTAATGTGCTGTTTACTGCTTCATCCAATTCAGTAATAAAAAAATGATGGTTAAGATATTAAGACTATTCTTGACAAAGGGCAAATGTATTTTAATACTAATGTGAAAGAGTGAAGCTCAGGAAAATGACTACACAGCAGGAATACATTTTAGCTGAGAAAAGTAAAGTGTCTTACCAAGAAAGGCTGTGAGTCTTTGTCTCTTTGTATATAGAGTGATGAAAACAAACAGAAAATGCAGGACCTGTTGGAAATATAAATCAGAGTTAGAGTGATGTCATACACTATGACCTCTTTTATCTCACATAAATGCAAGCTGAAGTAAAGAACATAATGAACAGTGCAAAAGTGAAATATTTATAGCAGTTACTTGGAAGCCTTGCAGTAGTGTCAGGATAGTGGTACAAAGCATTAAGCAGTGTTACTTGTCAGCTTGGAGATATCTGGATGTCCACGCAGCATTGCTACTAGATTTCCCAGTAACTAAATTTCAGTACCCATCATAGCAATATCAGAGCTTATTTCCCTTTTTTTCTTTTATCACCATTATGAATTTCTTTTTCTCTGTTATCATCAAGCTTTTCGGTTTTGTGTCAGAATAAATCATTCTATTTCCCAGCCTCTGTGATCTGGGCATAAATCAAGTCATCACTTCTGCTCTCCCTTCTGCCTTTCTAAACCAATTTTTTTTTCATATCCACTAATATAAATCAAACTTTTTTCCACTCTCTTTTGTATGGCAATATTGCATTATGAAAAAATACAAAGTTTTGGATTTGGTTGGGTTTGGTAGCATTAAGCTAAGGACTTAAAAATTGAGAAGGAAAAAGGAAAAAACCCATGGTGGTGTCCCAGCTTCTTCCTGGTTTGGGAATAATTATTAAAAGCTCAGTTACCTTTTTGCCACATTTGTTATGCCTCTGTTGACAACTGAAATACAAATGTTGTCCTTGTGGATAATAAACCAACAGCAAAATGACTTCACTAAACTTAAATCAAGTTGTGCTCAGGAAAACTGGAGAGTGTGCCAACTTTCCCCCAGGTATTAGGCTTTCACCACATGCAAACATATGTATTATGTATACATATAGAGAGGTATATGGATTTATATATACTAAATAATAGTATATACATCTCATATTAGAGATGCATACATATAGACATACACACATGTACTTACATCATATATAGACTAAAATCTTCCCCATCTTGAGGACAATCTTTTTTTAATAGTGGGACTTTGGGCTACATGCTTGGTTGACATAAATTGCTTTGGCTTCATCTTTGATCTGATGCCTTCAGAAAAGAGGTTGAGTGACTGAACAGCACTGGTCAGCAGATAATGCATGACACTGATGTATTCCCTAACTGTTCTACATGAAAAGGATTAACCTCCATGAACAACATCAGAGACACTAACATCTGCTGGCTTAAAACCAGGTTAGATAGGCAAAATACCCTTAAACTATACACACATACCAATGGCTTCTGTATGATTTTTTTATTTCTTTGAAGTTCAGAGCAGTCACAGAGTTCATGAAACTAGTCACACCAATTTTAAATGAGCTTTTTTTCTTGGAGCAGAAAAAAAGGACACAAACAAAAAAAGATACACCAGAATACAGTTCCCTACTCGTATACTGTAGCACTGAAACAAACACATTTTATAAAATGAAAGCCATTCTAAAGAATTCCCTTGAGGACGTAACAGCCACACAAGGCAGCTATTACTTGTACTCACAATTGCATCAATCTTTGATCTTTATTGTTACAGTATTATTTCTATTCTGGTGCTATAAAAATGTTCCTTGTGGATTTTCCTTAAATAATAAATGTGCCTACCCTAAAACTGCTTGGAAAAAGAGATAGTCGCAGATCAGTGCTGCAAATAAAAACTAAGGAGCCCCTTTATTTAATTTCATCCAGAAATGACTGTGAGATTGCTATCTTGAGAGAGGAACAAAAATTAAGTTTTCACAGTTTCCTTTTTCTACAACAATCTGTACCATGCAGAAGAAAATTTATGTCATTTCCTGTTCTTACTACAGCTTTCATCTTGAGAATTGGGACTGCAATAGAGTTTTAATTTCCAAATACATCATATAAAATATCAGTAGCCTGTAGTTTTTGGAATTTCTATTGAGCTGTCTTTTATGTTTTGATAATTAATTTACCTAAAGCTTATTGGACATTGTAAATGAGAGTAAAATTTCACTCTCCTCCAGTGTGATGGAGTTAAAAATCAGAAAAAAGGTAAAACTCATGAGTTGAGATAAAGACAGTTCAGTAAGACAGAAAAGGAAGGGAAAATAATGATAAAAGAATATACAAAACAAGTGATGTAACTCCTCACCACTTGCTGATCTATGCCCAGCCAGTCCCCAAGCAGCGGGCTGCAACCCCCCAGCCAACTGCCCACAGTTTTATTGCTCATCATGACGTCATATGCATGGAATATCCTTTTGGCCAGTTTAGGTCAGTTGTCCCGGCTGTGCCTCCTCACTGGCAGAGAAGCTGAAAAGTCCTTGATTTAGTGTAAGCACTTCTCAGCAACAACTAAAATATCAGTGTGTTACATTATTCTCATCCTAAATCCAAAATAAAGCACCATAAAAGCTACAAGGAAGAAAATTAACTCTATCCCAGCAAAAAACAAGACAACTGCAGAAAGAGAGAAGAGTTTTCCTCTTTGGATTACATAAAAACTAGGGTAAAAACATTCAGAATATTAACAAAAATGCATCAACCGTATATCAACGAAGATCAACAAAAAATATCTACCATAATGCAGGAGAAGAGGAAATTCCTACTGTCCACACTGCTTACAGCCTACTGCCAAGTAGACACAGAAATGATTAAACCTGACTTCTTTATAAAATATTACATTAAGGTGAAGGCTTAATTTCATATTAATTGTAGGAAATACAAAACCAAAATCATATGCATGCAAAAAGTATATTTTCATACCTTTCTGCTTTTACATACCTTTCCTATTGTTTCTATAGATTGCTTTGCATTTGCAAATGTTTTGCAAGCCAGAAATTACTTTTGTTAATCTACATGAACTTAATGATACTAGGAGAACTGTGTATTAACTTGCTACTTCTGTGTTCACTATTCCCTGGATTGTGTAATGTACAAAGAAAAAAATGCTGGTTAGGAAAAGGAAAAAGTGATGGTCTGGGAATTCAGCCTGGGAATTTTCCATGTTAAAAGTAACATGAGAAAAAATATGAATTTGAAGACACCAATATAGACCTGATTGTAACATTTCCCCTCTCCTCCCATGTGTTTGGAATATAAACAAAAATAATCACTTTATACATTCACTCTACTACTGGATATATGGGTAGCATGGAATGCCATAGGAACTCTGCTGCAAGCACTTACAAAGCTGCTTATTGCATGAAAGTTCTTAGCAGTATGCAATCTTAGACATGAAATACCTTCAACTGCATAATCAACAAAACTCTGATGTGAACTCAGAACAAGGTTTTGGATTCATTGGCCTCCATTGCGCTTCAACTGGAAATTCCTGGACAAAGATATGGGAACAAATCAGGCACATTTCACATTCACATTATTTCACCAGAGTCACTTGATTCAATAATGTTATTTACTCCATTGACAGGAACATCAAATAGCTTGGTGATCCCTGAGGAACACCATTTGTGACCAGCCACCAGCTAGATTTAACTCCATTCACCATCACTCTTTGGGCCCAGCCCTCCAGCCAGTGTTTTACCTGGTAGAGTGTACAACCTTCCAAGCCATGAGCAGCCAGATTTTTCATAAGAATGCTGCAGGAAACCGTGTCAAAGGCTTTGCTGAACTCTAGGTAGACAACATCTGCAGCCTTTCCCTCATCCACTAGGTAGGTCATCTTGTCATATAAGGGTATCAGGTTCATCAAGCAGGACCTGCCCTTCATGAACCCATGCTGACTGGGCCTGATCATCTGGTTGTCCTCTATATGATGCATGATGGCACTCAAGATGATCTGCTCCATAACCTTCCCTGGCACCAAAGTCAGACTAACAGGTTTGTAGTTCCCCAGATCCTCCTTTTGGGCCTTCTTATAAATTGGCGTCACATTTGCTAACCTCCAATCCACTGGAACCTCCCCGGTTAGCCAGGACTTCTGATAAATGATGGAAAGTGGCTTAGTGAGCAGATCCTGCTGAGGTCTCTTCTAAGGCACATGGGAAATGAGGAGGTGATTGGTGGCAACCAGCATAGCTTCATCAAGGGTAAATCATGCCTGATGACTTTGGTGTCCATTTAAGATGGAATTACAGCATTGGTGGATAAGGGAAGAGCAATCAATGTCATCTACTTGGACTTGTGCAAAGCATTTGACACTGTCCCACACGACATCCTGGTCTCTAAATTAGACAGACATGGATTCGATGAACAGACCACTTGATAGATAAGTAATTGACTGGATGGTCACACTCAAAGAGTTGCAGTCAATGGTTCAATGTCCAAGTGGAGACCAGTGATGAGTGGTGTTCCTCGGGGATCGGTGTTGTTTAAAATCTTTGTTGGTGAAATGTACAGTGGGATTGAGTGTACCCTCAGCAAGTTTGTGGATGGCACTAAGCTGTATGATGTGGTCAACATGCTGGAGGGAAGGGATGCCGTCCAGAGGGACACGAACAGGCTTGAGAAGTAGGTCCATGCCAACCTCATGAAGTTCAATAAGGCCAAGTGCAAGGTCCTGTACCCAGGTTGGGGCAATCCCAAGCACAAATACAGGCAGAGTAGACTGTGGATTGAGAGTAGTCCTGAGGAGTAAGACTTGGTCGTGCTGGTTGATGAAAGGCTCAACATGAGCCAGCAATGTGTGAGTGCATATCCTGGGCTGCACTAAAAGAAGCATGGCCAGCAGGTTGAAGGAAGGGATTCTCTCCCTCTACTCCATTCTCGTGACACCCCACCTGGACACTGCATCCAGCTGTGGAGGCCCCAGCACAAGAAGGAGATGGATCTATTGGAGTGGGTACAGAGAAGGGTCATGAAGATGATCAGAGGGCTAGAACACCTCTNAATGATTAAACCTGACTTCTTTATAAAATATTACATTAAGGTGAAGGCTTAATTTCATATTAATTGTAGGAAATACAAAACCAAAATCATATGCATGCAAAAAGTATATTTTCATACCTTTCTGCTTTTACATACCTTTCCTATTGTTTCTATAGATTGCTTTGCATTTGCAAATGTTTTGCAAGCCAGAAATTACTTTTGTTAATCTACATGAACTTAATGATACTAGGAGAACTGTGTATTAACTTGCTACTTCTGTGTTCACTATTCCCTGGATTGTGTAATGTACAAAGAAAAAAATGCTGGTTAGGAAAAGGAAAAAGTGATGGTCTGGGAATTCAGCCTGGGAATTTTCCATGTTAAAAGTAACATGAGAAAAAATATGAATTTGAAGACACCAATATAGACCTGATTGTAACATTTCCCCTCTCCTCCCATGTGTTTGGAATATAAACAAAAATAATCACTTTATACATTCACTCTACTACTGGATATATGGGTAGCATGGAATGCCATAGGAACTCTGCTGCAAGCACTTACAAAGCTGCTTATTGCATGAAAGTTCTTAGCAGTATGCAATCTTAGACATGAAATACCTTCAACTGCATAATCAACAAAACTCTGATGTGAACTCAGAACAAGGTTTTGGATTCATTGGCCTCCATTGCGCTTCAACTGGAAATTCCTGGACAAAGATATGGGAACAAATCAGGCACATTTCACATTCACATTATTTCACCAGAGTCACTTGATTCAATAATGTTATTTACTCCATTGACAGGAACATCAAATAGCTTGGTGATCCCTGAGGAACACCATTTGTGACCAGCCACCAGCTAGATTTAACTCCATTCACCATCACTCTTTGGGCCCAGCCCTCCAGCCAGTGTTTTACCTGGTAGAGTGTACAACCTTCCAAGCCATGAGCAGCCAGATTTTTCATAAGAATGCTGCAGGAAACCGTGTCAAAGGCTTTGCTGAACTCTAGGTAGACAACATCTGCAGCCTTTCCCTCATCCACTAGGTAGGTCATCTTGTCATATAAGGGTATCAGGTTCATCAAGCAGGACCTGCCCTTCATGAACCCATGCTGACTGGGCCTGATCATCTGGTTGTCCTCTATATGATGCATGATGGCACTCAAGATGATCTGCTCCATAACCTTCCCTGGCCCCAAAGTCAGACTAACAGGTTTGTAGTTCCCCAGATCCTCCTTTTGGGCCTTCTTATAAATTGGCGTCACATTTGCTAACCTCCAATCCACTGGAACCTCCCCGGTTAGCCAGGACTTCTGATAAATGATGGAAAGTGGCTTAGTGAGCAGATCCTGCTGAGGTCTCTTCTAAGGCACATGGGAAATGAGGAGGTGATTGGTGGCAACCAGCATAGCTTCATCAAGGGTAAATCATGCCTGATGACTTTGGTGTCCATTTAAGATGGAATTACAGCATTGGTGGATAAGGGAAGAGCAATCAATGTCATCTACTTGGACTTGTGCAAAGCATTTGACACTGTCCCACACGACATCCTGGTCTCTAAATTAGACAGACATGGATTCGATGAACAGACCACTTGATAGATAAGTAATTGACTGGATGGTCACACTCAAAGAGTTGCAGTCAATGGTTCAATGTCCAAGTGGAGACCAGTGATGAGTGGTGTTCCTCGGGGATCGGTGTTGTTTAAAATCTTTGTTGGTGAAATGTACAGTGGGATTGAGTGTACCCTCAGCAAGTTTGTGGATGGCACTAAGCTGTATGATGTGGTCAACATGCTGGAGGGAAGGGATGCCGTCCAGAGGGACACGAACAGGCTTGAGAAGTAGGTCCATGCCAACCTCATGAAGTTCAATAAGGCCAAGTGCAAGGTCCTGTACCCAGGTTGGGGCAATCCCAAGCACAAATACAGGCAGAGTAGACTGTGGATTGAGAGTAGTCCTGAGGAGTAAGACTTGGTCGTGCTGGTTGATGAAAGGCTCAACATGAGCCAGCAATGTGTGAGTGCATATCCTGGGCTGCACTAAAAGAAGCATGGCCAGCAGGTTGAAGGAAGGGATTCTCTCCCTCTACTCCATTCTCGTGACACCCCACCTGGACACTGCATCCAGCTGTGGAGGCCCCAGCACAAGAAGGAGATGGATCTATTGGAGTGGGTACAGAGAAGGGTCATGAAGATGATCAGAGGGCTAGAACACCTCTTCTATGAGGGCAGACTGAGAGAGTTTGGATTGTTGAGCCTGGAGAAGACTCGACTCTGAGGAGACCTTATTGTGGCCTTCCAGTATCTGAAGGGTGCCTACAAAAGAGGGGAGGGATTTTTTACAAAGGCCTATAGTGATAGGAAGAGGCATAATGGCTTTAAACTGGAAGAGAGTAGATTTAGATTAGAAATTAGGAAGAAGTTCTTCACTATGAGGGTGGTGAGTCACTGGAACAGATTATCCGGGGAAGTTGTGAATGCTCTATCATTGAATGTGTTCAAGACCAGGTTGGATAGGGCCTTGAACAACCCCAGCCCAAACCATTTGAAGTGTTGGGGCCTGGACTGTGGGCCCTGAGTTGGAGTTGACCTATGGATGAGTTACAATCCAGCAGTGTGTCTTGTTCCCCAAGTGGTTTCAGGCCCTGGAGTCAGAACCTGGCCCACCTCTCTGAGGCCCTGCCTTCCTCCAGGTGATCATGGTTAGGGTGGTGGGTGAGGCTGGAGATATATTAACCAGAAACCCAATCAGTCTTGAAAGGAGCAGGAAGTGAACCAGCTGGAGAGAAGCAACAGATGAGGAAAAGAAGCAACAGGTGAGAGAAGAAGAAACAAGGAGCTGATCAGTTTGAAGAGAGTTCCTGTTGAAGAGAGCTCCTACTGGGGCCAGTTGGAAGAGTTCCTGTTGGGGGCAGGTTGCTGAGCTCTCTCTCAGTGGTGTGTTCCCCCTTGGCTGATTCGAGACAGAAGAGCAAACGGATGAAGAATAATAAAAGATGAAGTTATGCTGAGGGGATGTTGCTGAGTTTGGTGTTGGCCTGAGGAAGGAGAAAGCTAGCAGCACACCATTCTATGATCCTATGCTTCTATGTTTGTATGCTTCTGTGATTCTGTGGTTCTATGATTCTTTTTCATTAATGGAAGGGAATCAGTCTCTGAAGTCTTCAGTAAGCCTGTTTTATGTAGCTGTTCCAGTAGGGGATTCTTCATTTATGACTGAATACTAATCTCTGCCAACATGTGAAGAGATAATTTGGACCTAACGAAGACTCCAAATGATGACCCAACCACAGTGAAGAGTGTGAGATTCTAACTGATTTAATAAAGAAGGGAAGTAATTTCTTGCAAAGTACAAAAGACTGCCAAACAGCAATCAGTTAAAGCTATAGCTTTTGGCCTACATTACTTTAAACATCAGTGGGGCACATCTTTTTTTCTGTTCCCAACACTTATCTCCTCTTTTACTGTGCTCAAGCAAATAGATCCCTCTTCTGTAACTGGAGCATGATATTAGTTTTGGCTTATAACAGCCTCTCTCTTAGCAGTTCACTTTGATCGGTGTAGCTCAGTCCAATTATCTAGACATTAAATAAACCTGAATTCCTCTCATCATCAGAGTGCAAATCTGCAGGATGTTGCTGTAACATTAGGCATAATGGTGCAGAATTATTGCTGTAGTATTTCAGTGATGTGCTACAGAGCTGTCACAGTCAGGACAAACCACCTAACTGAAATGAAGAAAAAAGAAAGTAGCAGACCTAGAAAGTTCAACTGTAAATGTTAGAAGGGATTTATTTTCTTCTGAAAGAAATAAAATTGGAAAAAAGCTGATGTTGCAGACTGAAAGAAAATGTAAAACTTCCCCTTTCACTTTTTATATTAAGTGTTGAAGAAGTTCATTGAGTAAAATCATATAGGAAAAATAATTAAAGTTTAATCACTATATTTATTATCTATTAAGAGAGATTACACCTTACATATGTTAAATAAAATTTACGGTAAGTTTCAATCACTAAACATTTGGTTTCAGTTAGACAAGCAGAGGATCCAATTTTGCACTTGTGCCTATTGATGCAATCTAGAACTGAGCTTGAGAACCTTCATAAGAGTTGCAAATAATGTCTATAATGAGTTACATCTGCATAAATGGAAGTTTCATTAAAGCCAGGAGGAAAATCCATCCCCTTGAAAAAAAAGGTATGTTTATATAAAGGTCATAATAATGTCCTAATTTACCACATCCTTCCATCATCCTTTAGGTATTCAGTGTTTCAGTATATGTAAAAGGGCATATAAATACCTGGGTAAGTTAATATAACAGCTACCTAAAAATGGATAAGAACATTTCAGAACTTTCAGTTGGAGTTTTTACAGGCTTCTCTTACCAATCTTTTTGCACTACACTGGCTCACGATCTATCTATACTGTGGTTTGCCCCAGAAATTCTATGCTGTTGATATGCAATTGTTATGTTTCAACATTTATTTTAGAGCCAGATGCATCATCTTTCTGAACAAGCTCCCTTATAAGCTACACATCTAATGTACAGTTAGTAGATTTGCATTTCATTTTCCAAAACTTGCCACAGGAACAGCAATGGATAGTTAGGATAGAGAGATGTGGAAGATAAAGCCTCAGACACTATGTGAAACTCTTTGTGGGGAGATGTTATCTTCCTTTAAGAGACCTGAGCAGACTGTCTCTTTTACACTTCAGCAATGCTTCTATATATCTTGTCATGCTAATAAATTATCACTGAATGCAATTAACATCACAGACAAAGCTGAAAAAGGACAGTGAGTATAAAAACTTCATTGCTTACTTAGCTTCATAGCTAGCAGCTTGAAAATGCAGTATTTTGAAGAAGTGGGAAACAGCACACTTTCCAAAAAAAAAACAGGTTACATTTAGATTCAGAGCAATTTACTGGCAGTCAGAATGCATTTTTCCTTTGTATGAAGACAAGCTCATAATCGTAAACTCTGGTGGATATACTTTTTGGTGCATTTTCAGTAAAACACTGCAAAGAAACTAGGAGAAATTAACTTCCCATACATTGTGTTCTTGCCTATATACATATGTATATACACACAAAAGAACTAAAGTGATGTAAAACAATGCACAAAAAGGAGAACATGATTTTCAAACAGGTTATGAAAGCAACACTAGGCTTATTATGTGGGAAATTCTGCATGAAAGGATTAATTCCCAAGTGAACTGAAAAGTTGATCTAAAAGTGTAAAAATGGGCTGGTTCATAGAAAGTAAAGTGTTACATGGTAAGATACTAATGTTTTCCATACCAGCTTATTCTATGATTTGAAACTGGTTTAGAAAGGCTTCTCTTTATTCTCACTTTAATTCCCAATATACTTTTCTCAGCCTCAAGAGGCTTGAAAAAGTGTGATCTGCTTTGACAAAAATAGCAAGTTGCTTCTTCAGGAGTTTTTCATTTTTTTACCTCAATTTGAATACATTTTGCAAGATATGAATACAATACCTTAATAAAAAAGAAAAAGCCAATAATATTTTTCTATTCAAGTAGTGTCACTCATACCTTTAAAAATGAAGAAAATCCTAATGATTGAATTGGAATTCATAGATTCATGTAACAAGAAAAAACATGATAGTATTTACATTTCCTTGCAGATAGCCATTAAATATTAAAATGAAAGACTTTTGTCAAATTGTATCAAACAACATGCTTTAAATATTACCATTATATAACAATTATATGCAGATGAAACATTGGAAGTTTATTGTTTTGAACAAAATTGATAGCACAACTGAGAGAATTAGATTGCACGGGCATGTACTTTTGAGAAGTTGAAAAGATTTTTTTTAAACTATGTCCTGAAAAAAGCAACTGGCCTTGGGTCTGTTATCTTGCTGCAGAGATCTGCTACCAATATGGAATCTAACCTTAAGCTTAAATTTTCATAGAACCAAAAAAAAAGTTCCCAGAAAAGAATACATACCTGCATTAACCCTCAAGCGTTACACAGGATGCTGCAGCTTCTCTCTTTCCTTCATCTGAAAGGGAAATTTTGTGTGGTGATTTAGTGTGGTATCTAAATAAGGTGTCTAAAGGTCCTACAGTGAGTGGAGTGGAGTGGAGTGGAGTGGAATGGAAGACACCTCTGCAGAAGGAAGCAGCTTCAACTTAACAAGTTTGAACACATACATTGGGTGCCTGAACTTGATGGTCCACCTTACCTTTGCTGTGATTGTCAAAAGAGAATCTAGACTGGTTTAAGTTTTCATCTGTTTTGATCCAGGTAGCCTGCAATGATTTAATGGCTATTTCATCCATGCATTTATTGACAAGTACACAGAACATCCTGAATCTCCCTCTAAAAGTTCTTATTCGGCTACTGTGTTTCACAATGGACTAAAGAGGGAATCCTATAAAGTTTAGCAGTTCTTTCAGTGTCATCTGTACGACATCTAGCACACCAACAAACACTGAACTCAGACTAGAGCCTTCAAGCCTTTCAGGTTTTGTTGCTCTCTATGGCTACCTGAAGGGAGGTTGTAGAGAGGTGGGAGTAGGCCTGTTTAACCCAGCAACAGACGATAGAACAAGGGAAATGGATTCAAGCTGCGCCAGGGGAGGTTTTGCTTGGGTATTGGGAAGAAATTCTTTGCTGAGTGGGTTATCAGGCACTGGAATTGTTTGCCCAGGGCAGTGGTGGAGTTCCCATTCCTGGAGGTGTTTAAGAGCTGATTAGATGAGATGCTTAGGGATATGGTTTAAGGGGTGGACTTGGTAGTGTTGGGTTGAAGATTGGAGTGGATGATCATACAGGTCTTTTCCAATCTAGATATTTCTCTGATTCTATGATTCTATAGAATACCAGGTTGGAAGG
>VYZX01007000.1:5070-38851 GCA_013401335.1 Brachypteracias leptosomus
GGGGTCAAACATACTCTCTTCTCAGTCCATCATTTTGCAAGATATGATGAGAGAACTGTTTTTGTATCTTTCTTTTGCACAGAAATACCTGTCCTGTGACTAAGCTGTTTCTTTTATTTTTGTTACAGAATCATACGATGACCCAGCACAGCAGTTAGTGCAAGGCCCATCTCTTCCAGAGAATTCTTTGTGGCACAAAAAGGGAACACGTTTTACTCTTTGCACGAAACATTCATTGTTATTGTATATTATTCAGAAACATTGTATTGTACCATAAAACTTGTATTATCGAAACTGTTGGATGTTCATGTGTTTGAACTTTTGAGCACCGGATAGAATTCCTGTATATAAAGTGTTGCACATGTATTATGTTGTCTGATACTAAAATGGTCTTATAAAGACAAGTGGACTTGGGCCCTATTCAAGAAAGATACAAATAGTAATAATACTGTGTGAGGGAAAAAAAGAAAAGCTTAAGAAAAAGCGCCATTTTTGAGGAGAAAGGAGAAGGTAATAGCTATGTTCCATTACAGCTCTGTTTGACCTTCCTTTCATTTAAACTTTAGTCTAGAAACCTCTCTTTTGGATAAATCTAAGACTATTTTTTATTGCTGAAGATTCTTGCAAAAAGTATGAAGAGACTCTTTCTCACAGAGCAGGAACCCACAGTTGAATAAGGCCCATATATATATTTGTAAGCCTTGCGATATGACAGATAGCATTATCATATATGCAATAGTTGTTACGTAGATTGTCAAAGAATTTTTTTTCTGGATACCATTTGAAGCTTTGAGTGTTCAAGACTTTCCTTAATGACTTCACATGGCCAAGTTCTTGAATCAGTTGAACTAATCTGTATGTTACTGTTATTAATGTTTACTCTGCAGTCTGAACCTGGAGATTACTGGAATTGTTTTCCAAAAGGAAATAAATTCAGTTTACCATTATGTGTGAGCATGCTTGTGTCTTGTCTTTTTCCTTGGAAAGTAGCATTACTACTGCTCTTCCTGTAGTACTTAAAGGACCACCAAGATTGGAATCCCATTGTATCAGGACCTATACACTGCTCAGTAGGAGTAGGTCGTTCTTCTCAAAGCTAGACTTTTAAATAAATGTCATGGTAGAAGCAGATCTGCTGGCCCACTGCAAAGCAATGTGTGCTTGAGGGTAATATTCACTTTTTTTCTGGTCTTGCTTGTTAGTTTTATTTGCCAGTCTCAACAATTTCATACCTGTACGCTTCACATGTTGGTTGACAGAGGAGTCACCACACATCTTCTGTGTATAATTAGTATTATATTTCAATGGAATATTATTTAGTGAATTGGGTCTAGTATTGACAACGAGGAGCCACCTCAACTCTGCTAGTAGCACTCTTAACCTCACATCCCTCACCCTCTCTTCTGACATGGGTAGCAGAATTGGAGGTGGTGCACACCACAGGATGATGCTCAGTAGCACTGTGGCTCTGGGGGAGCTGTCACAAGACCTCACAGCTTTGCTTGGGTCTGAATTGGCTCCTGACTGCCTGCAGTTTCAAGAAGAAAGAAGGGGATAAAAATGCTCCTTGCCTACCAGTATCCCCCACTGCTCCAGCTCACCTTTGAAAGAGGACAAAAAAAATAATTCTACAGCTATTTTAGAATCTTATCCAATTGCTGGTTTTATCCCATGGGAAATAGTGTTGCTGAGATACTGCAGTTAAAGAGCTGGACATCACAACAGTCCAAATGGCTGAAGCTGCTTGCCTAGTGCTGTCAGGGTAGATATAAAGTGTGATTTCCAGTTTGCCGAATGTCACATTTTGACTCTCCACAGATGGAGGTTGGAGAGGGAAGAAGTAAAGTCACAAGTGTCTGGTTACCAGATATTCCAAGAAAAAAATGTGTCATGTTTAAAACTCCACCTTGACAATATTGTGCATATTTTGCCAAATACAAAAAAAGAAATTCCTAAGGTTTATATGAATATCTCATTTGTGCTGACAAAAGGATAAATACAGGCATGAGTACACAAATGGCTTGAGTAAAATGCCAGTTCTATTTATAAGTCAGAAACTGTTCCCATTCTTATTCTTGTTCTTATTAATATATTACTTATCTCAGCCAAATTGAAAGTGATTATATGTTCTTTATTTTTGACAGATACCTTAAAGGATATAAGACATTTCAGCCTTCATGTGTGAAAGTGTGACATATTGGTTAAGACTGAAAAGAACATGTTTCTAGTAGAGTTCAAGTATATAAAAAATATTACACCCTACTGTTTTTGTAAATGCCAGAGTGCCACTGAGTTGAGACAGATGGTAGCTGGGGAAGTTGCAATCTTATAATGAAAAGCTAAAATATGTCAAAAATATGTTACCGAGCAAAACATAGGATATTACTAGCATCTCATGTCACGACAGCTTGCAAAACATGCAAAAGATGTTGAATTTCTAGATACGTAAATAAAGGAACAGTAAACAGAACAACAGCAAATGTGATGAAGGCTTCATGCATTGATTGTCCCTTCAGGTCAATGCAAGGGAATGGAGGGGTCTTATGGCCACAAGCAGCCCCAGGTGGCTTCTGAGAGCTGGCTACTAATATCAAGTGCTGGAATCCTCTTACCTTTTCTAAAGTAATGGGTTTCTCAGTGATACCTAAATAGCTGTTTAAACAGATTGTGTAAGACATTCGAACTTCCCAATGAGAACTGAGTATTCCTTGGAGAATTACCACAGCATTTAGAGAAAACAACAGGAGAAACAGATTATCTTGCCTGTTGGAAGAAGAGACACAGCTATCTGTGTGGCGTGTGCATTCAGCTATGGCATGCCTTTCTCTGACTTGGGCCAGCAAGGGCTAAGAGAAGCCCCTCCTCATAGGCTGTGAAAGTATACATCTATTCAAAAAGTTGTGCAGATAGATTGATAGGCAAAGTATCCTTTTACCTCTGAGACTGGCTTTATGGCCAAGATTTCAAGTGGACATGAGTTTTACTGTAAGTGATAGTTTAACAAAATGATTTGTTTGGCAGAGCTGTGTTTAGCAAATATCACAGACCTAAAGCAGGTATAAACACGGAATTTATACTGCAGAAGTAAAGCAATCTACCCAGATAATATCTAAGCACTGGATTTATGAGGAAATGCACCAATTCTTTATCTGAAGAAAAGATCATTCGGGAATAAGTATGTATTAGGCCTTTATGACATTCAGTTACCCCGAACAGGACTTCTTGCCATCATACGCATTTTCATAGCTGGTTGCCCGAGTTAGACTTTCCAATCCATTTTAAGTGGTTCCTTCTACAGGGAGGTTATCAGAATTTCTTTGGTTCACTCGAAGTCCAGTGCTCTCACTACTTTCGCTCATTTAGGAGTTACTCAACAAACGCCAAAAAGAACAGTTCAAAGGCTCTGCCTACAACACATTAATATTTATCACTTCTTGATAGCATGTGGAAAGCTGAAGTTCTTTCCATATCTCAGTGATTGGCCTTTATTAGTAATTCTGGCATGACCACTCACTTTGTTTCATTACCACTGTCCTCAACAACAGAAAAAAGAGAGACATCCCTTCCTTACCAACATATGGCACCTTCTATTTATAACAAGATTAACAATTCATTCACACCTTGATTGAATCCCACTTTATTGAGATGTCACAACAGATTCTCATAGCCTGCAAAGGGAAAGACTTACAAATGTTAGTATTGTGACAACCAAGATGCATAAAAGTAAATTAATTATAATTGGTGACAATTAAAAATAGTTTGGTGTGAAAACAGAATATTGCGTTGCTGTTGCAGCCCTGTCTAGGGTAAGGCAATGTGAAGGACTCTGTAGAATAAGACTGTCCATAAATTTAGAAATGTTACCTTGAATCTTGTCTAATGTGTCCAGTCATATGCTGATGCTCAACTAATGTTCACACGCCCTTTACATCTTGGTAGGCAATGTGCCATTCTGTTTAAAGTATTTGCTTCACTGCTCTGTAGCAGCACAAAAATAAACAAGTTTAGGCCTGTTTTACCAATTCCATTTAATACATCCATTTTCCTTCCCCATGTTGCTTCCCTTATTTGTATGCAGAAGATTTCTTTAATTATTATTATTGTTGTTGCTGCTGCTGCTGTTGTTATTAGCAGTAGTGAACTGTGAATGCTATAACAATGCACTCCCCAAGGAACTGGGTGGTCCTGGCCACCAACTCTTGTGTGTGGATCTCCTGTGTGTGTCACACAAAAGCCTGACAAGGTCTCACTCATGTTTCAAAGCTCGCTCTCTTTTTAGAGCTACTTGTTATTGTCTCCACCATCAGAAGTTTAAAAAAGGAAAGTTAATTAAATATGGAACAAGACTGAATAACATCTTTTAAACCATCATGTCATTAGAATTGCATCCCTCTGAGAGCTGCTTAAAAGGGTTTTGAGAACAATGACTGTTCAATCAGATATTTATGGGCATAGTTATGTAAACACACTCTTTATTGTCTATGTATATTTAATATAATTATCAGTTTTGTACTCGGACTCTCAGGAGGCCCAGCAAATCACAGTGTTGCTTTGAAAATGTCAGCAGAAAAGACAATTATGTTGCAAGCAAATATTCATAAATTATATTAAAAAGTCCTGTGAAAATGTACCCTGTGTTGCAGAACTGCTCTTGCACTAGCAGAATCATCA
The DNA here is from genome assembly GCA_013401335.1 of Brachypteracias leptosomus. NCBI lineage: Eukaryota > Metazoa > Chordata > Aves > Coraciiformes > Brachypteraciidae > Brachypteracias > Brachypteracias leptosomus. The sequence goes on from VYZX01007000.1 coordinate 9,742, forward strand.
CTGTCTTTTCTGTGATTTAAACTCTTCTTGTTAGTAACAAGGAAGTTGCTTGAAACAAACCTTTAATACTAATGAGCCTTCTGTTCCTGACTATGGGGTAATGTAAATTGTACACAAATTCAAACGGCTTATTCATTTTGTTATTAATATGCTGGGATCTTTTTAGATATTTCAAAATAAGGTTTATTGAAATAAAAGGTAAAGTCTACTTGTCTTCTTTTGTGAGGTGATTCCTGACAAACTTGTCGTGTTTTGCTCATTATGCATTAGAAAAAATGAGTGGGTAACTGAGACAGTATTCAGTAAGTTAAATGTGCCATGCTTATGCTAAACAAGTATGTGTGCTAGAGTTTGATAAACACCTAGTAAGTGTCTGCAAATCATCTCTACTGCAAGATATACACTAAGCATATCAGCATCTTAATTAGCAGCTAATGACATTTGAATGGGAAGGTTAACATTAAGTACACAAATGCAATTTTGTAAAGGGTAAAATGAAATACATTGAGATATTTCGATTTTTATTTGAAATTTGAAAAACTGGCTTTTGTAGTAAGCAGTCATCTATACGAGTAATATACCAATCCATAATTGTATTTTGGAATAAAATCTCCAAGACTAAAAAGCCTTTTCTGGGGCACCCAGTCCTAGACATCATTGGTAACATTCCACATGTTGGACAAAGAGGAGACAGAATTCTGATTTTCTGCATGTCATCTATGCTAGCATTTTTCTTTTGAGTACACAACTAGATTTTAAGTAGGTGCAAGATGATTCCGGCTAGTTTATGAATCTCATTCGTTATTTTCTAAGCATATGATTTTAACTGCAAACTTCTGTGGAATGATGCAAAGCAAAACACATTCATGGCTGTTTCTGCTGTAGATGTCATACTTGCTTGGGCAGTGATCTTTCCGGATGTCCAAAGCAGAACAGACCAGAATCACTGAGCTGCTGGAGAAGAATCTGCTATAGGGATGGTGCTGTTGACTTTGCCAGCAGCATGATTTCCCACTGAGCATCATACCAAACCATTACTTTTGTATGGACCACAGGGAGCAATGTAGAGTGCTTTCTTTAAGATTTAAAATGTAAAGTATTTCCAAGATGCTTGCAATTAAAAAACATGGCTATACAGCTACTGTGTTGCTTGTATCCAACAAATGAGCTCTGGAGTACTGGATGTCTCTAATGATCTCTTTCTTGTTGGGTTGTTTGTTTAAATTTTGTGTCCCTTCTAGACACATGATCTCACACAACATACATCCTTGTTTATGGGACAAGTTAAGAAAAGTGCTTAAAAGTTCAGTAACAAAATTATGCCATTTTGTTGACCCAGACACTTGGGCCACATTAAATCATGTGGACACATGGTATAGCAACACCTTCACGAGGTGAATTATGTCCTTCTGCTCAAATAGTGGGCAGAAGGTAAATGGAAACAAAAATGTCTTTGCAGCAAATGAGATGGAGATCAAGAGCATCTGGAAGCCAAAAGACATACTAAGATATTTTTAATTCAGGGAAATGCCTACCTTTCAGACTAATTCATACTTTTTTTGCAGAAAACAGCAGTTAGATGTTTCTTTTTATCTTGACTGCTGTTCTTTCTTTCCTCTCATTACTCCGCATGCTCTAATTGTTTAATGATTGATGCAGGATCATTTTGATTTTCTTAATTACGTTTGTGAACCTGCACTTGATTTGGCAGCTAGGTCATCATTCATGATGAATTTAAGATTCATGTTGATCCATTCATCTTTTGACATATTTTATTTCTAAACACCTTTGTTCTTTTGGCTTAATTTAATAGAATTAATTTTCTGGCATAAAATAAAAGCTCTTGATTTACATGATAGCTTCTGATGGGTTATTTCTGAATCTTTCAATCTTATTCACAGCTTTTCCTAATCAATATCTTGACTTTTTTTAACTTCTGCTTTCCTCATAGTGATATCTGCCCACAAAGCCATCTCCAGAGTCTACTCACTGCAGAGTCTTTTCTTTAGAAACTTTTACTTCTCTTAAAACACATGGAGGATCAGATGGGGCTTTAGAGCTCCTCCCAACAGTGCCCTTTTATTATGGTATGCGTTGTTTTGGTATTCACGGGCTGTGGCATCAGAAGAAGAGTGATTTGCCCATTTTCAGATTTGACAGCTTATGTTTTTAATGTTGTTTGAGGCAGGAAGTTTGAATTGACTTTTGGCTTATCATAAACTAAAGTCAATCAGTCTTTTACCCTATCTCCATCTGACTTTTAAATGCTAAGAGTCTCTCTTCTCTCAATGATAACATGTTTTCAGAATCTTTCAACACTTCCTTAATTGCTAAAATTTGCAAACAAGAAACACCCATGCCTAGCTGTCTGCCAGTAGCTCCCTTGGTCAGGCTTTTTCAATCTGTTATCTTCTAGTGTTTCCCTCCTCACATTTTCAAGGGGAATGGAGGAGAAGATTAAAGGGTTATCCAGAGGTTACATTCAACTGGGTTTTTTTTATTAGATTCCTGGCTCACTTGATTGTTCAGAGGAGTGCCTGAACATATGAATGATGTTGTTATATTACCCGTATTTATTTAATACACAGTTTCTCTGGGCTGACTCCTGTCAGGCTGAGAAAGGCAGGAGCCAATTTGAAAACCTTCAAGCCTTTTCTGAGGGAGCAACTGCTAATTATCATCCTTTCCTGAATTTCCCTTTCTTGTTTGCTTGCCTTGAATGTAGGGATGGGGTGCAGCTTTGGAAGCCTGACAAATATCAGTCAGTCTGCTCAGCGTACAGCACCATGACTCTGTGCTTACTTCACTTGTTTACTCTAACCAAGGTTTCATTTCCTTTTAGATGCTACTTGATGCTTTTGTAGTATTTGATGTTACTAATCAAGAGCTTTTGTTAAAGATCAAAAATACTTGTGCTAGCCTATCTGTGGGAACACATGCTTGAATCGTATCCCATTTTTCTCAGTATGAGATATCCAGTGTGTTGGTATTGGAAATGTATTTCTACTATTGCCTAATTTGGTCTGAGTTGGCCTAAACCTTTGTCCAAGAACTGTATTCTTCCTATGCCCTTTGTGGGCTAGAATCATAGAATCATAGAATGTTTTAGGCTGGAAGATACCTCTAGAGGTCATCGTGTCCAACCTCCCTACACAAGTAGGGACATCTCTACCTAGGTCAGGCTGCTCAGAGCCCCATCAAGCCTGAACTTGGATGACTCCAGAGATAGGGCCTCCACCACCTCCCTGAGCAGCCCATTCCAGTGATCTATCACCCCCATATTAAAGAACTTTTTTCTAATATCCAGTCTTTAGATAGATTTATCTATCCTTTCCTAGCCTAAAAACATTACTCCTTGTCCTATCATTACAAACCCTTTTGAATAGACCTTCCCCTGCCTTAACGTAGGCCCCATTCAGATACTGGAAGGTCACTATAAGATACCCCTGGAGCCTTCTCTTCTCCAGGCTGAATAGCCCCAACTCTCTCAGCCTGTATACAAGAGATGCTCCATTCCCCTGATCATTTTGGTGGCCCTCCTCTGGACATGCTCCAATACGTCCACATCTTTCTTGTGCTGGGGGCTCCAGAACTGGACGCAGTACTCCAGGTGAGGTCTCACCAGGGTGGAGTAGAGGGGCAGAATCACCTCTCTTGATCTGCTGGCCACAGTTCTTTTGGTGCAGCCCAGGATGTGATTGGCCTTCTTGCTGCAATTGCACATTGGTGGCTCATATCCAGTTTTTCATCCACCAGCACCCCCAAGTCCCTTTCCACAGGACTGCTCCCCAGTATATCCTCTCCCAGCCTATACTGACAGTGCTGGTTACCCTGGCCCAGGTGCAGGACCCTGCACTTGGCCTTGTTGAACCTCATAAGGTTCATCTGGGCCCACCTCTCCAGCCTATCCAGGTCCCTCTGGATGGGTTATGTTATCATTGTTTTCATTGTAAGCAACAGAGTTGGTGGAGTGCATTTCTTCTGCAGTATAGGGGAACCTCTGCACAAAAAAATCGCATGAGTTTACATTATTATTTTTTCTGTGACACAACAAAATGATGTGTGGGAAGAGCTCTACTGGGACAGACTAAAGATTCCCCTGAGTCAGTGGCTTGGCAGGGTCACTGGCCACCAGCACATGACTGGGAAAAAGTTTAAGACTACAGCAACGATGTAGCAACTTTTCTTTGACATAGTTTCCTGGCTTTGAGTGACTGCAGCCTCAGGACTTCCTCAGCCAAAAGTGAGTCTCGCCATTTGACAGCTTTGGATGGCTTTTTTCTATACTTGCCTAACTAGGTTTTTGAGCCTATATAAATGTCCAACATGCAAAAAATGCTGGCACAGGGAGTTTGAATTCTTAACTACACATTGCATGAAGAAATACTTTTTATTCTTTGTTTTGAGCCTCTTTCATTTAATCCCACAATGGAAAATAAATTACCTGTTTCTTCCCTGTTCACCTTCTCCCTGTTACTCAGGCTCACTCTACAGATATCTGTCATGGCCTTTTCTTTTCATCTCTGTAGTCTTATTCACTGCTCCTCAATAAATGGAGGAGGTCACTATTGAGCAACACGGACCATCCTTCCCACCAAAATCCGATCGTCTATCCATGTGACACAGGAGAGCATAGTGCAGCAGATCCTGCTTTGGTTCAGAAGGGTATGGTACATTCTCAGGATGTGACACAACAGAACACCATGCTGAGACACTATGTAGGGTACCCAAAGCAATACAACCAGGTTAGCACTGCCTCTCACAAGGGCTAATTAACTCAGGACTAATTAATAGCATCATACCACACTGACACAGACATCCAGATCTTGCTCCTTAGCTGCTTGCTTGGGGAACTCCTCACAGTGTGGCATTCAGTATAGATATGTCCTCAGGACAGTTCCTTGCATGTAGCCCAGAAACCAGGGGGGGTGACACTGTAGACTTGATTATCCACTCATTTACAGTACTTTTAGCTCAGAGCAACTCTCCTGAAGTTATTGGAGTTAAAGTGGTATCTGTTCAGTGCAATACAGGAGAAACACCAAATAGAAAAAGCATGTGTATGTTATATGTGTGCATATATGTGTATGTATATGTGTGCATGTGTGTTTGTATGGATTGCAAAAGAACAACATTAAAGTAATAAATTCAATAAATCAGAACATTTCTTTGCAACTGCCTGTGCGTACGGTAAAGATTGCTCACTTATGTGCTCATGCACCCAAGTTTCCTCAGGACTGCAACCTTAATGGGTGCATAAGGAGGACATTGTCTATACAATGAGCAGTAGGATATTTTCCTTTCCCTGGTGCTCAACTGGCAGCTCTAGATGCTGTTTGCTGCACACTGTTCAAACCCCCCACCACAGACAAAATTGTTAATTGCCCTCAGACATGTTTTTGGTGCTGCTACCCACAGGATTGCTGCAGTACACAATCGGCACAAACAAATACATTAGGTCCCTGCATTCTGGGAGCTGAAGGAAACAGCCTTAGCTGAGGCCACAAGTAGGCATTTTCAACTCCCTTTTGACTTGCAAACCACTAATCTTTTCCATTGGAGGAATAGACCATGTACAGTGAATTTAAACCTATTGAAAATACTTCTTTCTGTTTCCTTTTTGTCTACCACTAGAATCCACCCCTTGACCCAACCAAACCCAGTCTCCTCTACCTGCCACCTGCCTACTGGTTATCCTTGAGTCCTACAGTCTAGGACCAGTTTCTGTCTTCCAGAGCCCCCATGTCTTTCCTGAGTACCTTTTTCCTTAGCCCAGACATTCCTACAATGATTTGGAAGCAGTGGCAAAATGTACTCTTCTAGCTTTAACCAACATCTTTATTTTCTATCCCAGGCATCCCTGCCAGTGTGAACACCCTTCTGGTTATACTTACGTGTCAAAAGAACAGACACACACTGAAATCATTTGCTAAACTGGGTTGTACATTGGCCCCATGTAGTAGTTTGGGGTGCTGCAGGTGGACCTTGGGAACAACTGACACTGGAGTGCAGCATAGTACACCCCCAGGATGCTACTTCCCTGCACTAAGATGTTATATATTTAAACAATTTGAAGTTAATTAAGAGTATTGGCTTGGAACTAAATCTGGAATCTCACATCTGTGTTCCCTTCCTAGAAAAGAGGCAAAGAATGCCTGAAGCTAAACACATTATTTTGTACCTTACTAAAAAGTTGGGAGTTTTTTCTTTTCTTTTAACCTACATTGCTAGATGCCTGTGAACATCTTTTTAAAATGCGGTGTGATTTTTTAACTGAAAATGAAAAGTATTATTTTGTATGCAATTTAACTTCACCCTAACATCAGACTGCATAATTTAAAATGAGTTTTCTTCATATACATAACATCATAACATTGCAAAACTTGAAGTCTCTAGCGTATTTAAATGCCTGTTGGTGGGGGTTTGCTTTAGATCCAAATCTCCAGTGTCCCAAGCATGCTACTTGAGCCTCATGATAGCTAGAACTAGTTTCAGTGGAATCTTCTCCAGCAGGCAGGTTAGGTTTTGCTTACCCTGTTTTAAATCAGATATGCTATGATTCTTATGTCTGCTGTGAAAATGACTTTGATCATACCTCTTCATGCCACTTTCACCTAAGCACTTTCAGGTGTTGCCAGTCTCCAATGATTTGTTCAAAGGTCTTAAAGAAAAGGAAAAAATTGCAGCATCAGATTTTCAGACATTCAATTGTCAGCTCTGATTTGTGATTTGCACTTGACATCATATTCATTATGGGCCATTTTATTTTTAATTACAAAGCTGACATGTTTTGTTCCAAAACAATAAAAAATATGGACAGGGGTTTTTTTTTAGTTTTCTTCGCTTATAGTGGCACAAGTGATATCACACAGCATTAATAGTATCACTGTGAAAGAACAATATGCTAACAGGATCAGCACAAACAAAAGGAGATAATTCTTCACCAAAAATGTGGCCATGCTATGCAACTCCTTACCACAGGACAAAGTGGAAGCTAACAGGCTACATGGTTAAAGAAAAAATCATTAGGGAAATTCATGGAACAAAATTATCAAGTATTAAATATGAAAGTGCCAGCTTGCTGTGGAGGACTGAGAGCTGCAGAGCACTGCAGCTGGCAAAAACTATCAGTCACCAATCAGTGCGTATGGGACATGGGGCTACACGAACCCTTTATCTAGCCAAACTACCACTGTGCTCATGTCCTGATTCTAGGAAAATGGAAGCACAGCATCTATCCTGATCTAGATGATGGTGAGCTGGAAAAGTAGACAATTTTCAGATTAAATTTTAAATGAAAATCACAGAAATTTTTGCCTATATTGAAGCAGCACAGCAGCAGCAGAGATGAAGATATAAGAATCTGAATAGCAAAAGTAAACCCTCCAAAGTATTTTTAATGTGGAGGGAGCAAAGAACAAGCTTCACACACTTGATGGTGACACAGAGACAGTAAGAAAGCAAGAAGCTGTTAAAGGTGATCTGCTTATGGGTGAGCAGAAGTTATTGAATTAGCAGAGCTGTAAGTTATATAAAAATAAAAACAACAAAAAAACCAAACACAGCACAGTACAAATATCAACAGAGAAAGCTTAATTCAGGCTTCCATATTTCCCCAAGTGGAAAAAAACCATTGCTTTAGGTCTGCATTTGGCAGCACCCACACAACAAAGCTAAAGGAAATAACATTTGCTAGAGGCAGGAGGAAGCTGGATGAGGCAGGTGACTGGAGGTGAAAAGGTTGTGCAAAATGTCCCTTCTCTGGCCCATCTGTGCCACATTTCATGCTGAAATTCCTCTCCCAACATGCCATGCTAAGGGCACTTATGTTTGTGGCAGCAGTGGAGGCTGAAATGCATCTGCCAAGAGCAAACTCACTTTCATCTTTCTCTTTTTGCAGGGGAATCTCTTTGGTATAGATTCATGCTAGGTCTTACCTATCCTTTAGAAACCAATGTTCACAGCATCTCTGAAGACCAGTAATCATTTAACAGATCTTTGCCATGCTGCTGCTTCAGAATACGCTAAGTAATTACAATTAGCTAACACTGTATAAACATCTGTATAAAGAGATCCACATCATTCATCACGGATGGATCAGGATATATTCCATTGCAGTGTATCTTTTCTCAAAGACTGGACTAGAAATAAGAAAACCAATGCTTGTATTGTAATAAAAACTCCAGAGAAACTCCTCATCCTGCCCTATAACATATGGCACTGACAAATATAAAACAGAGATATGCCAGGACAAAATGAGGTTAGGATTCTCTGCAATGCTCAGATTTTGGTAGTATTCATAATACCTGGGAATGATTAGGGTTGATTGATGAATGTACAAGAAAGGGCTTTCTGATAAGGTTGTTCTGTATTAAGGTGTGGTGACATCAGGAAAACAGGTTCATACCACTGTAGTGTCTTGGACATGGCAGAGCTGCTCTTTTTTCTGCAAGACTGAGGTCTGAGATGAGTGCAGGCCACTAGTGCATCAGGTGAATCAGACAGCGTAGTGAGGTGGCACCTTGCAACTAGACACTGCATTGCCCCAGAGGTAGTCCTGCTATCATGGAAATTTGGAAGGCCCATGTGTGGGAAGGTGGCTTCTCTCCAAACCGATCAAGCTGAGATGGAAATAAAAGTTATCATGTGTGAAGTGCCTCACAAAGAAAGAAGAAACATGATTCCTTTTTCTGTGCACCATTTAGCAAAACAGCTAAAGAGGATCAGGTTGTTTATATCCCAGAGGCATGATATGAAACTTGAAAAAACATTGAGAATCACCTTTTGTGAGTTCACTTTCCTTACTTAAGTTGGTAGTACTGTTTTTATAACTCCAGATACTGCTAACTAGTCACTGTTATTAAGTACCTTGAATGCCTCAAAGACACATGTTTTGGTGCTTGCTAAAATTCAGACACCTATGGCATTTGCTAAGTCTAAAACATTTACAGATACTCAATGATTATAGCAGCTATAAATATGATATGATATTCTGTGAACAGGGACAAGCAGTAGACTGTTTCATGACTACAGATCTAGGCTGGAACATAAGTAATTTAGTGTGAAAAACCTTTTCCAGACTGCACCCACGGAAAAGTAAAAAACAGTCAGATGCAGATGGCAACTGGCCATTGTACTTATGATGTCCTGATCCCACCAGCCACCAACAGCAAGCTATTTGTAAAGGCATGGAAACAGACATCTCTTGAATGAAGGAAGCCAAGCATCTGTTTCCGCAGCTGCCAGTCAGGTAGTGTCACCTGTACACCATCCTCGAGCTTCCATCATGGAGCAGCCATGCAGAGTACTGCAGCAGAGGCAGGGGTTTTGTTCCTGCCAAGGATGGTGGAAGCTGCTTGTGTGACTATCAGCACGATGAAATGGTTCATGGGCTGGTCCCAAATGCACATTTGGAAAGTGAGTGAGGAGCTGCATGTGCTTATCACTATTTCTGTCATAGACAGACTCCTTTGCAAAACTAATTACACAGGAGGGGAAAAGGAAAGTAATGGTTTACTTAAATTTCCTGCTATACATTAAAAATATAGAGCATGAGAAGGAACAGCCTGAATATCCCTCCATGAGGTTGTGGGTTTAATACCAAAGCTCTCTGAGATGAAAAAAGGTGAGATCCTGGCCCCTTCTGCACTCTCCAGTGCCTGGCTGCACAAGGCTCTGGAGGGGTGTTTTGGGCAGCAGGGCTGAGATTTTAGCATTGCTCATGCAAGCGTGCATCTTGCCTACATTAGACACTACTCAGGCTGGAGATTGGCACAGACCCAGTCTTTCAGCAGTGCATCTGAGCATCCAGGCCAGGTATGGAGGAACACACATGTGAAGGTGCTGTGCCACATCACTGTTATAAGCCATGAGCTAACATCATAGCTTGTGTCACTTGCACAGAGTTGGACCCAGTCCTTGAATTTGTCAGCCTGCTGCTACCATGCTCACAGACTTCAGCTACTGTCTGAGTCTCTGTGGCTGCTTCCTCAAGGGCAGCCTGAGTTTCTCTGAGTTTCTGTGCAGCTCAGTTAATATTGCTAATTACCATGGTCCTCAATTTCCAAGAGGAGACAAGGAAGCAAGTTGAACCCCAAATAAACCCTTCTAATTTCTTTCAAGCAGTAATGCCTGCTCCACAGGACACAGAGGTTGAGAGGTAGAGCTCATCTGGTACAAATAGTCATTCCTTAGTGTCAGTGACCTGGCCAGGGCTCCAGGAAAGAATGAGATATAGTGGTTCCAAAAATAACCTTTAAAAAGTCTCCCAGTATCTGTTAAGAAAGTACGACAGAAATGTAGTGATCTGCTCTTCCAAAAATACAATAGAAACTGAAGAAAGATGTATTTCATTTTTCTCTATTATTTTTCTCTTAAGTCTTCCTTTCCTTCTTCCATATTGAATGAACCTATACTAACCAGATATGAATCATTCAGCAATATTTACTAGTCAATTGGACAGTCTGTTCCGTCTAACATGGTGGGAACAGATTCCATAGGGGCTATCTACTCCATAGGACCAGAGGCACATGTGAGCTTCTGGGTTGTGAGACCCAGACTCAAGTCTTTAGGTAGTGGCTGGGGGCTCATCTTCTCTTCCTTCCCTCAGCCTTGCACCCTTATTTCTGCTACAAGGGGACTTAGATGGCCAGGCCAGAGGGAGCTGTGGCATCCTCCAGCTGGGACCTCAATGTGGATGATGAGATCAGAGCTTGTGACCAAGTTGATGTGTACTGTATTCACAGCCCTAGATAGCACACACTGTCCCCAAAAGCTGACCCGTTTTTAACCAGTGTCTCTCTTAATTTCATGTCTACCCACAGTGACAAAAGTTTTGCTATTTGTTTTATTTGTAAGTAGTTGTATGTGAAAAGCCTTGCTATCACTATACATACATTTCAGGGTGTGAACCTAATTTTTTAAAGCAAGAAGCCGTTTGTAGTCTCAGTATTGGAGGAATCCAACCTGCAGTACCATTAAAAGTGCTTCAGAAGTGCTACCCATCTGTTTTAAAGATGGGAAATACTGCAGCACTGCAGCAAATGCCTCCCTGCCCAAGGCTCCAGAACCCAATGATGGCCGTGCTGAAATTCCCATGCTGATGAGATCCTGAACACAGAAGGACACTGGCAAATACTTCTTTTCCAACTGATGATGCAGTAGCATTTTCCCTTTAGAAATCTCACCTCATCCTGCTTGTCCTGAATTTCTGTTTGTGATAAAAGAACCTGAATTGATTGGGCATGTGGTCTGGGCATTCAAATCACTCTGGAAATCTCCTGGTACAGTGGTCAGTGAAATGGTTAACAAGCCATGTGTGGAAAGGGAAGAATAGCTTAGAGTGAACTGCCACTATAGGAGCAGGCAAGAGGAAAGGAAGGGGGACAAATGACTTCCTGCCTCCTCTTGTGTTTTCCAGCAGCAGGCTTCATTGTCCCCTATGTCTTACTGCCCACAGGCTGTGCCCCAGCAGCTAACCTATTTTCTGGGCAAGAATGGAAACCATTTAGAGAAACCACCATAATCCCCAACTATTAGTTTTTGTCACCTCTGTCATTTTCCCCTAGAATGACAGGTTGCTAGAGAGGGACATCTGTCAATGTGAAAAAAATATGGGGGTTCTTGCTCCAGACCTTGTGCAATTTGCTGGCTGGAGTCCCAAGGAGGCTGTGGCCCTGCAGCCTGGCCACAGCCACATGATATCTTGTCTCCCAGGTTGGATATGCAGCCAGCAGAGCTTCCTACACTCCTTTTGTTCCACGCTCATTTCCTGGCCTGCGACACCATGCTCCATGGGGACGTTGCACATACCAAAAATGCAGGATGAAGTTGTCTAGAAATGGAGATAGTTTGTTTTTGGCAGGAAGCCCTTGAGCCAGAAACATTTTACCAGAAGAAATATGGTTGATATTTATGGAAAGTAGGATTTGACTTTCAATGGGGCTTATGTTTATAAGTCACTTAAGGCCCTTCTGAAAATCCCACCAATAATTCCTAAATTAAACAAGTCAGCATTTCCATGCAAACTGAAGAACAAAGCACTGTGTCCCACTTGTGGATCTGAGCTAAGCAACTGAAGAGCCAAAGAAATCTGCAGAGGCTTCATTTGATCATATGGAGTGCTTGTACATGTTTTTATGTGCAGTATGTGACATGCATCACTCAAAAGAGCCTTAAGAGCCATTGCATTCCAGCAAGCACTGGAGAGACCTTGGAAAAATGTATCATCTGGCCTCTTGCACTCACAATGCAAGATTTAATAACTACTGATTCATATTCAGGCTGCATTGCAATAATTTTCAGAAAATGTCTAGAAAGATAAAGGGTTCTGACATTAGAAATATAACTTCGTAAGACTTGATCCAAATCCCAGGTGGTTCCTGTTTTCAGATGATGGTACAAAATAACCCATTACAGTAGACAAAATTTTCTTTGGGTGTTTTTGCAGAATGTTACATCAAGTCAAGAGAATCCCAAGCCAAGCCAGCTCAAGTCAGTTACTAAAATCAGCCTTCAGATCACCACAGACATATACAAGACAGCAAAAGAGGCTGGAAACTGACTGCCTGGGGAGAAGCTGTGTTGAAAAGCACCTAGGAGTACTGGTAGACTTTAGGCTAAGCATGAATCAATAGTACACACTGACAGCAAGGAAGGCAAACAACATCCTGGGCTGTGCTAACAGGAGCATAGTAAGAATGTCAGCATTTACTCCACTTTACCTGGTGCTTGTTGGACCACAACTGAAATATACTGTGTGCGATTTTGACCCCTCAGTACAAGAAAGATGGTGAACAGTTGTGAGATTAGTGGAGGCCACGAGGACAGTCAGAACTGGATGTGGGATGGGGATTGGTTCTTCCTGGAGATGAGATAGTTTTGGGAGCAATTAATAGCTGCCTGCTGGTGCTCTGAGCAACTGCAATGACCCCATGATAGTCAAGAGCATTATCAGCTGCAATTGCGTTATAAATGCCCAGGAAATCCCAGCCTGGAGTCACCCAACCAACTATTAATTGGATAAATTTCAGGAAAACTGTCACTGGTTGCTGGTAGACTGCTGAACTAAACAGAGCTGCTCCTCTCTTTAAGCAGTATAAACAGGTGGAGAAAGTGCTGGAAATGAATACTCGCAAAGATTACAGTTGGAAAAATTACTTCTTCAATCCCACAGAGCACAACTTCCTTCAGAATATGAGTTAAGATGACATGAAGCAAAGCTTTGAAAGTTTCCCTCAGCTTTGAGACCACCTACAGTGGCAAACTCAGTGCTATTGTACCACAAACACCTAAAGGCAGTTAATGAAGGAGATAACAGGATCCAGTCTTCTCAGCAACATCAGAAAAACTTCCTCCAGCTCTTCTAATAACCAACAGTGGTCAAATACTTAAAATACTTGCCAGATGTTACAAACAATGAACAGAAGGGGATGCTGAAGTAGGGACCTGATGGACGTAAATCAGTATTTGTAGCTGTATAAGAGTGCTTTCCAGTGATAACAGTAGTCTATCCTTTTTTTTTTTTCTGCGATTTAGACTCTATATTTTTAAAGAATAAAGAGCCCACTAGTTGAACATGACTGGTTTTGATAATCTTGACAAGAGTTGGCTGGATAAACAGACATATGACTGGGACTACAGTCTAAACCAGCAAAGATGTGGAGATGTTTTAGAAAAAGAAACAAGAGGATTCAGATTTGAAAAAGAAGAATGAATTTTAAAAATGGCTCTATTGCTTTTGAAACTGAGGCTGGAAAGACAGAAAAGGTTTCAAATGAGATAGATATCACAGTTCTAGGAGAAAAAACAAAAACTATACAGAAGGTGACTTTTCTGATAGTATCTGTAGTATTACTGGGTAGCTTCCACACAACAGAAAAAAAACATGGTGCAAGTTACAGTGCAAATGACAGAAGAACAGATCCCCCCCAGAAAGCATAAAACTAAAGGCACATGGTTGCAGTGATAGTTGTTCTCCTTAGCTGGGACTATTGGGGATGCAAAAGAAGTAAAGACTGTTCCAGGAAGCCGCTAAGAAAGAAGAGATGTCCATGAAATATCAAGCCCACACCAATGAGCAAGAAGAAACAATGGGAAGATGGAGGAATAGAGACCCTGAGAATATGGCAAGTGGGACTTCAACTTGAATGGTAACTTTGAGAAAAGGGGGAGAAAGAAATGCATAGTATCTTCAGAGAAGGAGGAAGGAAACGTGATGTTACGGAATTTCTGCAATATTTTGAAGAAGAGGAAGAGGTACCTAGCAGGCAGGCTAAATCAAGAAAAGTGTTTCCAGTGCACCTGGCTATCACAAGTCAGTAGAAACATAGGTTAATGGCACATCTTTCTTTCAGATTTGTATAGTTAGGGAAACTATAGGACAAAGATAAAGCTATAACTTGAACCAGGTGAAATGAAAACTTCAAGTAGCTAACCTGAGGCAAACAGGCCAGCAATAGATACCATGACTGTTCTAGCAAACTCACATAATCCAATAATCACATTTAGTCTTAGACTCAAATGCAAAGCAAAGCATAGCTAAGAGAAGAAAATAAAATTTTAGGAAAATTCCCATTGGCATATTAGTTAAGGCAGATACAGGCAATGTTTCTGGTTCCAGAAACACTCTTATTGAAGATCATTTGCTAGAATAAGAGAAGGCTACAAAGTCTTAACCACCTACCTCAGACCTAGTGTAAACAGTGGCATTTATGTGCTACAGTGGGTTACACTAATAATCTACCCCAACGCTACAGAAAAGATAATTTGCCTTTGTAGGATAATTAACTTCTCTGTGTCCTAGATAACTGAAATTTCTTTTAGGTCCTTATTGAGCTTATATGCATGCCTTTTATGACAGGCCACACTGTTCTGATGAAATAGCTGCACTTTTTAATCACTTGCTAAATTAAACACTATATTGCCAGCCTTTTGTCCACTCCAAATAGCCCTCTACTTTTTTTTTTCAATATATGAATTGTTATCTCTTTTTATGTTGCTGAAGAAGGCCGGGACAGAGACTAGCCATTAGCTTCACTAAAGACAAATTTTAGTCAAAAAAATGACATTGCTCCCATTTGAACTGGAAGAGAGCAAGGCACAAGGCACCATGTGGAGGGTAAAATCCAACACTTTTAAACTGCAGACTGGTGTGGAATCTGCTCTTGCCCTCTAAACAGCTCCTAACATCTTTTTTTCATTCACCAAGAGTCCCCATAGTCTCATTCAGCCTCCCTACTCACCTCAGCTTCTCCTGTCGAGCACTCATGCTTTTGTGTTGGCTCTTGCCAGCCTGCTCCCCTCTCCTTCCTCACAGGATCCTGCCAGCACTCTCAGTCTGATCCATACACATACTGCTCTATCCTTTCTACTTACATCGCTTAAATACAGTGACTGAATTAACCACCACAGCTCTCCTGCTGATCCTGCCATCCAAAGTGCACCAAACCAAACTGCTGTCATATTTGGAAAATTATTGTTAGTCAATGGCCAATCTTAACTATTTGCTTCCAACCGGCAATTCTCTCTCTTTGCTAGTCACCCTGTTGTTACTTACGTTTTCTGGGCACAGATTGATTTTTGAACATGAATTGATCCTTCTCATCAGCATTAAGTTAGAGGCATCAAATGAAACTAGCAGGAAGCAGACTCCACACAAGAAAAATGAAGAGCTTTAGAGATTCTTGCTCAAGATGTGCCAGATTTGAGAAGTTTGTTTGGTTTCCTAGGGAGACTGTGCAATTTTGTGGCAGTCAAATGCACTGAAGATCAATAAATCTGTGGAAATCACACCTGCTCCAGGAAGTCCTGTGCCACTAATGGCTGAAGGCTGGGAGACACTTGGTGGAGGTATCATTTTATACTCTTTTGTGGGCTTCTGCTTTTGGCTACTGTCAGAAACAGGACACTGAATCACACAGACCTTTGGTCTGATTCAGTATGGCCTTTCTTATGTTCTTATGTTAATCTGTCCCAGAAATATGTAGTGAGGCAGCAGGGAGCCTCACAATGTGATTGGTAGGCAATGGACTTTATTTTCCAGTCCCTCTGCTCTAGGGGTTAGATTAGAAGCAGATTACAGTTGAAGGATCCCTGAACAGACACGGACGGTGCCAACTTGGGAGCACAGGATAGCTTTTGTGCCCAAAGTAATTATCCTGGCAGGGTTGGGCTGACATAGCTAATAAATAAGAAATGTTTGAGCAGGCAGTTCTTTTGCTTCATCTTCCTCTTCACAGAGGAGTGAGTTGGACCATACAGGCATGTCCTCAGTTGGTCTCAACACTTAGTCCTCCACCATGGGGGATTTTGCACCAGTCCTTAGAAACACCCACAGATACAGAGTGGAAAACATGACTTTCCATGGACATTCACTCATTCAGTGCCTCCCCAGGAAACCCCAGAAGAATTTCAGGCTAACCAGTAAGACTCCTTGCCTTCTTGCCACCCACATGCTGCTGCCAGAAAGATGTACAAAGAACCCAAGAAGAACCATTCATCTCACCATGAGAAATGCTTGCTGCCAGAGACTAATGAGCCAGGAGCAGGTCTGAGGGAGGGTTTCAGAAGGCAGGATTCAGAGAGGAGGTGCAGGAATTAGACAAGGAGTTGAACTTTCTGACCCTTCCCTAAGCCTTGGATAGAGGCAATCTGGAGAGACAAGTCTGACACAGTGGCAAGCCTTTGCTTGTGATTTGCAGCATTATGAGGAAAGGCTCCTTTCCATAAGTAAGCCCCTATTCTACAACAGATTTGACAGAACTGAGGAATATCTTCCTTGTATATTGTTCAGTCAGGCGGCATTTCAACAGAGCAGAAAAACATTCTCTTTTTTTTTCTCTTTTTTTTTTTTTTCTCCTTCATTCCCCTTCAAGAAGCAGCCTGAGTGTTTGAAAGTTCTGTGGTTTGGTTTGGAGTTCAGTCATCCCTACAGAGAACTTGTTCTGCCAATCTCTACATACATGTCAGCCTAAATAGCAACAGATGTACAGTACCTTAGATGTATAAAATTTTCATAAAATATAACAAACACTGTTTTTCCACTTGGGATGAGTCATTAACCATATGTTCATGATACTGCTCTTTTTGGGGGAAGAGCTGAAGTTCTACATTTTGGCTAGACAGAGCCTGGTACTGTGAGGTTTCTCAAGAGCAAGGGCAAGACCTCCTGCACCCCAGTTCTCCTAAGGACCCCTAAGACCCCTGCACAGAGAGAAGTCACAAGTCTAGTGCTTACAGCTCCTTTGTAGGAAAAATGGGGTAGGGAATCCCAGTGAGGGAAAGATAGAACCACACTGCAGGTCTGCAAAAACCTGCCAGCACATGAGTGGGCATGCAGGGGAGATTCTCTCAAGGGACATCCAAGCAGACACTGTCTTGTAGTGCTTTCTGTACTTCTGAAGGCAGGGAGGGTGTGCCTGAGGCATGGTGTTGCCTGGAGCACCCCCAGGGGAGCTGCAGCGATGCATGCAGCCCTCGATGTGGTCAGTGGCCTTACAGACCCAGCTGTTTTGACCCTTCCTTCTCCTATGAGCAACAACTAATTGAAAATGCTCTCACATCTTTTTTTCTTACATAAGTTTGGAGATGGGCCTATTCTGCCTCCCACTGCAGCCAGCAGGAGTTTCCCTCCAACTCATCAGGAGTGGGAACAGGCCTTTGCTGCTGTGAGCGTGTCTTCTCCCTTCAGGTTTTTTTCCTCGCCAAACCTTCCCTCTAGGTGAGCTATATGCAGAAATAGGAGTTAATCTCTTGGCTAAAATATTATTTAAAGGCAGAACTTACTAAATGTTGCTTCGCTGGGGTTTAAGGAGGTTATATTTTAGCTCATCAGCAAAACCAGAGCTGAGCCTAGGAAAACATCAAGCCATGAATATAAACAGGAAAGTGATAATTGAACTTTGCCATGTGTTCCAATCCCTCACATACAAGCTGTACAAATGTAGTCACTTCTTTTTAATTTTAACTCAAACTCCCAAATTCAGTTCTATTCAGTGCAGCAGGAACATAAATCTAGTTCCTGGTGAGCTGTTCTAGCTAAACTGGCTGTGTTGACTTCCCCTCGATCCCACATGAGTGTCCACTCCTGTGTCTTCTTGGTATGAGCCTTTGCTTAGACTAATGGTCTGAGTAAATGGCCACTGGGAATACGCTGGGGAAGAGCTCACAAACCTAGTTAGTGTTGTACAGTGAGGAACATTGCCATGTCCATTCTGTCCATGTACACAATTTACTTTGGTGTCTATGAAAAGCCACTAATCTGGAGGACAAAAATATTTTCCCAAGAGTCCAGATGCTGGTTCAGGTGAACCAGAGGAGACAGAGAAGTGTTTAGTGCACAACAACCAGGTCCTGTTGGCAGATACTAAGATGGGCAAGACTGAAATGGTGCAGCATAAGTAAAGAAAGATCTCTTCTAACAGTACATGGTGGCAATTTTGGTTGTGGGAAGTCTCTTCTTGCCAAGCAAGTGGGCTGTAAAGCAGCCAGTGAGGTATAGCTGGCCAGTGCAGGGGGACCCAGGGAGCTCTGCATCTAGCATAACCTGCCTTATTTCACCTCTTTCTCCACAAGCAATATGCAGGTTATGATTAAATCACTGTTGCATACTGGTGATATCCATTTGACATGAGGATGGTATCTCCAACCCTACAGCATCATGCCTCTAGGGTATGGAGGGCTATGATACACTTTCCTTTATCAACTCTAACTCTGTTGTTATGTGCATTGTCAAATGCTGTAATCCAGACCATGTTTTATTATTAATGACCTTTTCTTATTTATTTCAGTTCTTATGAGCACTTAGCAAACGCTCATCATCATAGATTATGAATTTGTTTTATGGAGATTGCGTTGAGTAATTATCATTCCAAGTAAGAGAAATGAACTGTCATGCTCCCCCACTGCCAGCAGTTTTTAATTTGATCAGACAGCAAGGAACCCAGGATTTCACAGTTTAAACAGATGGAAAGGTCTGGGCAAAGAGGTGTATCTTTCAACTCCTTCTATATGCGGCCAAGTTCACGCTGAAGCATATTTTTGTCAGGGACATATTCCAGAGGTGTGAACCTGGAGTGCCCGGTGAGCATTCGGCTCCAACTTCCAGCTAAGAATAGTTCACTGCAGATTGGAGGTAGCAAGGCTGTTCTTATATATTCTGGCCTTTGGCTGTAGTGACCACAACCTTGAATTTCACCTACTTGTCAGCTGGGATACTGCAGAGAGAGTAGAACACTGGCATAGTCTAAGGCTGGGGCAGCTCCTCTGGATGTTTTTCCAGGAGTGTTTTCAGGATTTAATGCAGGCACTGTCAAAAAGTACCAAAAAGAGGAGTAAGTGGTGGAGTGCAGGCCATCCTGTCAGAAATCCTTTTGGAGAGTTGGAGGGCTTCCTTTAAATGGGTCTTTTGCACCAAAGCAGGATCATGCTCTTCTTTATATTGTCTTACTCGGGAAAATAAAGCAGAGTTCTGGAACAGGAGCAAGGCCAGAGGTATGGAGCTGGTAGATGACGTCTGAGTCTGTGTTTGGACATGCAGGAAAGGAGAGTAGGGGCTCAGTGACCTGTCAGTCTGAGTGTGTGTGCTGATCTCTGGGGATTGACATAGTAGCAGCACAACACTGGGTGCCATGAGGTGGCAGACAGCCCATTAGCGTGCACTGGTAGGACATTCTGTTGATGCTTAGCTGTTATTCCAGCTCCAGATTGTGGTCCAAAGGCTCAAACCAGACCATTGCCAGCACAGTCTTGGCCAAGTGACTGTGGGATCTCTGTTTTACTCTGAGTTGTAAAATGATGCATACATCCTAGCTGAGTGGTGTTTAACTAGGTCAGAGGAGGTAGCCATGGGACCAAGTTGGAGAAGTTTAGTAGTAAAAGCAAAATGAGGCTAATGATGAAGATCATCAGTGCCCCAAATTCTTTCTTTGAATACTGAAAGCCAGACTTTGCCAGTAAGGCCATTTGAGGGAAGGAAGAGATTTTATTGTCCTCTTTCAACGTACCCTGGACATTTCTGAGAGCAGATTATGTGACAGTGGGAGGAGTCCTCCATACAGTTCAGGAGTCACAACAGTGCTGTACAGTACTTCTCTGCATGAAAAGTAGATGTGAGCTATTATGCAAAGCCAAATCCATAGAAGGAAGAGGTGGCATAGAGGGTTATCTTGATGAAGGACAGAGGTGCCACAAGTATAATATGTCTGTTTGGACATAAGGTTTCCTCTCCCACAAGCCAGTGATCCATGCCATGGTACTTAGCCCTACTTCTGCTAAAATGAGCCTCACACTCCTTTTAACATGTGATCCAGGTCAGTGATGTCCTAGTGTGAGGTGCACAACCCATGTTCTGCACAGAGAAGAAGAAAGGCATACAGAGGCAGTGCTATCCAACCCTTCCTGGAGTGGTTGGCCTCCTTCTAGTTCAGAATGACATTCAGGATGTGGAAACAGGGACTATGCTCAAGAGACTGGCAGAAATAGATCACAGTTTGACTAGGAGATCACACATAAATATATGTGGGCTGTGTTCAGGCTGTCCCACAAGAGAAGAATTTGGCATGTGTTGAAGATGGGCCAACACAAAAGTATTGAATGGTTTCCAGGCATTATTGTTTCTGTAAGCAACAACAGAAAGATATTGGATCCCCAGTAGTTGTCATGCAAACTCATTCTCAATTCATTTCATC
This sequence comes from Brachypteracias leptosomus, assembly GCA_013401335.1. Lineage (NCBI taxonomy): Eukaryota > Metazoa > Chordata > Aves > Coraciiformes > Brachypteraciidae > Brachypteracias > Brachypteracias leptosomus. Next base: position 30,429 of record VYZX01007000.1, read on the forward strand.
CTCATGAGTACTCTTGCACTCCACCTCACCTTCACAAGAGATGGTGATAGGAAGATCACAACTAACTGGGGAGAGCTTTCTACTTAAGATGAGTTTTAGGAAAGGAGATGTTTCGGATCAACATAGCCATGCTGAAATGGCTTATAACAGCTCTGCCCAGAGCACTGAATAGTAGAGATGTGTAACTTCACTGAAGACTGAGCAGCAACAAATCTGTGATGTGTGGGGAAGATGGAGGGAAGGGAAAAGAGGTGGCTGGACTGGTTTGTGAGTCCCTGCTACCTTGCATCCAGCATCTGCTTAAATTCAAACCAGGCACAAGGAGCACGGCTCTCTGTGAGAGATGTTGTCCAAGCTGCTGCACAGAAAGGAAACCTGAGCTGGAGCAAGGTCTCATCCGGGCACTTTGAAGTGATTTATTTCAGTGAGGAAACAATTTCCTTTGTCTATACATGTTCAGGAAAACTGCCTCATTGGAGTCTGGTTCTCAAGACATTCAGATTATAATTGTTTTGTCCAGAAAAGCTCCATGACTGGAAATGGGGAAAAAAAAAAAAAAAGAAAAATTATAAACAGCAGGAAAAAAAGCTTGTGAATATAGATTACATCCATATGCAGGGGGAGAAAAAAGGAACCAGGACTCCATTAAAACAACAGTCAAGATCTCATTCTGCTCTCAGCTACTTTTGGGTTTCCTGGCTGAAAACACTGAAATGAGCCCTAACTGAAGAAACATGAGGGCTACCACAGGCAGCCCTCTCCCTGGTAGACATTGGTGGTTTTGTTTGGCGCAGTGCCTTTTGAGGTTTCAAAATATCACATATTTTTGCAACACCTCTGCAGTGTGAGGGGATCAGAAAGGGGCAGCAAAGATAGACACCAGGTATATGTTTAGAGGAGTTTCACCAGAATAAAGAACAGAAGGGATATCTTGTCATGTATGTAAAGAGGCAGCAGGCACTGCTGGGGTTCAAGTTTCTTTTCTTTCAGGATGTTTGTTTCAACAAGCACTCTCATATTCCCTGCCAGTGAGAGGCCGGGAGCATTTCTCCCCTCTCCCATCATTCTCATGTCCTGCTCCCCACACACAGGGCGATAAGTAGCAGGCTTATGCCATGGCCACGTCTGGGCTGCCAATGCCCTCTTTCCACTTGAGGCCCAGCCTGGATCCCTTACACATGTGTAACTTCTACTAAAGTCGGTGCAAGTATTATGTCTGGAGGATTAGCTGTGTCCCTGGACAATTCCTAGTATTTTCCTTCCTCACATTCTTCACATTGGAAGATTTAACAAAGTCATATAGCTCCAGTGTCCAAGAGACCATTCCTCTTCCACAGCAGGATCTTTCTCTCCAGTACACTTGCCAGCATACTGTCCAGTCCAATTTCAAATGACTCAAATGTTGGTGTTTCCATCACTTGCCTGGAAGACAATTCCATGGCTCAATCAGTCGAAGCCATTAGGAACATTTTCCTGATATTCGACCTAAATATTCTCTTTCTGAAATTCATTCCATTGCTCAAGGGATTCCTGTTAGTGGAGATAGGCTCACATTAAAATCTCTTGCTATGGCTTTCCCTGTACAAATTCACTTAGTACTTTTATAGTGGAAGGAAGGGAGGAAGGGAGGAAGGGAGGGAGGAAGGGAGGAAGGGAGGAAGGAAGAAAGGAAGGAAGGAGGAAAAGAAGGAAGTAAGCAGCATGCCCATTGTATCATTCTGGAAGCAGAGAAATGTTTCTGGAGTTTTCACTTTATTAAAAAAACCCAAATTTGAATCTTCAGAGATATTTGTTTGATACACTGACATATGAAGCCTGCTATTTATGTACAGAATAGGTCCATCATTTGTAGCAATAATAGAACCTTCTTCCCATACCACTAAAACCCTCCAACTGTATTTCGGAGAGATTGCATCTAACAAAGTCATTCTTTTTTTGTGTCTTGTACAGTCTTTAACCTCAACTGGTAGTGTTGGGCTAAATAAAAATGGGTGACAACTATGGTGGCAATTTTGGTTCCTATTCAGTAAAACAAAGATATACATACTTACTTTTAAGACTGAGCATAGCTGAATCCAGTTTTTGTGCTTTGGACACCAGTCAGATTTGAAGTGGCCCAAACTACCAACACGCTTCATGCAGGTCACTAAACAGCACTGCAAAGATGAGAATTTTGTCCTCTGTGGTCACCCTCCAGCCTGTGCTAAACAGCTAAATTATGATCAGTTGCAAGTAGTCAGAGTATGGGTGAAACAATGGAAAACATGAAACCAGCTGCCTCCTGTCCCAGTCTCCCTGAAAGAGTCCGTTGGTGTATGATTCCTAATGTGTATGTTTTAGTTTTTGATTGACTGGTTCACTGACATTCAAAAATGTCAGTCTTGTACTCCAAGAAAACAACATATATTCACTAGTTAATGCAAATGTGAGGCATTTATGCCTCATAAATGAATTATGGAGGTTGTGAACTCTACTTACTTCAGTCTTTTCTTCAATTACTAAAACTATTTATATTTCCTCCCTTTCTGCTTCTTTTACATTTGAAGAATAAATTACAAGTAACTGATCAGATTATTTCTTCCCTTTAGGGAAACAAATGTGATAGAGGTTCTGAATTCTTTCTTCTCATATATTGCCAGAATTATCTAATAGAGAAAACAGGTTTCTGCAGGCCCTATGACCAAACCTGCTGCTTCTTTAGCAAATTCTTTAGCAAAATGGAATGCCAAAGCTGTTGGGTGCAGAAAGCATTTGTGTGTCTCTGTCTCAGCCCTAGATTCTGTATCTTCTGGCTACACTGAAATCTCACTCCCAAATGCTCTTCCTTTTAGAGGAATTCTTTCTGTGTAAACGAGAGAAACACACCAGTGTGTTTCAAAAACAACTTCACATTTATCTCTTTTATGTAAAATAAAACTCTGATAACCAACACTGGCTCCAAGGATCACCAAATTAATTAGCAACTATACCACATGCTGCTACTAAATGCAAAAAGCCAGTCTAAATAGGAAGTATTAGATCGCTGTGCTGTTTGCAAACATGGCAGACCAATGTTTGAACCCTTTGTACTGTAATACTGCCTCTGAACTGTAATTGGGGAACACCATCTCTCCCCTGATTTACTGAGGTCAACAGCCTTCTTCAGAGTCCACTTTCAAACTCCTATCTAGACTAATACCTCCAGGAAAGGAAGGTGAGAGATATGAGGACAGAGAGTTAAGCCTGAAGCAGGAGGGTTATCATTATTAATATTATTATTGCCTTAATTACAGTGTTTTAAATACATACCTGATGAATAACTCCAGCCTGTTATCTAGCACTTAGCATCAGCAGATCTCCAAATGCTTCACAAAAACAGCACCATTATTCTCATTTTACTGGGGTTCTGGGACTTTCAAAACAAAGTTAGGTGCTTGTGCACCATTTAGGGAAAGTATAGGGAGATAGATACTTTTGGGAGTGTTTTTGTACTGCTGTATTTTCCACGCATGACCATTGGTCATGTCCTCACTGTGAAGACCTGGCCTCTAGATGTCCAGAAGTTTTTGACAAAAGTCGTGTTTGGTTTGGGGTTTTTTTTCCCCTTCCCAAGCAAACTTTCCAGTTGGAAACTGATGCCACAGCCAGGGAAAGCCAAACATATGGAAGTATCACATTTTGCAGACAGGAAACACTCAGGGGACCAAAGGTCATCCACCAGGCTGGGGCTAAAGCCAGGGTTACAACCCACATTTTCTGACCTCTGAGACAATACTAAACCCACTAAACCACCCCCATTGTCCTTCTCTGTGCGCATTGTATTTCCTCTACTCTTTCCATGGCTTTCAAGAGGACCTAAGGCCCCATGGACATGGCTTCTGCAGTGTATGTTCAGCTGGCTGGCTAGCCAGTCCTCTGAAGCCTCAGGCATTGCTTTAGTAGAAATATGTAGTAATAATAATGTGTCCGCCTGCCCTGCACATGTTAATACTGTCACCACCCTGCTTTGTCAGGTGTCTGGAGCTGTTGGTGAGCCCCAGTCAAAGTACCTTTGCTGATCTCTCTTTCTGCTAGAGGATGTTTGCTGTGTCCAGGTGCCTGTGTGGCCTCATCCTCCTCTTGTGTGTCAGCACATTACAGAGCAATGAACGCAGACTGGGCTGGGATCATTGGCATGCTGTTGTTGAACTGCCTATGTTGATTTCAATCAGTCCCAAATGGCTCAGTGTTTGTACAGGCTGGTTTGGGTGCTGGGGTGTTCAGGAGATGCTCTGGGCTGTTATGATTTATTTGAGCAGCCTTCCTTTCTACTCTCCACCCTTTGCCTAATCTAAAGACTAACACTGCTTTTCTGGATTTGGCAGTAAAGCTTGCTGTTTTGAGCTAGTTCATCTTTTACAGGATCTCATACAGGCAGTTGGTATCTCTCTCGTTTAACTTGGATTCATATTGAGTGCTCTGGGCCACATCTAGCAAGGTTAGTCTTCTTGAGAGGATCCCCTGCCACCAGAAAGCACGTGGCAGAGCGATGGAGAAGGAAGATGAGCTGTTCCCTGTGTGAGTGTGAGGGTTGCAAGTTTTGTTTGGACAATAAAAATATGCCTCCACGTTGGACTGCATAAGGTGGAGGTCAGTTCACCCAAGGGATGGGACATCTCCCTTATGTTGACCAATCTGCACATTTTCACCTAGGACTTTGTATTTCTCATAGTGTGTTGCATTGGAAGTTAAGTTTATAGCAAAAGGACACAAAGCTAATTTCAGGAACACTGTGGCAGTCCCAGGGGATTTGTTTATGTTCTGTATATCATATTTGCTTGAAGCTGTACAAAAAGGTGCAAAACAGAAACGGATGCATGCATGTATGTATGTGTACATTTCTGTTTGGGATGTTCCATGAAAATGTCAAGTAATGAAATATCTTTTTCATTCCCCCCCCCTGCCCCGGACTGATTTATTAATAATCTGTGTTCCATTACAAAAAACCATGGGCTTTTATGTGAATTGTACTGTGCCCTGAAATCATTTTAGAGGCAGACTATAATTTACTACTAGGGCTTCAGGAGTCAGTGCAGAGCAAAATGCCATCTTCATATTCATATTTCAGATCTGTCAGAGCACCCGGATTGTTCATGTAGTCAGATGGATTTCCACTTGAGTCCTTGAAAGACAGGAAAACTGGCCATCACAGAGAGATCCTTGGCAATTAAAATGAATAAGAGCTGCCACTCTCAGTGGATGTCTTCTGGGTTACCATGGGGGACAGAGACTGGTATGAGGTTTAATCAGGCACTAACAGCATCTTGCTGGGAACTTCATGGCTGATAAAGGCAACAGCATCAGACCAAGTAGCTCCTCTCCTTTCTTTTTAAAGGGAAAGCAGCCTTTTTTTTTTTTTTTTTTTAATATAATAAATCCCATGAAGTTTTGTAGTGTTTGGTAGCAGAGAATAATTAGAGGGTTTGGAGTTACTTTTCTTCTCTTCCCCACAAATAAATCACCCCTCTTTGTCAGTTAAAATCAAGCAAAACATGCATGCTGGATGCTCACTACACTAAACATTTGCAGGGTGGTTTTTAATTGCTTATATTTTGTTTGTGCTGTGGCTACTAATGTGATATTTGATTTTTTAAATTAATTTTGCCGTGACTTTGTGGCTATTGAAGGGTGACAGATTGGCAGACCAGAGTTGGAAATCCTTTACTTATACCCAGAACAATTACAACACAGGCAGCAGCAATGAAAGCATCTCCAGCTGGTGTGGAAGGCCCAGAACAATGATGAAGGTAAGCCTTCCCAGGCTCTCTGCTGAGACTGCTATTAAAGACACCAATTAGTCCCAAACTGTATTTTGTGATGGAGGAGGCACTGTTCCACTAGGACAGTACTGTAACTGTGGCACCTTTACTCCTCGACTGGCTATAACCTTCAGTTCTTGATGAAATGGCCTGAATTAGCACCCACAATATTTCTGGCATTAAGCCTCAGGTGAGCTCTGTGCAACCTCTATGCTGTGTCATGCCAAGGAGGGTCCATGCAAACAGCCAGCACACAGAGCAATGCATGGGTCAAGTTGCTGCCTCCATAGCATCCACAGATGCCACCCACTCTATTTAATGAGTCTTCCTGTGAAAGGAATAAAAAAGAAGGAAAATTCTCTCTTGTTGTATTTTACCCCCTGAATGTGCACACCCATAATCCCAGTGCATAATGAAAACCATTTATACACTGGATCACAGAAATATTAAGGCTTTTCCTTGTAAGAAATCAGGCAAGAAAAGCAAGAGACTGTCATGACTGAGTTGAGATCTGCTGGTCAAACTGAAGGGCAAAAAGGAAATGCACAGGAAGTGGAAGTAGGAACAAGTATCCTGATAAGAGTAGAGGGACACTGCCCAGTTGTGTAGGGATGAGGTCAGGAAGGCCAAGGAATGACTGGAGCTGAACTTGGCAAGGAACACAAAGAATAACAAGAGCTTTTACAGGTATGTTGACCAGAAAAGGAAGCTCAAAGAAAGCATATCCCCCTTGATGAGGAGAATGGCATGCTGGTAACAACAGACAAGGGGAAGGCTGAGGTATTTCATGAATTTTTTGCCTCAGTCTTCGCTGGCAACCTCTCTTCCCACACCTCCAAAGTCAATGGACCACAAGATGGGGACCAGGGGGACAAAATCCNGATGGAACTTCTTTCCTACGAGGAAAGGCTGAGAGAGTTGAGGTTGTTCAGCCTGGAGAAGAGAAGGCTCCAGGCAGACCTTATTGCAGCCTTTCAGTACTTAAAGTGGGCCTATAAGAAAGATGGGGACAGATTTTTTAGCAGACTCTTTGTTGTGACATGACAAAGGGTAATGGTTTTAAACTAAACGAGAGGAGATTTAGACTAGATACAAGGAAGAAATTTTTTACGAGGGTGGTTAAACACTGGCACAACTTGTCCAGGGTAGTGGTAAATGGCCCATCCATGGAAAAATTCCAGGTCAAGTTGGACAGAGCTCTCAGTAGAAGATGCTCCTGCTCACTGCAGTGGGGTTCAACTAGATCACCTTTAAAGGTCCTTTCCAACCCAAAATATTCTAAGATTCATTCTATCATTCTTGTGAGGCAGAAGAGCCACAGCTTCATTTATGCACTTACAGTTCCTTGGCATGAAGCGAGTAATGGAGTAGGTTGTTTAAGGTACAGTACGCAGTGCTCTGAACACACCTGTATGTGAGGGGTTTCCTTCAAGAAGACTCGATGGCGACTGTACTGCATCTTAACTGTCAAGCTACTTTTTACTTGCTAGGTTTCATTTGTGGTTTTCTTCACCTTTTGGAGACCCCTTACCTCTCCCCTCTTAAATCTATGCTCACCACAGAGCAGACATAATCCCAGATTTTCAGTAAATCAACACTATAAGCTCCCTACTGACTAAGAGAATTTGATACTGACAGATTGTTACACCTAAAAGAAAAATACTGCCATAGTTTCTCTAACACTCTTTGCCTGCAACACTGAGCAAGGATGGATGTGTGATATCCATTATGAATGTAACAATACAGGTAGCCTACCATAATACAACTATTTTTAATTTATGTTTCATGACGGAGAGCATGGGTGCAGCCATGAATCACTGTCCTCTTTTAGCTCAGTAAAACCATACTGTCTGTAATATTGCAGACATACAATTAACTCCTTTCAGCAGCAGCACTGCGTATTTTAGCTTTGCACAAAGCCATTGTTTAGTCTACACATGTATAGAAAACACCCTGTAGAATAGCAACATTTTGCATTTATATGACACCCAACATCTGTATATCACTACGTGCTGGACAAATGTGTAATTAACGTTGCCTTTCAACCTCTCTGTTTGGTGGGTAAATTCTAGACTGAGAACAAGGTTACAGTCAATCCTAGTGCATGATGCTGAGCATCAGCAATGCCTGTATGCTGTATAATTCTCCCATGTACTCAATGAAGGGATTAAATGCATTCCCCCTCCTCACCCTCAGATCTCTTGAAGGGCTACCATTGCCTTACATAATCTTCATTCCTCAACTAAAATCCTTTGGATACTCTGGGGCTCTTATTAACTGAATGCTTGCTATGCTCTGCCTTGAAATGGTCTTCAATCTCCTTATTGTTTTGCAAAGACCATGCCATGATTTCTGAGCAAATCCTTCCCTTTCATCTGCCCTTTATTAGTCAGATGGATAGAAGCACAGGAAACTCTTATTTTAGCAGTAAGATCTCCATTCAGTGAGCTGCATAAAGATGCCATATGCAAAAAGAGATGTTTGGGTCATTTGAACTCCATCCTGCCGAGACCCACCACAACTCTCTCCAGCCTGGTCCTCTTTAAGGAGCAAAGGCTGACAAGACAAGACTGTTCCTGAAAATCTCAAAGCAACGTTTCAATCCCTGAACAGATTCTTCCACCTTTATAGTGTAGAAATTTTCAT